>JBCFYV010002255.1:35110538-35505538 GCA_039000515.1 Timema cristinae
GCTTCATATTTTATTCTTATATTGTGTTCAAAAGAAAAGTCTTTACGGGCATTACACCAAAACAGGAACACACATAATTTACAGTCTAAATCCTTTAATCCTGTAAATATTAACCACCCGCATCGGTAGATGAATGGTCTACTAATAGCTAGGGTATGCGGGTAAAATTCGTTTAATCATAAGGGCCGCACTGAGCATTAAAATGACTGAGGAGGCTACATTAATAAAAAGTATTCTGTACTGTAATTATCTTGGTTAATAAGCGTTCCAACTCGGTATATTACTATCACAAAAAGAAAAGAGTAAGCCCCTAAAAAAAAAAAGATTAGAAACTAAAAGAGTGTTTCTTGCGATGCCGTCTGTTTGTATCTCAGTCTAGAGCCGCAACTATTTTATTGATAGGAATACAACTTGGTATCTAGGTTTTCCATAAGGTTCCCCAGGGAAATTTTTTTACTTGGATGTCTAACCCTAAAATTAAGGGCAGTTTACTGATGGACAAAAAGAGACAAGATCGATTTTATTAAAAGCTGCTGTAATGATTTTTACTTAACTTTGTATCCAGGCATTGTTGAACATTAAAAA
Source organism: Timema cristinae (assembly GCA_039000515.1). Taxonomy (NCBI): domain Eukaryota; kingdom Metazoa; phylum Arthropoda; class Insecta; order Phasmatodea; family Timematidae; genus Timema; species Timema cristinae. The sequence goes on from JBCFYV010002255.1 coordinate 35,111,124, forward strand.
CAAAATGGCAACTGTAATGTTTCCATGAAAATGACACTTTAAGAGTAGGCCTACTTTACATAAGCAAACATTTTCAATTTTGACCATATGAACCAAAATAACTCATCATTGTAATGTAGTAGTGAACCCTACAATAAAAAATAAAAACCAATTATTTCCGAGCGATAAGCATATATATATATATATATATATATCATTATGAGCTATAAGTATATATATATATATATTGATATATATCATTATGAGCTACAAGCATATAGCTCATAATGATTGGAATTTATATAGCAGCTCTTTTAAAACAGAATTTGAGTGATATGTTATTTAGTGGACAGAGATATTCCTCTTTTCTCAATGTTTCTGTGACATTGTATCTTATTTCATGTATGCTCTTTGGCGGAGTGTTTATGCAACATTTCGTTTCACAAATCTTAAAAAGCTTTTAATAAATTTTTCTAGCATAAGATAGAGAAGGAATAAAGTATGTGCGGTGCACAGAAACCTTTTGCTTAAAACAATGGCATTGATGTCAGGCTTTTAATATTATGTCGGTGACCTGGCGGTCTAGGGGTAAGGTGTCAGACTTCTGTGCTGAGGGTCCGAGATTCAATCCTCGGTCCCGGCACAGATTTATCAGATTACCAAACCCTTCTTTCATCTCTGACAAGACGTGTATTAATCACAACTTGTGAATGTGTGGAATGCCAGGCCTCCACCGTGGTTCGGATCCCACGTTAAACTGTAGGTCCTCCATTGCATCTCCCAATCACCCTACCATTACACACTAGCGTAAGTTTGTATAACCCGAACGTGTGGTAAGACGTGGTGATAGTAATACTAATAATAATTATAATCTTAGGTCAAAGTTATTTTTGTAATTGTTGACCAAATATGTCTGTCCGTAGGTCTAGATCCCTCGTGCATTTGTTCCTTTCCATGTGTGAAAACAACTTTTACCATACGTATATGCCGCCAAACATTGCACATATTTGGTGCGAAAATTCAATAACTTTTGAGAACTGACCCATGTAGAAGAAATAATTCAGAGTTGATAAACCAAGCTCACGCGTCAGAATTATCCAAATTATGCCAAATACCCAAATATAACACACCAAAATGTATTTCGTCAACGTTTGTATAAAAAAGGATGGGTTTGCATTACATAAAGTTCTTGGGTCATGAGTTTGATATCCCTGCGCCACTCTAGCAATTGACTGGACTGTCGATTACGAGGGTATTAGGCTTCGAATCCCGGTCGGGTGTACTGAGGTTGGGTTTTACTAATTGGCTAAGGTGGATACACTTCCTCAAATAAACCTCACTCATCCCTAAGATATTAGCATATATATGCTTATAACCCCGACAGGAAGTTGGACACAGTGTTAAAAATTCGTAACTATTTCATACTAGTAATTTTGGTGGTTTTGGGGTATAGAGCTTGCCTCAGGACCCGATGTTCGTTGGTTCATACACAGCTAAGATTGATGGATTTTTTTTTTTGAGCGATACATTATTATTATTATTATTTGTGTTTAGAGGCCCATCGACACAATGAGGTCATTAGGGCCTTAGCATTATATAGGTACATAGTAAAATCTCCATAGGAGAGAGACAGAATATTCACCTGTTTATATAAAAAGGTGAAGAGACAATATAAAAATACAATATAAAAAGAATGGTTCTCAATATGAGAAAAAAAAAACCATTTGAGACACTCCCTAGGAGTACTCAAATTGGCTCAAAGTACAATTGAGTGAAGCACCTGTTAAAAAAAACCACAGGTGTATCACTCTAATAAAAAACAAAACAAAAATTTTAAAACAATATATTAGTTAAAAAGACAAAACTAACATGTTAAAATAATTATTTTATTAAAGTTTATTAAAATGGATAAAACGACAAAACAAACACATTAAAGTATACTAAAATGTTAAAAAGGTCTCAATGAGATAAAATCCAGATGAGCCACTTTATAAAAGTGACTCAAATGGCACTAAAAAGATTCGCCTGGCGTATAAAATGGAGTAAACAAATAACTCCTTCAGCGCTGTTGTCGCGTAGTAAAAAACGAAGGTCACCTTTAAAATCAAGGGCCAGGCGAACAGGGGCATACCTGCGACACTCCACCAAAATGTGGTGCACACTAAGGGGAGCATCGCAAAATTCACACACTGGAGGTGGATCCCTCTTAATAAAAAGCTATGGGTCAATGAAGTATGCTCGACGCGGAGTCTCGTCACGATGACCTCCTCTCTTCTAGACTTTCGTATAGAAGAGGGCCATCGCGACACACCGTCCCTGATGGACCGCAGCTTGTTCTGAGCAGGGGTCGAGACCCACTGCTCGTGCCAGGCGCGTAAGACCCCACGCCGAACATAACCCTTTAGGTCTAAAAACATGACACCCAGACTCGCCTCAGGAGGCAGGCGTGCTGCCTCCTTGGCCGCCTGGTCCGCCAGTTCATTTCCTGAAAGACCGGCGTGACCAGGAATCTAGCAAAAGGCGAGCCGGGTGCTTAGTGAATCAATTTTTAAAATTTGTTCGTGAATCATCTGCACGAGAGGATTCCACGAGTAGAGTGTGGACAATGCCAACAGAGCACTCATGGAATCAGTGCAGATGAGAACGGACCAATGAAACTTACGATATACAAAACATAACGATTTAAAAATGGCATATAGTTCAGCCGTAAAAACACTGGATTCACCAGGTAAAGCAAATTTAAAATTGGATCCTTCCACAACAAAAGCACATCCCACGGAGGCCCCGCATTTTGAGCCATCCGTGTAAATGCGTTTAAAACCCCGAAAGCGGGTTGAGAGGAGCTCATTAAAGGTCCTCTCGTATATAAAGTGTGGGGTGGTCGCTTTAGGGAACTTGGCAAGGTCAAAATGGCATTGAGGTAGGCGTATCTTCCAGGGAGAAACTCGACCTGGGGATGTGGGGATAGCCTTTGGCAATATTATCCCACACGTGTCGAAGACCGATAGCATCCTGATCCCAACCGGCCTTGTACTACGCCATTTGGTTTCATACAAGACACGGTTCAGGGGATGAAACACAGGACGATAGGCAACATGCTGCGCCATGCAATGAAGTTTCGACACGTAAGATGCCAGAAGATAGGACCGCCGGTAAGAAAGAGGGGGCTCACCGGCGTCGGCACAGATGCTGACGACTGGAGTGGTACGAAAGGCACCAGTAGCCAGTCGAACGCCAGCATGGTGGACACTATCTAGCATCTTTAACGCCGAGGGTCTAGCTGAGCCATACACAAAACTGCCGTAATCTAGTTTAGATCTGACCAAGGCCCTATACAGGCGCATCAAGGTTTCCCTATCAGCACCTCAGGACCAGCCGCTAACCACTTTGAGCAAATTCAATGCTTTGATACACCTCGCTTTCAGGTCTTTGATGTGGGGGATCCAAGTTAATTTAAAATCAAATAAAAGTCCCAGAAACCTTACGCTTTCTGAGACTGGTAAAACAAAGTGGTTCATTAAAATACTGGGAGCTGGCTGTATTCCGCGTGATCTATGAAAGTGGACAACCGTCGTCTTGGCTGCAGAGAAGCGAAAGCCATAACGTGATGCCCACGACCAAAGATTGTTGACAGAGAGCTGTATCTGCCGTTCAGCCCTGTGGAGACGTGACGAACTGCAATAAATTGCGTAGTCATCCACAAAGAGGCATGACCGTACAGGGATGCGCGCATTGTCAACAATGCTATTTATTGCGATAGCGAACAACGTACAGCTTAAAATACTACCCTGAGGCACCCAATTTTCTTGAATAAAATCATCGGATAAGGTGTTATTCAACCTTACCCGGAAGTGTCTATCCGACATAAAATTAGATATAAAAATTGGAATGTTCCCTCGAAACCCCCAATTAAAAAGTGTTTTCAAAATGCCGTACCGCCAGGTGGTATCGTACGCTTTCTCCAGATCGAAGAAGACAGCCAGAAGATGCTGCTTATGGAGAAAAGCGTCACGAATAGCCGTCTCTAGACAGACAAGGTGATCCACCGCGGATCGGTTACGGCGAAAACCACATTGAATATTAGATAGCAGATTGCGGGATTCTAAATACCATATAAGTCGCTTATTAATTATTTTTTCCAATATTTTACATACACAACTAGTTAAAGCTATCGGTCTATAGCTAGTTGGCTCTAATTTATCCTTCCCATTTTTATATATAGGTATAACGGTTGCTTGCCTCCATAGTGAGGGGAACTGATGAGATTCACAAACACTATTGTAGAGGTCTAAAAGAAGTGCCTGTCCGGCAGGGGGCAGCTGACGCAACATCTCATAGTGAATGTCGTCTGGACCAGAGGCTGTGCTGCCGGACTGGGACAGGGCGTAGGTCAGTTCATCTTTGGTAAAGGGGGAGTTATAATCCTCCCCCAACTTTGGCCAAAGTCAATAGCATGGCGCTCGATATTCCGCTTATAAACTGCGAACTCGTTAGTGTAGCTCGCAGTGCTAGAAATAGCGGCGAACATCGAGCCCAGTACATTTACGACCTCCACAGGGGATGAGACACGTGAACCGTTCGACATGAGGGCAGGTATATTGTTGTTGGAATTGTTGCTATTACGTAATTTATTGATATTATCCCAAACCTTAGTTGTGGGAGTGGATATTGTAAGGGTTGAAATAAATTTTCTCCAAGACTCTCTTCTGCTTTCACGAATGACACGGCGAGCTCGAGCACGTAGAATCCTGATTGACTCCAGATTCTCCAGAGTAGGACGTCGGCGAAAAAGACGTAGGGCCCTTCGACGGTAAGAAATAGCCAACCGACACTCCTCGCTCCACCAGGGAACGGGACGGTGGCGCGGATTTGGCGAGGATTTAGGGATGGAGGCCCTCGCCACCGCGATGACCGTCGAAGTAAAATACCCAGTCTTAACATCGACGTCAGGAGAAGGGGATTCGTGGAAAACGGCGAGCTCGCGGAATTTATCCAAGTCGGCACGTTTAATCACCCATTGGGGTACTCGTGCCGTACTTGGGGAATCTTGGAGTGGGGAAAGCAGTATAGGGAAGTGATCGCTCCCACATAGGTCCGTATGGACATCCCAAAGGAAGAGGGCAGCGATACCTGGGCTACATAAAGTTAGGTCGATGGCAGAGGATACACCATTAAAAGTGGAGAAGTGTGTCTGGGTCCCGGTGTTCATTAGCACCAGGTTTCCCGAGACAAGAATATCCTTTACCATCCTCCGCGGGCATCTGTAAAATTAGATCCCCACACCAGGTTATGCGCATTAAAGTCCCCAAGATGATATAGGGGGCGGGAAGTTGCATAAAGAGGGCCTCTAAGCTCTTCTTCGAAATACGTTCACCTGGTGGGAGGTATATGCAGCATACTGTCATCTCCAAAGCAAGGGAGACTCGGACAGTTATCACTTGGAGATCAGAAACGATGTTAATATTTTTGTGATATATATTGCTTCGTGCGAATATAGCCACACCTCCGCTAGCCCGATCAAAGAAAGGTTTGTCGGTACGATACACGTCGTACCCACGAAGCATCGGGTTGTCATTTGGGCGGAAGTGGGTCTCCTGCAAACACAAGATGGAAGGATGCAGGGAAGAAATTTGTAATTTAATTTCCTCTACACGAGCATAGAAACCCCTACAATTTCATTGTAGTAGCGACATAAGTTATTAGTATAAAATTTAGTTATCCTCGCAATCCATGACACTATCTCTTAAAATTAAAAATTGGTTGAGGGCCTTTTTAGGTCCTCTTGCCTTTCCCAGTCTCTCCTGGACCGCCCGCTTTAGGAGAGGCTTCAGTTTAGTTTGGAGAGACTGGGTAGTCGGATCCTTGCGCGAAGGCTTTGTTAAGGCCTTCGACGCTTTTTTAATATTATTCTTTTCGGTGGTCTCTCGCTGGTCCTTCTTCAAGGCGCCAGTGGGACTCCCTTTACGGCCTCACCTGTTTCGCCATTCATCCCGGCCTCCGGAGGCCCAGAGGCGAGAGTGAGCAACTCAACAGTGGCCGCATGCAATTTATTTCCCGAGGAGGGCTCGGGGGAGTTCCCGAGGGGGGCTCGAGGGTGTTCCCCGAGGGGGTCTCCTCGGGGGTACATGTGGTGGAGGCGACTGTTGTGAGGGTGTCGCCACTTGTTTTATATTTTGCATCACCATAGTTGATGCTGGTTTTTTTGTTGAGTCTCGAATAGAGACGAGTGGCACAGGTCTTGTAGGGGTCTTTGCAATATTAACTGCGCAGTGGCAGTTAGGGCAATTTATATTTTGGCTGTAGGAACTTTGAAATACCGGAGCTTGCAGTGCAGTATACTCTTTGCGTGCCTGGGCATAAGGGATCTTCTTTTCTGTTTGGATCTCCAGGACTTTTTTCTCTACTTTCCAATTCGGACAGGACCGAGACCAGGCAGAATGAGGACCCTTGCAATTAATGCAGAATTTAGGAGACTCGCATGGTTGTTCGTGAGCCTCCTGTCCACAATCTGCACAGGTTGGCTTACCACGGCATCGCAGCTTCGTATGCCCAAATTCCTGGCACTGAAAACAGCGCCGAGGGTTGGGGACATACAGCCGGACCCTAAGCACGTGGAAGCCAGCTCGGACCTCCTTTGGTAAGGAAGGAGTGGCAAATGTTAGGATATAACTGTCAGTATTCTTCACTACATTGTTCCTTTTGATGGTAATCCTATATACTTCGGTGACATGTTGAGGGGAAAGCTCCTCACAGATGTCCTCAATGCTTACGCAGTCGAGGTCATAGCAAGTGACCACTCCCTTGCAAACATTGAGGAACCTGTGCGGTTCCACCTTCACCTTTAAATGATTCAAGGGGCTCAACGGTATTGTAGTTATTGCCATTATTTTTGTTGTCTGAAGGTCATTTTCAGTCTGGATCATTATTGTGCCATCGCGCAGTTTTCTAATTGAAACCCCAGACTCGGCAGCTCCACTTATCACTCTTTCGAGGACAAATGGGCTGACACGCCTGAGGTTGTCATTTTCGTCTGTTCGAGACATTACCAGGAAGCGGGGCTGGGGCCTCACCACTTCCTGGATTTTTTTCAATTAAAGGGCTGGACGGCCTTACCCGTTTCCGCCTCTTATTTATATTACGACCCTGCGAGGGGCCGGGCAGTGAGTTGCCAGCAGTGTTTGGCAGTACGGTGCCAGCGGCGACAATATTGTCGGCCATGCCGTGATTGGGGACAACCTACACAATACTCGGATCGTAGACCCAGGTTGACCCAAGTTGGTGCTACCACATATGGCCCTGTTAACTGTCCCGACGAGAGGCTCTATACGACGCTAGACATGACAACCTTCGCATAGAGCATCGCCGAGAGAGAGGTCGTCGCAGCAAGTGGGTGTAGGAAAGTGCCAATTTTACGTCCGAGCCCTCATGAACGCAACCGATCTTTTCCCAAAGTAGGGTCACGGTTATTGTCATCCCTAAGGCCCTTATACTAAGGTATTGCAACCGGCGCACTTTTATTTAGGAGCTCAAGGCAGTGGTATCCAATAATAAACAGAGAAGAGCCGGGTTAGTTGCCAAGGTCGTCAACGGAAAGGCCAAAGGCCTCTGTGCTGGATGAACGGTGGGGGAAAGGAAGAAAAAGGTAAGGGTAGATAAAGCGAAGGGGGAAGAGTGAAAAAAAGGGGGAAAGTGAAGGAAGAAGAAAATGATGTGAAAGGAAAGATATAAGATAGGTTTGTCCCACACGAGGTACGTCCTGCACAGAAGCCTCCCATTTTAGTCGCTTCTTACGACAAGCAGGGGTTACTGCGGGACTATTCTATACCCCGTCCCGCAGGGGGGTTGAGCGATACAAATCCGTTGCACAACTTCCTTCGGAGGAGGTTGGTCCCATGTCGAGTGTGGCATGTATAAGAACCCTGGAAGTTATGTGAAAATACATTTCCCAGACAAAATTGGTGGACCCTTTCACTCTCGTTCATAGAAATCCTAGTGTTCTGATATAATCAGTTGGTTCAGAAAGTGCACTTTAAATACCTCAAATAAATAAATATTTTACACAATCACTTGACACCATTGTTAGAATAAACTCCTAATAGTTCTTACTTCACCCCGTTTAGCCTCAAGTGAAGGGTGGATTTGGATCAGTCTGGGTTCGTTCCAGATATTTAGGTGTGATTGTACAGTGTTTTTTTTTTACTCTAGGGTAGCGGTTCTTAAACCTCTTTTTATCCGTGACCCCTTTTCATGAGACAAAATCACAAGCGATACCAGCCAATAATGGATGAGTTTTTAATATTCTGTAGTCAGTTTATGAACAGTTTTGGATCAAATTAAAAATCAAAATGATTAAATTATTGCTTGCAAAAAACAAATGCATACGTGCAGTTATATTTAATAGTATTAATTACATGTTCATGATTTACAAACTTAACCTACATAGAAACTCAATGGAAACCATTAGCTTATCCTAAATTATAAGAATGATTATGAAAATTGTGTTCGTGAAATCATGTCGGACGACGTTTATTTCTGTAATAATAATAACTCCATTGTGTGAGACCACAAATGAGCTATACCGACCGAGCGGCCGCCACCGTTCGCGATGATAGTGACAACATTTGCGGATAGGGGTGTTTTGGTCGGCACAACGAGCCCTCAAGTCGTTAATCTCAGTTTTTAGAGTGGAGCTGCTATTTATTCATCCAAGTAGTTCCTCATTTGTGCTAAGTTGGACCCAATCCCAGACCCACTGCTTCACAGAAAAAAAAATTGGAAGCACCAGGGATCGAACCCGGGACTTCGGGATCTGTAGCTAAAAACTATCACCACTAGAATAGTATGAAAAATGTTTTAGTTTATTCTAATTTGAATAGTTCTATAATACATATTTAATTTACTCGCATTTTTCAATGTTTGCTGTGACCCCAGAATAGTTTTTGCAGACTCGAAGGGGCTCGTGACCCACAGTTTAAAATACCTGTGCTCTAGAGCAGTGGTATTCAACTCGGAGTACGCCCTACTGACGGGTAGCAGGAAGCGGAGAAAAATTAAAGATATCTTCTTTTACTGCAGTTCGGACGAGTCAGCTGACCCACTGGCTGACCTTCTTACGAGGTGTAGGAATTATTATGGTAGAATAAAGGGATTACAACATGTAGGCTTACTTACGTAACTAGTAAAAATAAACGTAATGGTTCTTTGTTAATGTGTACTTTTAACACAAATTCTATTAATGACTTAGGCTAATATAAGTTGTAATGCAATAGATTGACCCTAAGGAGTATTTGAAAGCATTGACCATTTATCATTCTAATTATTCATATATTCAAAAATATTTACATATAATTAAACATATTTTACTTTATTTAAATTTTACAACCTATTACGTGGCGCTTAAATCACGTCTTCCTCTAAATTATTTACTAGTTAGTTCACGCCTCGTGGTAAGATGGCAGCATCTACTGGAGCTAAATTTAAGACAAGTTAAGATCTTTTAAAGTATTTCCTTCGAGAAGCTTCCAAACGCAATAGGTATTTTTCTTTCTGGGTTTGTAGGTGTGTAATTTACCGTTAGGAAGATTCCTTCGAGAAGCTTCTATTGAACTCAGATATATGTGACTTTTTGAAACTCCGTATTTTCACTGTGCAATCAGTCGTGGTTTTGAATGGACGTGCTTTAAGCGATCAGTGATTATAATTGTTAGGCCCTCGACATGATCGTGTTTCGATTAGAAAATATTAATAACAATATGATTTCAATTTAAAGAATAAACAGATATCAAACTTTATGTGATATATTATCATTTATTAAAGTCTAATGATAAGGAACGAGGCATTATAAGTAAAGCACATAGTTGCGTAATAGAAATAATGATTTACGGAGTGACTCTTAAATGACTCTGTTATGTAATATAGCAAATAGCGACACAACGTGGGGCATTTATAATCAAAAATATTACGAAGTGTAATAAATGACGTCCAACGAGGGGCTGAACGCGAAAAGTGTAACAAATAGCATTCCAACGAGGGGCTGAAGAAACGTAATGTAACAAATGGCGACACAACGTGGAGGTTAGTATACAACTATTAACGCTCGCTAAGATTCGTAATGTAACAAAGTATAAGGATTAAAGGGAGGCTTAAAGTAAATGCAACAACATAAGAATGGAAAGCGAGTGAAAAAAAAAACGGTGAAAATAATTTGTGGGAAACAACACTTAGTGCACCTGGCCAGTATTCGAACTCCAACCTTCTTGTCAGAGGTTATCAAGTGAAATGCAAGCCTAACTCCTTAGACCACCCGGCAACCGCTACAGGTGAGACGGGGACTGATAGTTACGAAAATAAAACACCGTAGTTATTTTTTATTGTGATTAAATGGCTTAATTAAAATACAGAGGAGCTAACGTTCATCTCCATACGATGCCCCAGTTACAAAATTATCTTAAAGGCACTAAAGGCAATCTATTTTCCCTGACACAGCTAGAGGATTTATTTCTTTATTTTTTAAACTTTTTTTTAACTATCATATACGAAGTTAATTGAAATTCTGAAGTAAGGGGTGGCTAAAAAAAATTTTTAAAATGAATAATGAAAACCCCGGTAACTCTTCTCTTTGTTAAAGTTCCCCCACTTTACCTTAAGCAACGCCCCTTTCGAGCTACAATATCACTGCAGTCGTAAAGAAAGAGAAAAACGAGCGGAAAAAGTTTCAGTAAAGAGGAGAAGTGTTTAGTGACCCCATTTAACTGGACCTGCAACCCATTAAACTGTTCCAACCCTTTCCACCCCTCTCCAGCACCCTTTATGTGCTTCCCTTACTCCTTTCACATTAACTGTTAACCTACCACAACCAAGACACGACCCTTTTTCAGCTCAGTTATTTATAACCGCCCACCGAAAGTGCCCCCTTTAACCTCCCCACTACCAACCCCTAAAAATCATCCCCCACAGCTAAACTGTTTGCCAACTTACCCCTACGCACCCCAACACTTATATTTACAAATTTCTCTTCTTTAAATTTTAAATCATTTTTATCTCACCCATAAAACAATTCTAGGTGCATCTCTAAACTTGAGGAAAGAAAAGTTACTCATTTCCTTCATCTGAGTAGTAACTCTTCAAGATACGTACTTTCATTTAACTTTGTTGACAAAAACAAAACGTATTATTAGGGTGGGATGGAAGGGGGACACGAGAAAACGTAAGTGTTTTTGCAGTTTTTATCGCAAAACTTTTTTTGGTCAAAATAAATTGAATATTGCTCCAGTACAAACATAGAATTTAATTTTCTTCACATATTGACCTCAACTTTTCTTGAATATTTGTCAAAAGTGTTCTGGAATTTAATGTCAACCTTTTCTCTTCATTTAAAAAGTTACTCATCTAATGCCGCCATGCTCATGACAGATATTCAGGAACTGTTGATATAAACATGTTAAGAAAAGTAAACTGGAGCAATATTTTATTTATTTTGGTCAAAAAAAGGTTTTGTCATAAAAACTGCAAAAACACTGGATTTTTCCCGCATCTCCTTTCATCCTCCCTTAAGTAAGTTCCATTTTTTTTTATCCGCCACGTTTTACCTACCCGTATTTAATTACGTTAATGGCATAGGAATGAGCAAAATATATCTGAGAAGGAATGTTACCACATTTGCATGTAAGGAGAATGGGAAATAATTAATAGGAAGCCACCTTCAGTACATCTGACAGGGGTTCGAACCTGATGTCACCGTCACTGGTAGGAAAAAATTCCAACCTTAAAAAGTAAATTTGTTTAGACATCCACATCTCTTCTCCACTATATCGGGTACATTTTATCTCTCAACAAACCTCCCCGTTTATATTCTTGATGTGATATTTAATAACCCTAGTACAGTACAGTTTTTATAAGAAGGGATTTTTTTCCGACAGAATGAGAATCTACTAAATTTATATTCACGTAATCATTCATCAAACCATGTGATTTGAAGCTGTCACTTTTGATATATATCATCAATATCTATAAAATAACATGAGTATTATATTGACCTCAAAAAATATGTATGTATTGTTCAAAGGACCTACTAATGAAAATTTGGATGTAAAAAAGTATTAAGAACAAACATGTTGGTAAATCAGATTCCTACTCACGCTACTTCACTCTGGCAAAGCTGGTCATGGAAGGTGCCACTTCACGATACCAAATACTAGATTGGACAGAATGGTTTCAAAAAATTATATTAAGGTGGAAGTGTAAATAAAGAAAGAAAACGTAAGTGTTTTTTGCATTTCTTACAGCAAAACATTTTTTGGTCAAAATAAATAAAATATTCATCCAGTAGAAACATAGAGTTTAATTTTCTTCACATGTGACCTCAACAGTTCTTGAATATCAAGGGTGTTTTGGAATTTAATGACAATTTTTCTATTCCTTTAAAATATTTCTCATCTAATACCACTATGCTCATGATAAATATGTGAAGAAAATTAAACTATGTGTTTCTACTGGAGAAATATTTTATTTGATTTGACCAAAAAAAGTGTTGCTATATAAACCTGTGCAAACATTTACTTTTCTCACGTTCCCTAAACTCTCACCTTAAAAATATTATTTCAAGGGGAATATAAGTCATCTATTCAGATTAATAAATGTGAGAATATTCTATGAATATACATTACACGCCTTACCGACTATTTGGAATACACACAATTCACAGTAATTTAAGGACAAAGGATTAGGAAGGTGATTAGTGAGTATCGAGTAAACTTACCAGCATTTCCCAGGATATAGAATTGGAAATCCAGTAAATGAATCGCTTTGTGGAAAGCCACCACCAGTGTATATTTTAATTAGCTGTCGGAATGCCGTATGTAAAGTAGCACATTAACTCTCTAACTAGTAGTATAGTGCAGTGGTTATTAGATAATTATGATATAAATTCTGCGAAAGGATAACGAAGGTAAACTTTAATCAAAGAGATTGAAAACAAAATTGTGAGGGGGGGGGGGGGGGGGGGGAGAACTGTGGTATATACGGCAACAAGGGTGTGGATTTATTCATTTCATAGCTATTATTTCTAGCTTTAAGAAAAAATCAAAGTTTCATAACTTTCAAAATAAACGATACAAGACAAGCATACATACTTTAACATATTGTCTATTATAGTTTTTGATAACGTTTTCAAAATTAACTAACTACTCCTTAATATATTTTCTTCAGAAAACCCAATATTATTTATTATTATTTATTTGTAAAAATAAAAACGTATTATTTTCATCATGAAAATCTAGTCCCAGATATCTAGTTTAAAGTCAGTTTTTAAGGCTAATTTTTTTTAAATAAAATTTTTAACACTTTTTTTAAATATAAACAAACAACCCTTAAATTGGTTTATTTTAGAAAAATAAACATACCATATTCTTTATCATGTAAAATAATCCCCCAATACCAATATTGAACAAAATCGTTAAAGCTATTTTATCAAATTATACAAAATTAAAAAAAAAGAACATCGGTAAATTACTGTATAATAATATTTTTTTAGAAAAACAAATATATAGGCATAGTAATTATAATATTTATTTATTATAAATAAATTATAAGTATTAATTATCCATAAATTAAATATTTTCTTTCTTAAGTCAACAACTCAAGTTTGGATTGATGTGATTTCCGTCCATCCGAAGCTAGGCATGCACTCACCCCTTCGGATGGTCAGTGCTGCCTACACAATCTGGTAGAAATCTCATATACTAGAGGGGTTCAAGTAATATGTTGGTTCACCGTCCTTCCACAATGAATTTCTATGAGCGAGCGCGAAAGGGCCTAACAATTTTGCTGGAAAGCTATTTTCACATACCTCCCAGGGTTCTTTTACATGTCACAATCGATATGGGACCACCGGTTTTACTTCCCTCCGAAGGAAGTTGTGCTACGGATTTTTATTGCTTCATAAATATCCATCGGCCCCGGCTGGGTTTGAACCTGCGATGGTTGGGTCCTGAGGCGAGCATTTTACCCCAAGAACACCGAGGTCAAAATACACATAGCTATATAACTATATATAATGTAAAAAACTTAATAGATATCCATTTTGAACCGAATTTCTAGAGCTACTTTTTAAAATATTAAAGTTTAAAAAAAACAGTTGCCCTATAAAATCTAAGATACCAAATTCGAAAAATACGTAGACATAATTATAAAATCAACTTTTTTTTGGGGGGGGGGGGGGTTAGACATACAAAACGTTAAGATTCATAATCTGGATTTCAACCATTTTTACGATCACAATATTTTCTCTTGAGATGAGAAAGTAAAAATGTGTGTTGTTGATTGACAAATTAATTATCCCATGTAATTAGATGAATGGATTATAAAATGTGTTTTTCATTAAACTTACATCAAAGTTCTACCTAATCAAAAAAGAATTGTTCAATCAAGTTTATATACACGCCAATTGAAATTTACTAACACATTAAATCACAATATTACTAAAGGGCTAAAAAACACGTATAGTCCTTTGATACTTTATAGATTACAAATATCTCCTAATTTAGGTATTTTTAGGTTTTAAAAATGCTTTGTAATCAAGGTTTGGGAAACTTCCCATTTAGAACTTTGTTTATATACTCTTCTAATAAAAAATATCAGTACTATCATGCCTGACACAAGTTTCGGGCCAGGTGGAAAGTAACGTTAAAATGTTAAAATAGCAAAATAAAACTTGGCTCTATAAGTTTGTTAGAAATACAAACATTTGTTCAACAATTTTTAAACAAACACATCATCTACTAGCCAACTAGTGTTTTTTTTTCTGAAAAATACATATCTGAATATATATATATATTTTTTGTAAATCCAGTTTGATTTAATCATTTTACCATAACTTTCAAACAAATCTTTATATTATAATATACCTCTCTCAACAAACTAAATTGTCCCCACTAATTCATGCCGGTCCAAATATTAAAATATAATTTAATCTGGTTTGCCGGTAATGGGGATATCGGGGTTTAAATCTTAATCAGGTGTAGTTAGAATGTTTTTTCTCTAATTTTTTCCACTCTCCCTAAACAAAAATGATGTTACATTGCCTATAAATTATTCCACACTCATCCCTATAACATTAACGTAATTAATCAGTATGCTTATGTGTCGAATGGGCAATATGTGAGATGCGTTGCTAAAAATAAAATAAATAGAAATCGAAACTAGTATCTAGACTGTATTTTGACTGCTAGACCATTTTATATATGTATTATACTACTATAAAGCCACATGGCTGACTCACTCACTGACATTAACGTTTACCCACTTCTAGATGAGATAGAAACTTGACATTTGGCAAACTTATAGTTTCTAGCTTGTAACCGACGGGAAAATTCCAAAAAGTTGATCATTTTAATTTTTAACCCCGAAAAAAATTCAAAATAGCGGAGCAACTTTAAAATCTGTGTGGACCTTTCTTTGGAGGTCTCTTGTGGTTAAACGATAAGACCTATCAAAAAACGGCTCTGGAATTACATTAGTTTACATCCACTTGCAAAGAAAGCTCCGTGGGGTTTTGGGGGCGGAACCCCAAGGAGCAAAGCGAGTTATTATATAAACTTGTTTTATCTATGCTCGCTAAGTGTTCTTACATTTTGAGGTTTTGTTTTTACCCTAAAGTGTAGATTTTCACGCCTTCTAAAACGTAGCGGTATATATAGACTAAAAAAAAGGATCGTGATGGTATTTCAGACAAGATATGTTATTAATCAAGGTTCACCGGATGAAAGGAAAACAAAGCCTTCTGTCAGTTTATCCCACCTTTCTCGAAACGAAACAATAGAGAGGTTCATCAAAGAGAGATAAAGACTGAAGGGACGTAGGAGAAAGTCTTTAGACGTGTCGAAACACGTAATCTAAAATTAACATGTATATTTTTTTATAATTACAGAATATACTAGACCAGATATTGTGTCTCTAAACTCTCTTGTCAAGTTTAGTGAAACATGTTTCATCTTCATGTCCTTTGTTAGAAAGATTTAGTCTTACCAATGTGGTAAAAGTTTATTTCAATCGATATGCGAATTACTTGCATTCTGCAGATCGCCTGCAGGTAAACAGCAGCATGACCGCTTCAAATAACACTCAACGTGAATTAACACGTTGGCCGAAAAACGGCAGCAAACTTAAAATATGGTCACGTGACGAGCTCTAAACTAATCACAAGAAATCAGCTCAAATTGCGTGGTTCATTCTGCACCAGTGGAGGACAGTTTCAGTTTTAGCCGCGCTTCTCTATGACAGGTGGAAGAACCAATCAAATTTCAAAACCAACCGATTCAATCACGTTTTCTTAGTACCACGTCTTACTACCCGTTCGGGTTATACGCTTATTTACTTAACGTTTTAAAGTTGTAGTACTATTTAAAATTAAAATCTTTTGTTTGACATATATTTTATAAAAATAATAATATGAGAGCTCTAAGCAAATAAATAGGTATATCTTTATTAAGGAGCTCTCTTGACAGTTGAAATTAATTAGGATTTTTTTATTAACGTTTCTTATTACCTGTTCAGGTTATACACAAATATGATAATAACTCTAATTGTTAGGGAAGTGGAAGTGATCAATTTATTAGGTAATATAATACACCAATATTTGCGTGGGAGGAGAGTGAGAAACCATTTACGAAAATACACCCTCAATAGACATGACCGGGATTAGAACCCCAATATCCCCGTATTTATAAGGCCAGCCTAACACGAGGTTGACAGCCACTCAAGTGGGTGAAAATTATGGTTATGCTCTTTGGTGGACAGAGAGATATTAGTATTTTCTTAATGTTTCTGTAACTGTGTATATTATTTCATTTATACTTTTTGGTGGATTGTTTATACAAAAATGTATACCATTATTTTGTTTTACAAATATTACGAGTTTTTAGTAAATGTCTCTATTTTAAGATAAAAGAGAATGGAAGTTTATGTGGTGCCATTAGTGTTCATGTATTTTCCCATCGAGGTCAAAAGAACATATTTTTGGAGTCGTTACTCAATCCAGTGTTTCAGAAGGAGGAGACAATACGTGTGTTGGAATCAGCAAGCTTAGTTATTCAGTTCACTTTTTCCTTTATACAAAGGCCTACTATTTAAAGCTTACAGTTTAATGTCCCAAATAGTCCAGTTCTTTTTTGTGAAATTACACGGTTTTTTTTTTAGAAACGCGAAAATGCCTTGTGCGTTCTTGTTGTTTTTTTTCAAACACAAAATAATTTCAGTGTGTTTTTTTTTTTTTCAGACACAAAAAAAGTCCTGTATTTTAACGACTCTCGTTTTTCCTGGTGTGTGACAACCCTGCCGCATTTGTGTGACGGGAAAGTAGGGAACTATTTCGAACCTTCCCACCAGACAATCAAAGACTGGCGCCTAAAAGACGCAATCCCGTTTCGGGTCAAATATTTTGTTAAAAGTGTAAACAAATTAAATATCATACATATAATTTTACTATTTATATTTTATTATTATTACTTAATATTGTCAAAAGCTTAATTTCTTGTAAATTTGCCCTCGATCACGTGTCCCTTCTCGGGCCTCTCGCAAGCCTTTTTTTCTCTCTTTCAATATCACTTACAAGATGAGCCCTATAGGCCATTGTATTCACAGCGCTAGCTCCAGATTTGTTGAATTCGACATTTATCACAAAAGAAAAGCAAAACTCACGACAGTTATTTTGACACATACCTCCATTAAGGGGGTGTTATGATTGAGAGAACAAGTACAAGGCATACAATATTTTATTGAACATATAATAAGTTACAAACAATTGAAGTTACCCAATGATTAGTGTCGTGGTGAATTCTCTGAGTATACAACATTATACAAAAACATTTAGCAAGTAGTTGAGAAAGCACGCTATAATTAATTAACTAGGCGAATCATAATTAGCCCTTTTTAATCAATAATAATAATAATTTGAGTTACCTAGCACTCAAACAACAGGCTGTTTGATTCACTGGGTTAATTCCTGTATTAATGGAGTTTTATGAGGTGATATTAGAAAGCATATACTCGTAATTAACTTAATCAGACTGTCAACATTGAGTAGAGAATTCCTACAAAAAGGGGGAACTAAGCATATATCATATATTCAAAGGTTTTAAACAGGAAGTACCAGCACAGCAATAAGTTCACTTTAAAGTTATCAATAATAAACAATTAATTCTAATGTAAACTCATATAGCTCTATTTCTCCAATATATACCTGCACGGAAACTAGGCGATTGGCTACCTCTATATTGTTTATAGCCCATATGAGCTCGTCTATCAACTGCGAGAACATAAAGGCCATGGATAGGAGCAACTAACAAGATCCATACATTAGGGATAGATAAGCCCCAATTACGACTGCACTGACAAGACAATAACTTCACGGAAATGCCCCTATCAAAACTTGATAGAAGAATATACACTAGAACGCTGCCGATTTCATTCGAAGTATCTCAAGAAACCCGTCTAAGTAGTTTTAAATACTAACATTTACAAGTGCCTTGAGAGGCCTTTTTTGAACACTTATGGCAAACAAGTTAAATTGAGAGTATTCATAAGCAAGGACAGCACGAACAATTGACTCGGGAAAAGGCCTAATTAGGCCATGAACACCTAATAGCTGGCCCCTGGTTTCTTGGTGGTGACGTTCCCCTGATAAAAAGGGAAACCAAGTGTCTCAAGTTGTCAAGGGATATCTTTGGAGCTGATAGGGTCAGCGCACAAAATAATGAACTACAAGGAGTCGCTAGGCAACAATTACCTAATGCCTAGCTCAGATTAGTAGGGTATCCTAAAGCTAGTAAGCTGTGTTTACACCTAATACAGCAAACTGTTCATCCTAACCACACTAGCCAGCTGTTTAAGCGACTTGAAACACAACAGGTCAAGCCAGACCAACAAGGGTTACACCGCCATAAAAATTAGTTTTGTTTGGAGGGAATCAAATGACCCGCGGCTAAGCTACAGGTATAATTAGACATTAAGAGCAATTAAATATTAATAACTATTTAACCTAGAAATAAACATAGTAATGTCGTTAAATGAAAGATCGCTAAGCTGTCAAATCAGACACACAGATTACTACAAGTAGAGCTACGCCAAGTTCTTGGCTTAGGTTAACAAAAACAACTGTCGGAAAGTGACCTTTAGAAAATACCCTAAAATCCCTAGTGTGATTATAAGACAGGTGCACAAACTAACTGACCATCTCCCTAAGTTGAGTAGTCAGACTACGAAGTTCCCTGGTTGTTTATCCTCGAAGTGGCGGGGTGCTACCTGGCGCAGAACATCGCCACGGCTGAGTCCGACGCCATAGCGTCCTGGGTAATAGAGACCACTCGCAGCTGGTTCTTAACGAACTATAACAAAGCTTTTAATATTCACTGCAGCGTATTGAATATAGTTATGTGACTATTTTAGGCGATGCTCCCCGATTGACACCCGACTAGGAAAGGAAGAGAAGGGGAATCGACCAATCACGCCACAGAGCAACAGCGCTCGGAGAGGCGTATACTTGGAGTGGGTCTCGACGCATGCGCGGGGAGCAGATGATGAAAGACTCGGACTTGAGACGATTTATTTCAATATTTTTCCGGGAGTTACCATCCCAGTAGAGTTAAATGTGGCTCATCAACAACGATCAAAGAGAACAACGACCGCATCGGCCTGGCCATGGTAAGTCAAACCACGTTCACTCTTCTTGGAGACTCGATATTTTCTTTGTTGGAGGTTGAGATAATTGAGTGTGTGGGCTAATTCCTACTAGTCCGGCACAATTAAGGAACTCCCTTACAACTAGTTTACTCTGTAGAGGCTCAGCCTCGAATACTTTAATTTAAATTTTTCTGTTTTATTATTTGCTTATTATTACCCCTTTTTAAATACTTATCGTTTGACTACTATCATGTTTTTTATTTATTATTCTTGTCATTTATCATTAGTATGTCCTATTTTTTGTAACTATTCATCAGTATTTATCATTATTTAGCTATTGTCGATTATATAGTTGTGTTATTATACGTGCTTTTATGGTACTTGTGTACTTTTCAGCACTGGCCTGTCATATGTCTCACGACTGTTGGCCAGCACTACAGTAAAGGAAATGGAAATTATTATTATTACTATTATTATTACTATAACGAATCGATTGCAATGAGCTGTTAATTTTCACGTCCAGAACACAACTTTAAACACAGATTAATCTATTATATAATCTATTAATTTGATTAAACCTTAATTTTACATTATATTATTATACTTTATGATGGTGATGATGGTATAAAAATTGTTAAAAACAAAGGGTCAAAAATATATTCAATATAAAAAGGTTAAAATGATTAAAAATGGGTTAATAGAGTGATAATTATAAAAATCTGAAATAAAATGAAAATGAATCAACATAGAATGTTTTCTAAAATATCATTTATTTTATTTTTATTAACTGCCCTTTTATAATTATTAGTAATAATAATAATGTCGTGTCTGGGCTACATCAATCTGTAGATCACTTTGCGTAAAGTTTAACCAGTACTAATGTACCGTTGCCCAGGGAACGCCCGAATGTACTAATCGTACTTCCTTTCCGTGGAGGATCTTTCCATGTCCGATGATATGAGGGGATGATAATAAAAAATATGACGGGGTGGATCAAATGAAGACCTTAACCTAACTTAAGCCTAACTAAACAAACCCTGGTGACGAAGAAAGTAAAAAAGTATCTCCTTGTTCCATCCGAGAATCGAACCCGATACCTCTAAGTCAGCAGACAGGCCATCTGACCCCAATACCATGAAGCCGGTGACAGTTATTATTATTATTATTATTATTATTACCGCGTCTTACTACCCGTTCGGGTTATACGCACTTACGCTAATGTGTAATGGTAGGGTGATTGTGATATGAAATGAAGGACCTACAGTTTAACGTGGAATCCGAACCACGGTGGAGGCCTGGTATTCCCCACATTCACAAGATGTCTTGTCAGAGGTGAAGGAAGGGTTTGGTAATCAGATAAATCTGTGCCGGGACCGAGGATTGAACCCGGCCGCCAGCATAGAAGTCTGACACCTTACCCCTAGACCACCAGGTCACCCAGACAGTTATTAATAAATTAACTGTGGAATATGTACATTTCCAACAAACGGGATATTTGTAGCATAATTATATTTCTAAGTGTGTATTCAAAGATTTAAATAAGTGGAATATAATAATTAAAACTTATTTTTCTAAAATGGAACGCTGTGAAACAAAAACAAATACAATGCAAATAAATCTGAATAGAGTAACATTAAAATTATACCGAGAACTTGACAAACAAAATAAAGAAAGGGGGAAAAGGTTAACAAAAAATCAGATTAGAACAGTTAAACAAAGTTAGCTTGCAGCGGACAATTGAATTTGAAGTTTCTCTTCACGTACCATTCAATTATTTTTGGAGATAGATTTAACTTCTTCCTTCATATGTTTAAAAAGTTTCTCATTCCTGACAAACATTTTGTGTGTATGTGTATATGTGTGTGTGTTTGTCTTTAACCGTTAACTTTAGTTCCGCATCACAGAGAGCATATTTCCATACATGAAAAAGGAAGTTATAATCATACTATACTTTGAAAATTGACAACCAGAACACAAGAATCAAACCCTGAACATCTAATTTTGGACGTCAATTCTCAATCCCTGAGCCAGCCTGGTTCATCTCGTATATCCAAGGACCCGGGTTCGATTCCCGTGTTCAGGTTGTCATTTTACCCTTGATTAAATTCGATTCTGCTATCAAGATTGAGCTTGTGGACAATCAGCTATGCCTACAAATAAACAACAAAACAATTACGGAGAACAAAAATATACTCAGCTCTATAGTGCCGCTTACTCAAAGGGAAATATTCTCGCTTATATGGATGGTAGTTCTGAAACTATCCTCAATTATCTCAAAATGATTTGTTGTGAGTCCGTTCAAAATTACCTTTATTTGTTTAAGGAAAGTTAGAGCTGTGTTTTTAACCATTAAAGGTGGATTCACACTGAAGGGACGCTAGCAATCACACTCACAGGACTATCGTGTCGCTATCATGTTCTGACTGTTTTGGTCACAGTAGTTGTAAACATGGATCAAACAGAGGAAGATGTGATTGTTGCATGCGGTCTTTATCTTAGATCACAAGAACAAAGCAGAAGACGAAGAAAATGCTGGATGCATTATGTGTTCAGAGCAAGAGATTACTATCGTAATCTTTATGTTGCAGATTATATAATAAATCGTACTCTTGAGCCAAAATAATTGAGATTTATTCGTCCATAGTTAGAGGCTGCACATAATAGTTGTACTGGAATGCTCTGCAATGCAGCCAATGTCAGATTGTTGATAAAAACCTTGGTGAAGTTTTGCACTTGCCGGAAGAAGCCGAACTAGGAGAAACGACACATAGTCGACCATAGGACTTCCTATCTCAATTCACACTGACAGGACTGTGCAGTGTGCACCCTACCATCTGGACCGTGACCTTTGAAGAACACTTGTGAAGTGATCCGAGACGAACGATACAGTCCTCTCAGAATGAATCCAATTTTACTTTCATCGGAGAGTTGCGATATTTCAGGTAAAATGCCAATGTAAATGAGCTGGTCACTATTATTATCTAATTATAAACTTAAAATGTAAGGTTTTTAATTTGTCATGGACCATATTTTGAAATAGCAAACCATTCCTTTAGTTTCTGGATATTTGGTCGTCTATAAGGCGACTCAGCATCCCAGTAGGCAGTCCCCTTAGATAAAATAGTTTATGACCTTCCTCTTGATCTAGTGGTCAGTGCCCTTGGCTACTTATCTAAAGGTCCGGGGTTTGATTCCCGGTGGTAAAATAGGTATTTTTCCCAAAAGGGAAACGGTTCTTATGGTAACTATGGTTTGGTTAGTTAGGTTTAAGATTTCCACTGTCTCCACACTTTCATACCATCATCACATCATCTGATTGTGGGTAAGACGTGTAGACAACCTCCAAGTTGTACCCTGGGAAACGTTCTGTTCCCACAGCTAAAAGCTACATGCATGGCGACCAAACTAGATATTGCATCTCTCACACTCAAAATACGACATACACTAAATAAAAATAATAAAAAAGTTTATATAGCACCCATTCCCTGTCGTATTATATAGTTACATACGTACACTTAGTATGCCAAAAGTGCAGCTCAATACCAGATACAAGACGACACCTACCTATACCACAATTTGTTCCTCATATGGAAATGACCCACTGCATTGTGGTCTAGGTAGGTCTCATCTTGTACTTAGTATTACGCCACACTTGAGGCATGCTAAGTCTTACTATGAGACTGCCCCATAGTCTTACTCTATCATTTCATTTTCATTTATTTTAGCTATTTAACTGATAATATCTGCACACGACTTAGAAACTAACTTAAATCCGAAAAAAACACAACATCCGGCCCCCGGCCATTAATTCATCACTGTGAAAGGAGAAACCCACATTTCACCTATGATTAATTTTTCAGCCATGCCAGGAATCGAACCCGGAATTCTTAGCTCAGTATACATACACGCTACCGACTGAAATACGGTATTGTACTGTCTCAATATCAATCAGGGTTGTCCATATATTTACAATCATGGATTAGAGATGAGGAGGGTAGAATTTAGAAGGTACATTTACCCGCATACGCCGGGAAGGAGAATGACCAAACATTTTAGAAAGAACATCTTCAGTAAACCCAACGAGAGTCAAATCCCGATCTCCCCATCACCAACAAACCGGACTAGATGATTTTAACGTTCAGTCCGCGTGACCACAGATTCGGATCACACAAGAAAAAAATAACATTTGTGCAGATGATTTAACTAATTCCGATACCACCAATTTGTTGATGCCGAGTCTTGTTTTAAGGATCATTGTCCTAAACATTTATTTGCGTGTCACTCTTCCCCTCCCCCACGCAATTAACGAGGGAACTTTCTTAGATTTTAACTTAAATAGCAACCGAATCGATGAACACACGGTATAAGACGTCAGTCTAGCAATAAGCTGGTTTTTTCAAATGCTTTGTTTTCCTTGTGGTTTTCCTTACGTGGTGTCTCACCATAGTTTTTCAAATGTGAGGTTTTCCATATGTGATGTTTCATTATGGTTTTCAACATATGATGATTACCTATGTGGTTTTCCGCATGTGATGTTTCCCTTTGGTTTATCCATATCCTCTTCGTACTAATGCGGGCTCACTTCCGTTAATAAGACGCAAATGTTGCAATTAAAAACACTCCGATACCAGTTTAAATTTTGTAGTATTGTGAAGAACAGGAAATAGAGAGGTACCCAAGGCGCGCGAACTAAACGTCAAGCTCATATATCTTGTGTGTTTTTTTATATGACGTGAAGGTCGAGGTTCAAATTACGGTCGGGT
Organism: Timema cristinae; assembly: GCA_039000515.1. Lineage (NCBI taxonomy): Eukaryota > Metazoa > Arthropoda > Insecta > Phasmatodea > Timematidae > Timema > Timema cristinae. Next base: position 35,135,540 of record JBCFYV010002255.1, read on the forward strand.
ATATTGTTGGCGGATTTTCGTCAATTATTCTCACGGCCTCTCCCACGCAAATGAGGTCATATTTCCTTTAAATTCCACCTCTCCTATCCATACACCAATAGTGTTTTAAAAGCTGATAATCTAAGAAAGTAAAGAGGTATGATTGTAGTATGGGAACTCAATTCATATGCCTAGAAGTGGCTGGTCTAAAGACAAGGTTGACTGCAATCTCGTCAAATGGGGAGCGATAACGTGGATCTAATGACGTGGCGATCGAGCCGGGAGCATAGATTGTCAATTCACAAGTGGCTAAAATTAGTGGGGGTTCTGCTACAGAAAATGTTTAGCCTTTGTTTTAAAATTGTGTAAAAGGGGGGGGGGGGGGGGGGAAAACATGTATAAAAAGAAAATTTATTCAGGAACTCGATAAAATCTTAACGAAAAAAAGCCAAACTTTTTTACTTACTTTAACTTAAATTGTTACAGTTCAAGCGTGATCTATTCATTTAAAAATTAAATCCATTCTTCTTGTTTTAATTTACGCAAAAAGATCAATAATTTTCTCCTTGATCTCTGAAGACAATTGAGGGATTTTTTTCCATTGAAAAATACTGCAAGCGCATTTAGTCTTTTTGTTAAATAAAAGAACCGAAAAAAAAAGAATCAAATAGAATAGCTGGAAGCAGAATAATAATCTAATTTTACACTCTTATACACTTTATCACATTCAAGAATATGATACACGGTTTTTAAGCACAACAAACGCTGAGTAAAAAAAAACACTTCCTTACACCATCACGCCAAAGCCGGAACTGCGAGAGCAACAGTGCTCTCTCTACCTGGCAGTCCCGTCTTCCTCCCAACCCCTCCTATGTGCGCATGCGCACAACAGTCAAACACCACGTCGCTGGCACTGTGAATCATACAGTTCCATACAAAGATTTTTGTATCTTTTTCATATACTGGGGGATGGTTACTGAAGAACTGACATTAAGCTTAAGGAATATATATTGTACTACAAAAATAGAAAGAATTAAAGATAAAAGGATTCATTATATTACATGTTATCGATAATATCAAGTGGAAAAAGGGGGTGCTGCAGTTCCGCAGTGTCTATACACGAGCCGCCACTGCCACCGACAGATCTACGGACTACTATGTTGGAAGAACACGGATAAACCGCACAATAGCGTCAATCTTACATAAACACGCTTTACCTACTCTCGGAATCTCGTTCGGTCTCGTCAGGATAGAAATCCGAACATCTGTCGCTAGAGAACAATGGCTGTGAATATGCTATTGTTAGTGGTGGTATCTGTCCGCCAACTGGGGGAATGGATATTACTCAGACTTACTGCTGCTGCTATCTGTTCGTTTCCTCAGTCACTAGAGGGAGCTAACCGCCACCCCACAGACCTCGTCATTTGGCAAGAGGCGATAAGCTCCCACTGAGACGGAAGCTTTGTAAAAGACCACCGGAGACTTGTGAAAGACAGCTGTGACATCTAGCACTCCAATTCTTGAAATACTCGATAATCGTGTAAAATTGTTCGGTCGTCGAACAGGTTTTTTAAAATCAAAAGATGGAGTGTTATTATAATATAAACAGTCGTAAGAATTTTATAGTTGATCGTAAGATATATTTTGCTGCCCTTCTTTGGGTGGGGTGTTTCAGGCAATATATAAATATAGTATAACACCTCTCACATAGTTAAATAATTGTTCATACAATTATTATAATCTGAACGTAAAACACAGTATAATACTTTTAGTTCGATACAAAACGGTACCAGACCCACAGAGAACTATCGAAAACTGGAATTACACGAAATATATAATTGAAAAATGAAGCAGTCGACTTGTTTTTTAAAGTAATAAGTATTCTAAACAGATGTATATTTGAAGTAAATAGTATAACATAAATATATATGTAATTTATTAATGTGCGAGTGTCTTTCTACAAGCTCCATTAGTCCCTAGATGACCTAAAAAGATGAAATTTTGAACACTTATAGTATAAACCAGTGGTATTCAATTATTTATGTTCACGTAGGCCTACTCCCAACGTTATATCTCCAAAGTTGTTGCTACTTACATATAGGCCTACATATTATAATAGTCTGCATCTAAAACGAATAAAATAAATTAAATCCAAATTAATGCATCAAATAATAAGTTTTAAATGAGAAATATACATTAATTCATAACATTTTACTTACCCATAATATGTATTTGCGTACCCAAGGTTAAAAACCAGTGGTTCCCGAACCAGGGTTGCGACCAAATGAGGGTTGCGAGGATGTTCTTGAATTTCACATGAAGGTCTCAAAAAATATATATATTTTTTTAAATTATGAAATATTTAAATTACAAAAACTTTATCAAAATGGTGTATTATGAAGAATTACTTAAATATCAACAGTGTTGAAACAACTTTTTGAAATCCTGCTGTACTAGGAATTTTGGACCCAGCTCAAGAACAAGCCCAGTCTCACTCAAGAAGTTAAAAGAGGTTCTTTTATCCATTCTGAAAATTTAGTCTACTTCTGTGAACAAGGATATGTGTTGTACTGTGTCCATCAACATAACACTCAAACTCATACATCCCCCCTACAAAATTAAACAGCATCATGGTTTTCACTGAAAAACTATTTTCCTCATTAAATTTTGCGCAATGAGTCAAATTTTCACGGGAAAATAGTGAGTAATTTTCTATTTTAAAGATTAAAAGGTTACTGAAATTTATTCAATTTAGCTGATAACATTTATCAAACGAAAATAAAAATTCAAAAGAATTCTCCCCAAGAATGAAGAATATTAGGCACTGAAATTGATTTTTTATTGTCACATACCGAACATAGCAAAGTCACATTTTTATTAAAACGGCATTTTAAATTTTGTCTAATTAAAAAGTCATTAAAATTTATTTGTTTTTGTTGTTTTAATTAAATCCATTAAGTTAATTTAACAAACAATATTATGAAAATAATAGACTATCTAAACTACATGTAATGATACTTTTGGTCATATTTAGAGTTGTAATCAAAAAACTGTTTGGTAAACACTGTTATAGACCATGAGACAACCAAACAAAGCAGGATTTTGATTTTCAATTATCTTTTTATTAATGATTTTTTAAAATCAATCTCCACTATAAAAATTATCGGTTCCTCCATCGAGTTTAAAAATCTCTAAACCCAGAAGGCCTAGAGAGCTGAAATTTTTCAAACAGGTAGCCCTTTACCCAAACTAATACAGGAATATCTAGAAGCCCAAAATACCTAGGAAACTGAAATGTTTCAGGGCAGGTAGCCCCTAACTGAAATGGATGCAGGAATACTTGGTGACAAAAATTACCACATTGGTGCTACCTAAATAAGGGGGGCAGGGAGGTTAGGGGGGGGGGCGGTTTCTTAATAAACCAAAGTCAAACTAATTTCGAATCTTAGAAGACCGAGGAAGCTTAAATTAAACTGGACTTATTTTAGTGAGCACAGAGTAGGGTCTTTAACTACGCTGAACGTAGTATATGCTGTGTACAATGCGACTAATATATTCATTTTTTAATATTTATACTGACGTTTTTGGAATTTAGCGAGCTAAACTATGGTGAAAATCTAAGTAATAAGATGATTTAGCTGGAGAACCTTCAAATAAATACTTGTTTTTTTAATCAACTGTTTATCAATTGCATGTTTTTTTTAAAAAAAAAGAAATTTAAATATGACTTCATTTGAAAACTAATTAATCGTTCACGTTTATATAACTATAAAGTTATTTTTTTTTTGCTTTGAATTGGAATGAAAACACTTTTTCAAACATAAAAATATGTTCTGAAAAGTATTTAGAGCATTACCAGGATCATAAGCAATAAGTTTATCATAATTTATTTCAAAACATGTTATTATTTTTACTAAAAATCATCAATGTCGGTGGTCTTGAGGTAAAATGCTCAACTTGGGACCCGATGTTCATGGGTTCAAACCCAGACGGATTTTTCTTGAGTGGTAAAACCCGTAGCACAACTTACTTCGGAGGGGAAGTAAAGGCGTCGGTTCCATGGCGGTTGTGGCATTAAAAAGAACCCTGGAAGGTCTGTGAAAATAACTTTCCCGCCAAAATTGGTAAGCCCTTTCACTCTGGCTCATAAATATTCTCGTGTGCTTACATCAAATAAATTAATACTAAATATCAATTAAATAATAAAATGAAATATATATATATTATATCCATTTCATTTGATCATTTAATTAATTATATATGGTTCATTCTTAAGCTTACGTTATAGCAAAGTTCTTCTAAATGTGTCCTAATCTCATTTGATTCATTAATGTCGAGGTGTGTCAATGGATCGCGTTAAAATAATGACATTAATTAACTGGCAACACACACTAATTTTTTCTGAAATAAAGCCTAATATATACATATATATATATATATGTTTATACATTATCGACACGATTTAACTTCATCTAGATGTCAAAAAAGAAGTTTTCTCTGTGCAGTCCTACGTTGGTCTGTATGTAGGCCTATATGAAGTTAAAAAGTCGACAGGTCGCAAATCGCAAGTAATTGCCCCCAATATTTTTGTATTAGCTTTGCCAGTTTTTTTTTTTTATCGTTTGGTTCACACACAAAAAAATCTTCTTGTTAGGATAAAAATTCGTTTAGTAATATGTGGGACGGTGTGGAGTAGATTTTCCCTCCTCAATTTTATTTTTCCTCTATATTTTGTATCGTGTCTAAAAAAATACCATTTATCGTGAAATCATAAATTATACATGGAAATAGTTTGGAACAAATAAGAGTTTTATTTAAATTTAGATATTTATTTAAAAAAAAATGGATGCAACCATTTGAGCTTGTCAATAAAAAATTTAATTCCTGGAGAGTATCCAGTTAATTTGATTCAATTTAGATAGAGACGAATTTATTTGGAAACCGCACCAGTGACCAAGCGAAAAGAGGATACCAGTCTGGATTAGGGTGACTTAAATGTCAGGGTTTGGATCCCGGGTGGTTGTAAATAGGTGCTTTTACCTAAATGTTTTTCTTCCACGGTAATTATAAAAACGACATTGATCTCTCAATAGATGAATAATAATTATCATGAAGACCTCTTTATCTTTTATTCTCATCTTGAGCAAAGTGTTATTATTATTATTTATTTAGCACCACGTCTTACTGCCCGTTCGGGTTATATGCTTTAATTACTAATTACACTAATGGATTAGGAATTGGTAAGGTTGAATTGGAGGAAGTGAACCCGCATTTGCGTGGAGGGAGAGTGGAAAACCATTTAGGACCCCCCCCAGTTCACCCGACCGAAATTCAAAACCTCGATTTCCCCGTCCTCGGCAGTCGAGCTCAACACGAAACTAGCACGTTAGCCAACTACGCCACCGAGGCGGGTTTGAGCAAAGTGGACGTCTCTCTGTGGACACGTGATCGAGATATACCAACCAAGCGGCCGCCGCCACTAACGATGATAGTGCCAACATTTGCGGATAGAGGGTGCCATGTGTTCAGCACAACGTGCCCTATGACCGTTGATCCCAATTTTCTAAACCAGAGTTGCTACTTCTTTATCCAAGTAGCTCCTCATTTGTCTTCACGAGGCTGAGTTTAACCCGGTTCCGGATCGCCTGATTCACAAATACATTTTGGAAGCACCTGAGATCAAACTCGGGACCTCTGGATATGTATAAAGGAGCTCTGATCCCTAGACCAAAGAGGTGGTTTGGAAAAATATTAAATTAAAAAATTGGTAGGAATATTATTTTTGTAAATAGCATTATTATTATTTACTTATATTAGGCTTTTACGCAATATTTTAAATACCAGAATTTGTTGATGATTACTAAAATGATTATCATCAAAATAAAACCAAAATTATAATTTTGTTTATTTTGAATAGTTAAATATTTAAGGGGGATTTACTCATCACCACCCAATTCAATAATTACATACTATCTGGATAAAAAGGCGTTAAATTATGACATTTAAAACAACACAAACAACAATAATAAGTTAATAACACTTAACTCTAAATAACTCTTCTAAAATAAACTTAAGATTAACCGGGTTTAAGTTAAAATACATGTAACTGGTCAGAAACGAACCCTTGTCTCCTGGGTCAGGATCATGAAGACTGAATATTGGCCATTATGTATGCATTATTTGTACAAATTAATATTAACATTTATATATAGTGTAATAACTCGGTTGCAATGTGGGGGGGGGATCAATCACAAATTAGTTCGACATGATTGCAATTTGTTTTAACAAGAGGAAATAGCATTAGTTTTATTTTTGTTAGTTACGAGCAAACACAGGACTGTAATACATCTCCCCCCCAACTCAATTACTGAAATTGAACTCAACGAACATTTCATTGTTAAACAACCAATCTCTGAACAAACATACAAATGTGTGAAACGCTAAGGTAAATTATGCATCATCCAAAATGGAGGGAATACGTGATTATGGTTGTATTAGGATGATCATTAGAACAATTAATTTTTTAGTTTTTATTTTCAAAACAAGGGAACTATTAAAAAAGAGCGAACTAATTTTGTCAATGCCATGTAGGATATTGCCGTGGCTGTTTCTGAAGCTTGTAATTTATATTTTATTTTTATTTTGTTAGCACCACGTATAACTTACTACCTGTTTAGGTTATACGCCTGTATACTAGTACCCGGAGGGAGAGTGGAAAATCATTTTGAAAAACCACCACCCTCAGTACACCCGACCGAGATTCGAACCTTGAACTACCCGTTAACGGCAGTCTAGTATACTGTGAGAGTAGCGCGTTAGACCATGCAGCTAACTAAGTGGGTTATGAATTATTAATATGTGTATAGTATAAAGTGGGTTCTATGAATGCCTATTCTGTTATTTTGTAAAGTATTACTTCACATCAAGCAGTACATAATTTCATAAAATAATGGTATATTTATTTAACAATGATAGTAAAAATATATTAGAGTATAGTAATTATATGATGACAAGTAAGAAAACACGTTCAATATAGTAAGCCCACTTTCGACCACCAACATCGATGGAAAGTCACTTTAATATGGCATTGTAGGAACATTTTTTATTTGATTTATAAGTTAGAATGTTAAACTAAAAAGTTATCAAAAGCTTCCAATAATACATATGGATTACTGTGTAATTTATCTTTTCATTACTTACCAAAGGGACTAAGAATGTAAATACAACTGTAGTTTTTTTTTCCACTATTTCCAGTTAGTAAATAATTTAAATTAAACTTTAGTTGAAAAAAGAGGGACAGAATATTTATGATTTTGCAATTTAAACTTAATTAAAATGAATGTTAGCTGTGATATTATTATATTTAGAATTACTTTTTTAAAAGGCTTGTATTGACCAATATCCTAGGAGTAAAATTAAAACATTTTTTTTTTACCACTGCGTCTTACTAACTGTTCAGGTTGTACGCATATAATATAATTGCTCTAATGTGGTTAGGATGAGGAATAGATCATTTTAGAGGTAATCTACCCGCATTTACGTAAAAGAACATTAGGAAATACTTAGGATAAACTACCCTCAGTAGACCCGAATGAGATTTGAAACCCAATCTGGCCATCATCAACAGACCAGTCTAACACGAGAATGACACCTTAGCTCATTCGGCCACTGAAGCGGGTAGAATGCACAATAAAGTACTACGATAAAGTCAGAGATACTTCCTATTCAAATTGTGTAAGTATTGGCAGCTCGGAGGTTCGAACTCCCGAGCCCTCCAAACAGTGGCGACATCTGTGGCCGACTGACACAGTTGCCTGCTGATATTATTGATCCGGGATAGAAGGCCGAGACACGCATCGCGCCGTGTGCTGACCTCAAGCGGTCGGAAGGTGAAACTACAGCAGATAACGCGCTATCTATCTCGCGGTTTCATCCTATTAACGGATGCAGTATATGAAATCATAGAACATTCTCGCTCGAAAGGAAGAGGTAATAATGCTATAACGAGGATGTATAATCAGATCGTCATAAAAAACAACTTTTACAGCACAATTTTCATCATAAGGATTTTTAGAAAATACAAATATATTTTTTGCGGCCAACATTGATGAAATTTTAGTATTTATTAAAGTTATTTTATAGGTATTGATAATATCTATCAAAATGTATAGCTGCAAATAACATTACATGACGTATGGATATGTGAAAGTAGATCTAGTAAATCAACTAGCTGCCAGATAAGATCTTTCCTATGACAATAGTATCGTAGAAGATATAACAAATAAGTGTAGGCTATCCAAAACTGATAACATGTCACCAAATTTAAGTTAGCGCAACCAAAGGTGACCCGTGACGTATGAATACATGAAAGTATATTTAGTAAAATTTTGTCATTTCGTGAAAAAGTTCTCCGCTTGGAAATCTGACAACTCAAGAAACAGTTAATTGATTTTTTTTTAACACCACGTCTTACTACCTGTTCAGGTTATGCGCATATGCACTTATTGCACTTATGTGTTAGGGATGAGGAAGGTTGAATTTAGAGGAAGTGAATCCTCACTTGCTGGGAGTGAGAGTGGAAAGCAATTTTTTTTTTAAAACTACCATAACTTCACCCAACCGGGATCTAATCTCAATCTTCCCGACTTCAGCAGTCTATTCTATTCTAACACGAAAGTAGCGCGTTAGATCATGTGACTACCGAAACGGGCCTAAGATTCTTCATACTTTTAATCTAAGAAGAACATGTTGGAGTTGATAATAATAAATAAATATTAAGTAACCAACTATGATAAAAAAAAAGTATCTTTATTTAACTTGCAATAAGGTCGGAATTTACACTGAATTTAGAACGTTACAGCAGCGACCAAATGGTTCAGCGTATGAATATATGAAAGCAAAATAGTAGAATTTTCAAATTGTTAAAGTCCTTCCTGTGGTGTTCTAAAGCTAGTACAAATGATTCAATATTATCAGGATTAATGATAGGAACAAGAAAAAGAGTTATTTCTGGTTATTTTAAACAGCTGGAGAAGATGGAACATTTAAAATATTTATAAAGCCCTAATTGAGACGGACGCGAAGCAGTGTACACGGGTGATAAAGTCAAAAATAGCAATGGCCAAGGCTTGCTTTAGTCAAATATAGGGTGCTACTAACCATCAAACTGAATCAGGGGATGAATAAATTGAAGTGTTGATTTGTAGCGTTGGTTGATATGGAGTTGAAACATGCACCCTGAGGAAAATGGAGAGTAGAGTAGAATATGGCTAATTCTACAATGGATAGTTCGAACCCACCTTAATTTCCTGAGAAATACCTATTTAAATAAATTGTGGAAATTAACATTTAATTATAATTTTAGAAGGAAATATTTGGATAATTTGAAGCCTATCCATTATTAATATTTTCTAGTTTGTATTAATTTCAAACCTAGCTTAACTATATTTATTAAATAACACTTATATGTCAATAATATCATACAAAGTTAGAGTTATTGACGAATAAAGAGGGGAACTCTTACAGTGGTAGACGGTGAGCGGGTTGCCTAGAATAGGGGTAGTGTTGACCCGGCTTTTATAGCTTTTGTAACAACGTAATCATGTAACATCCTGACTGATATAAGTCTACAATTTTACTACGCTAATTTTTACAAGTTTTATATTTTGTTTAAATTTTTTGTTTTTTCAATGTATTTACACATACACTATATATAGTGTGTTATATATAGCAAATATAACATGCGTGAGTTTTTATGTAGCATATTTTGAGGTTATTGATTTGTGTGTAAGATGCCTAATTACTCATAAAAATGGTTAATTCAAATTTGGGATATTTTGAGTTTTTTTTTAAATATCCCTCGGACTTCAAATTAAAAAAGTTCTACTGTTCATAGGCCTATTTGGAAAGTTTTGAGTTGTGGTACTAGAAGATACTAGATAGATAGAGTGAATATATTGGGTGACTGGGGAATAAGTTCTAAGAATAGTAAACGAAAATAAACCATTCTGCACGTGATTCTATGAAGGAAGGCCAACTGTATGGATCACATTATGAGAAGAAATGGCTTATTTTGTATGTCATAGAAGACAAGATGAGATAGAGAGAAGGGGACCAGGAAGACGAGTGCAACTGATTGATTAATTTAAACAAGGAAAGAATATGAAATTTTATAATAAAAAATAAATAAAATTATAGCACCGCATCTTACTACCCGTTAAGTACTAATTACGCTAATTGGTTAGGAATTGGGAAGGTTGAATTTAGAGGAAGTGAATCCACATTTGTGTAGAGGGAGAGTGAAAAATCAAACGAAGTGTAGCCAACTACCCCCTGAGGCGGGTGTGAACATAAAAGTTTAATACCTTCTAAGCAGAGGTTATTACAATTTCACACCCACAATTTGAGTGGATAAACTTTTTTCATCCTTGTAAGTAGAGGTTTTTACAATTTCACACCCACAAGTTGAGTAGACAATTTTTATTTTCATAGATAAATAAAACAAGGCATCAAATGTTGTTCACAACCATACAGCCCAGTACAGCCCGGTTTCGTGAATAATAATCCTAATAAATAGAGGTTTTGTTTAAGTAAAGTTAATTTGAAAGTTTTACGAGAAATTTAAGTCTGGACTAAACACAAGTAATATCTTTTTCTAATTTAATATGTGTTAAAAATACTAAAATATAATTATATTTTTATGCTTAAAGATTTTATTGTAAAAATGTTTTATAAGATTTTTTTTATAAAAGGAAATTATCAGACCTTCTATTGAGCCCGTGTCTCGTTTTTTATGCACCAAACCTCTCAAGTCTCCTCTTAATAATGTAATTTATACCCTAAAAGGGCAGGATTATGAGACACGATATGATCTCGGCAGTTAAGTGTGCCAGAGAAATGACAAACTTAAACGGGGTAAGAGAGAAATGGGCCAATTTAGGAGATTATACTTTTACTTTATTTGCGAAGCCATTTTTACTTGCTGTTATTATCATTTTTACTTCTTCTCCTTTCACAACTTTTTTCATTATTCAACAATATTTAAAAAAAAATCCTTTTGTGAACTTAAAATAAGAAAGCAAACAAACTTGTTTAGCAAGTTTTACAAATCGTGTCAAACTTCTTTACACTTCCTGCTCGGTATAGTTATAGTTATCGATAACTTACCGAGATGTGGAATTGGAACGCTTGTGGAAAGACATTTTCAATGTTTTTCACTAGAGATAAAATAGTTTAAGCCCTTGGCAGTGGCCTAGCAGTCTAGGATGCTAGACTCTCTCTCACTGAACTATTCTGCCTTTGACGGAGAGTTCAGGTACATGGTTTTAATTTGTGAATATAATTTTCCCTTTGGTTTTTTCATCTTAGCCTCATACTTATTTGTATGAATTTAATTTAGTCTTTACTTTTTAGATTAATTCTTTAAAAGCCCTTGTGTTTATCACATAAATATTTTTTTAACGTATTATTATTGTTACTTATTATTATTATTATTATTTAGCACCGCGTTTTACTACCCATTCGGGTTATACGCTTTAAGTACTAATTACGCTAATGGATTGGGAATTGGGAAGGTTGAATTAGAGGAAGTGAACCCGCATTTGCGTGGAAGGGAGAGTGGAAAACCATTTAGGAAAAAACCCCTCCAGTTCACCCGACGAGATTCGAACCTCGATCTCCCCGTCCTCGGCGGTCGAGCTCAACACGACTAGCGCGTTAGCCAACTACGCCACCGAGACGTTTTTTTTAACGTATTGAACACGCACAAAGTTACGCGGCACGGGAAAAGGGACCTTACCTTCCCCCAGGTAAATTTTGAGTTATTGAGTTATCACTGGAAAGAGTATAAATGGCTGAATAATGTGATGTAAAATAGGTAAACATATTCCAAGAAGTGAGAAAGTTATTTCCATTTGAACACACCAGTTGAAAAAATTCTTTTTGAGAATTAACAAGGATTAAATAATACTTAGCACCGCGTCTTACTACCCGTTCGGTCTATACGCTACAGTATTAATTACGCTAATGGGCTAGGAATTGGGAAGTTTGAATATATAGGAAGTGAACCTGCATTTGCGTGGAGGGAGAGTGAAAAACCATTTAGGGGTAAACCACCCAGTTCACCCAAGCGAGATTCGTACCTCAATGTCCCCATCCTCGGCAGTATAGTTCAACACTAAACAAGTGCATTAAAGAACTACGTCACCGAGGCGGGTAACAAGGGTTAAAGTTTGGCATTATTTAATAATGAGAAGCAAAATGCTTTCTTTGCTTTTTAGGATATAAAATATGAATTAAATTCTATTTCTAGTTGCTCTAAGAAAGTGTAGGTAGCATTTGCTGCAATAATATATATTTAAAAAAATGAAATTTAACCCAGATCCTTATTATCAGCTTCCCTGAAATATTTTCTCAGTGAAGATAAGGTCCCCTTTCTCGTGCCGTATCACAATTAGAAAATCACCTAAAATATAAAAACTATAAGCGTATGATACCTCGCAACTATAGTGAAGTACAAATAAGTACTATATTAGGTGCGTAACGACGTTGTCTGATTGGTCATTTAGAAGTTATTTTGCAAAGCGGGTTGCATCTTAACTTGACTCACTTAAACACCATCACACTTAAACACCAATGTTATAAATATAAATAGTGTAAAGAAAATGAATAGTTTACCCTAACAAGTCTTTAGTTTATCGGTTGTTAACACTTCCCCTCTTCTACTGACGAGTATATAAATTACACACACACACACACACACACACAACCACACAACACCACACACTACTATTCGCACCAAGACAGCATTGACTTGCATTTCAAAATTACCCTTTTCTTATTTCCTATTCTAGCTAGATATAGGGTTCCGTGACTTCTTTAATCTAAATCCCGGCAAGAAGATTCCTAATGGTCATAATCGTGACTTAGCCAAATAATCTTAAATAATTATTTTTTACAAAAATATATTTTTAGATCAAACAATAATTTTGTGACAATGTAAGACTACTTTGATAATTATTTCAGAATTTGTGGTTTTTGTTTCAATACAATATCTTTAAAACCCATCTAATAAAACGCGTAAAATATAAAAATATGGCAAATCTTATCTTGATCACCACTACATCATAAGTACCTAAGCAACGTTCTTATAAGCTTCATATGAAGATTAAATAATTGTCAATTGTAAAGTACTTGTAATATTTTGATACACCAAAATTTAATTTAATAACACATAAGTTTAATAACGTGACTTAAGAAACTGTCTTATTGATTATTCTGATATAATTGATACTACAAAGACCTGCAATGCATGTAAAAAAAACTCGTTTTAAGGCAAATGATTAAAATTAGGCACTGTTCAAATAAATCACAGTAAATCAAAATATTACCTAAATTTTCTTATGTAGCCTACAATCCTTTAATCTTTCATAATTATTAAATATCTTGCACAATAAGGTACTAAATAGTCTTAATGAAAATAGTCAAAATTTAGGAAACGTCTATTTTTCGTGGTATGCTTCTAATGTGAGACTTATAAGCACCTAATACTTGACTCCAGTGGTCCATATTTTTCTCTAAACCCGAGATATAATGCGTCAATAGTTTTTATATCTTAATTTTTAAGGGCTAGTTCAAATTCAAAACATTCCTCTACCGAGTGAGATTCCTTATTACCAAACAAACTTAAAATGTAAAACAACAAACTTCGTGTGATACTTAATAAGTTTTCGAAATAGTTGACATCGTCGAATGGAATAAACATTCATAACGAACATATTAATTACTTTCCTCCTTGCAACAGAGCGTCGTCCATGCTTTCACTATGTGTCTAAACAAGTCACCGTTCTAAACAGGCGGCAATGCATCGCATTTATACTATCGTGTTTAATCCGCAACAAGCCGAGATATCTCCAATACTAGTTCAATGACTAACAACATCAAGGAAGAGCCGAACCAAAGAATAATGGCTGGATCCCAGAGATACTGTAGTCTAAAGACATTGTTTATCTCCTGAAGGATCTCCACGTGGACAAAGAAGAGGGCGTACAATGCTATTGTGTGTCCGGTAGTCTTGTAACTTTCGGATACAGGGAATACGACAAAGAGGGATTAGGTAGAGACTAGGGGGGCGGGGGGGGGGGGAGGCCTTTGAAAGGAAGGTAACGAGAAAAAAATATGGGGTCCAGTAAAAGAGGAAGACGGATATAAAAGGAAAAATAACCAGGAAATATATGAGTTAATGGAGCAATCGGATATAATGAGATCAAACAAGATTAGATGGGAAGGACGTGTAGCCAGAATGCAACCGGAAAGAAGTGTGAGAACTGTTGTGGACGATATACCCCCTGTCACTCGAAGACCTTTGGGACGACCCAGAACGAGGTGGAGTGACGATGTGGCTAGAGATCTCAAAGAGCTGGTTGTGGAGGGATATTGGAGGGAGAAAGCTCAAGACAGAACGAGGTGGAGTGACGATGTGGCTAGAGATCTCAAAGAGCTGGTTGTGGAGGGGTATTGGAGGGATAAGGCTGAAGACAGAACGAGGTGGAGTGACGATGTGGCTAGAGATCTCAAAGAGCTGGTTGTGGAGGGGTAATGGAGGGATAAGGCTGAAGACAAAACGAGGTGGAGTGACGATGTGGCTAGAGATCTCAAAGAGCTGGTTGCGGAGGGGTATTGGAGGGATAAGGCTGAAGACAGAACGAGGTGGAGTGACGATGTGGCTAGAGATCTCAAAGAGTTGGTTGTGGAGGGGTATTGGAGGGAGAAGGCTGAAGACAGAACGAGGTGGAGTGACGATGTGGCTAGAGATCTCAAAGAGCTGGTTGTGGAGTGATATTGGAGGGAGAAGGCTCAAGACAGAACGTGGCGGAGGCAGTTTGTGCGGTCAGCGCGAGTTCTTCTAGCCCTGTGATCACCGTTAATCAATCAATAAGTCAATTAACAATGGACATTTAAATTGACAAAACCTTCTAACCAACTTAATTTTAGAAAATAAGCTACACCCAGTTCTCTGGTAATCAGTTTATTACTGAGAAAGAAGCAGTCCCAATTTCATCAACTGCACACGGTTCATTAATTCCCCGAATAGAACCCGGGACTTCTAGCTGTGTAGAGAAACGTGCTGAATAAGAGTCGAACGAAAAAAAAAAAACATTAATTCACACAACACATTGCTCAACGTTGTAACTAGAAGTAACAAATGTATCGCAATTTATTTCGCTCTCTAAAAGGACGCGTCTCTAATTCAATTCCGGAGTGACCAAAGAAATTTAAACATGGTTGAAATTAGAATTTCCATTTCAAAGCAATGAATTAATGGCCGATAAAACATATATGTTTATTCTAGAATTAGTCAGCTTGAAACCCACTTCAGTGACCAAATGGTCTAAGGCGTCACTCGCGTGTTGTATTGATCCACTGATGACGGGTAAATTGGGGTTCGAATCTCGGTTGGGTCTACCGAGGGTGTTTTTCAAAATGGTTTCTCACTCTTCTTTTACATAATTTGGGTAGATTATTTCCAAAATGCTTTCTTCTTCATCCCTAACCCATTAAAGTAAATTATCACGGGTAGTAACGTGCGGTGATAAAAATAAAATAAAAACGTTAGATTAAAATTTGCCTCCCGATATAATTGGTTGGAAGTTAAATAGACCTAATAAATCCAGAACAATGGGTCAGATACATAGACAGAGCCCTGCTTTTATGGTGAATAAAGATGCCCAATTTCGTTTTTAAGTTTCCCAAAAGCGGTAAATAAGCGGTGAATTACAAAAATCCTATTTTTGCAACGAAATTATCGAATTAAGACAAAAGCGTAAAAAAGGTGATTTTTACCAAACTTTCGTGATTAAGGTGACTTTTTGGGTTAAAACTAGACTTCCAGGACAATGTTTGAAACAGGTAAACTAAACATATTGAAGTGAAAACCAAAAATTACATTTTGTTTGGACAAAACGGTAAAAAAAAAACACTAGTCCCTAAAAAAAATGTGCTGTCAACTTATTAAAAAAGTAAGATTTAGCGGCAGCTGGTCCGGGGAAAGTATGTACAAGTCACAAAGTCAAAATATTACACAACAATTTATTTTTCAATATCCCAAAATATTAGCGCGAATGCCGAAAATCGCGATTATCGCGGACATCGTTTAAAATCGCGAATATTGCGCTAAAACGCCGATTTCGCGAATTATCGCGACAATTCTGAGCATATATTCGCAATCAGGGTAACCTGAAATGTGAACACCTGAAAGAAAAATGCCATATCTAACATTCGCGAATTATCGCGATCTCCACAAACGCAGGGCTCTGTACATAGACATAGTGTGCCTCAAGTGTGGCCCAATACCAAACACTAGACTACATACACCTATCTAAGTTCAAATGGAATGGATCAGTCTTATATGAGAAACTGAACCATTCTATTTGAGTCTGGGTAGGTGTAGTCTTGTGTTTGGTTCTGAGACGCACTAAGTCTGACTATGTAAGAGATAATTAAACACATCACAAGAAATGGGATGGAAACGAGACCTCATTTGACTGATTTGACCTATTTTCATTTTCACGTTGGTAATACTCAAAACTCAAACTCAAAACACTCAATTTGATTGGGATATGTTATTCAAATCAAACTATTATCCAATTTTCTTATGAAGAGCTCTATGAACGGCCTTCTTTCTTACCTGAATTATATAATAGGACTCAGGTAGGAAAAAATGTCTTCCAAATGGTTATTCATAATAAAATTGGATTATAGCTTGAACTTATAAAGATTAATTCTGGGATAAGGTCTGGTCTAAAGCATCGTTTAGAGAGAAAAAAAAAACTTCCGACAAATCTTACTAGTGGTCCAGGATATACGTATTTTCAATAATCTAGTAGGTAAGGATTAAGCTAGAATTAGAATAAATGTACCCACATTTGTGTGTAGGGAGAATATATTTGGGAATAAGCACCCTTTCCGTGCTTCCGACCGGGATTTAACCTCCAATCTCCCTGTCATCAGCATGTAAGTCTAGGTAGCCTGCTTGGTGATGAGACGCGGAGAACAAGCGTCTAAGTAACGTTAAGACCGGGTGCGCATATATTTGACAACCGCGAGAGATCTACTACTCTATAACTGACTCATTCAATAAAAAGAAATATAATATACAATTAGAATAGATTTTTTTAAATTCAAAGCCAATAGATAACTAAAAAAAAAAAACTCGAAATATCCCAAATTCGAATTAACCATTCTTATGAATATCTAGGCAGCTGGTATACAACAAATCAATAACCTCAAAATATGCTACATATAAACATACACACATGTTATATTTGCTATATAACACACATACACGATGTATATAGTATACATACAATGGAAAAAAAAACTTGTAAAAATTAGCGTAGTAAAATTGCAGACTTAAATCAGTCAGGGCGTTACGTGATTACGTTGTTACACAAGCTATGAAAGCCGGGTCAACACTACCCCTATTCTAGGCAACCCGCTCGCCACCAACCGGTACAGAATTCCCAGCTTTTTATCATCAATAGCTCTGTATAACATTCTTGGCATATGACGTGATTTAATAAAGATAAGTAGGTGACCTGGTGGTCTAGGGGTAAGGTGTCGGACCTCTGTGCTGGCGCCTGGGGCTCAAACCTCGGTCCCGGCACAGATGTATCTGTCAACCAAACACTTCCTTCATCTCTGACAAGACATGTATTAATCACAACTTGTGAATGTGAGGAATGCCAGGCCTCCACCGTGGTTCGGATTCCACGTTAAACTGTAGGTCCTCAATTTCATCTCATAATCACCCTACCATTACACATTAACGTAAGTGCGTTTA
The DNA here is from genome assembly GCA_039000515.1 of Timema cristinae. Lineage (NCBI taxonomy): Eukaryota > Metazoa > Arthropoda > Insecta > Phasmatodea > Timematidae > Timema > Timema cristinae. The sequence goes on from JBCFYV010002255.1 coordinate 35,153,358, forward strand.
ACTCGAACGGGTAGTAAGACGCGGTGCTAGTAATATTATTATTAATAATAATAATAATAATAATAATAATAATAATAATAATATAATAATAATAATAAAGATAGTTTAGTTAGGTTTGAAATTAATACAAAATAGAAAATTAACAATATTTCATTTTAAAATTCGAACTAAATATTATTTTTTCACCATTGATTAAAATAGGAATTTCACTAGTTGGTTCAAATTATCCAAATATTTCCTTCTAAAATTCAAATTAAATGTTATCTTTCACCATTGATTTTGATAAGGATTTCACAGGGAATCATGGTGGGTTAGAACTATCAAATTTTTCGAATTAACCAATGTCGAATTATTCAGATCATACTGTATTTACAAAATCTAATAATTTGAACATGTTAATTGTATAAGGTATAATGCCCTATCTCTAAAATATTCCTAGACCATGCAGAGACCCTATGTTTAAATACATCCTCTGATGAAGTACCGGACACAACTGAACTGTTACTCAAGTCAGTTTGTCCCCAGATTAGCTCCGAGTCATGAACCGGCCGTTCATCCCTATCTGAAATTTGCTTACTCAAACTACAGAAGCCATTGTCTCAGGACTAGGAAAGTCAGAGTATGCTAAGCAGCTATCCTGTGAATTCAAATAATTCCTATTTGCAACTATGCGTCTCAGTATTTTCACATTATTAATTTTGAGAATATTAGTTCGGTTGGATCTGTTGATCACTTTTCGGTAACCAACAGTTAGGATACGGCCAGACTGGAGCGCAAGAGCAATTGAAAAATAAGATAGATCGTATTTGTTGTAATTAGAGGTAGCCAGACTAATGCGCGCGATCCGAGCGAAGCTCTTGAAATATAGAACTGGTTCTATTTTTCAAGAGCGCGCGCTCGAGCCGGAACAGTCTAGTTTACCGGCGCTGCACAATATTAGTATATGTTGGTTCATTGAGTGCTAGGAAAACTTCTAAATTTGACATGATATTAGACTTTTATTATTATTATTATTATTATTATTATTATTATTATTATCATCATCTATAGGTTTAGCACATGTGCTACTAACGGCCTAATGTAATTGGTAATACCATAAACTATTTATATATATGTGTGTGTGTGTGTGTGTGTGTGTAAAACTATTATGTTATAATACTGCAATATTATGATCAAAGTAGGTATTTACAAATAAGAATCACCATTAGCTTGGAGAGAGGATGGGAAAATCACAGCAATAAATCACTTGTCAAAAACCACTCTCAATTCACTGAGCCAAGACTCGAACCTATGCCTCCTCGTCAAAAACTATCGAGAGCTATCCTATCTGCTAATCATGCGCTTGCTCGCTCGTCAGTTTGGCCACCCAGTCGCTTAGTCCGCTCAGTCGCTCGCTCGCTCGCCAGTTTGGCCGAACCCTAACATGCGGAGTGATAGCTGTAGCTCGCAAGCCTCGATATAATCAAAAGAACTCGAATTACATTCCATCGAGCTATGAATGGTATTATCCTCACTCTGGTCCGTGCTTTAAGGAAAATTAATGACCACGGGGTAAAACATAAAAATTATTAGAAAATAACAATGGGCAAACTTTGTTCCATTTCTACAATGTACTACTTTATTTACTAATGGCCTGACGGTAGTAGATTTATGTGCTAGAGTACAGAGTGTCAACACAAATATATCATTCTAGCATGAAGTACCAGGCTTTGCCCGGGAGAATATTATGGGTAAAATTGTTAACAGGCTAAAAGGGCAAAAGGGATCAAAATCAAAAGTAAAACTTACTAAACATTATTTAAAAAAAAAGTTAAATTTGGTAAAAAGTGTAAAAAGGATTAAAAGGCTAACATAGGCAATAAGGGATAAAAGGGTATAAGGGGTCTGAAAGTGTAAATGTGGAAAAAAAGGGCTAAATATAAATATGCTCAATTTTTTAGCTTTTTTTTTACCGCTTTTAAGTGTCCCCCTTTTTGAACTATTTGCCCATTTTAACCTTTTAACCTTTGACTCTTTTATGTTTGAAGCCTTTTTAAACTTTTTGTCCTTATGGTACGTTTTATCCTTTTTTCATTTCTAATTTTTTTACCTTTTTTATCAATAAAGGAAGAAATATACCTTTTCCATGAAGTACCCGGCTTTGACGGGGAGAAATGCTTTACGGTAAAAAGCTCAAAAGTGTAAAAATCAAATCAACTATATTTCAAATAGGGTAGGTAATAAGACAAAAAGGATTAAAAGGAGAAAAAGGTTAATAAAGGAAAAGAGGGAAAAAATGTTAAAAAGGGCATAAAGTAAATATGATAAAAGTGAAAGGGGTATAAAAGTTAAAAGGGGTATAAACCACAGAGAAAAATAAAAGTAGTGTACTATAATAACTGTATCAAATTCAAGCTCTTCCGTTTCCCAGGCATACACTTTGAAATTCTAAATGATCAGACGTAATTCAGCTCTCCGGGAATGTATTTTAACTTATATGTCGAACTTCTATTTTATATCACACTAAGAAGTGTTTTTTATATTAATTTTAGGAATCTTGAGGGAACCCATCTTTTCCATTTACTGCTTCATTTTGAAATTTAAGTATCAGACCTTAAAGCCAGTCGTTCACTGGTTGCATTCTCATCCGAATTATGTTCGTCACAAGTCGGACGAATAGTTGCGAATGACTGATATCAATGAAAGGTATTGAAGGTCGTCCACTGCACCCGAAGTAATTCGTGCAACTTCTGACACTATCCCTTAGGAATAAAAGTTGATTGAGGACCTTTTTAGGTCCTCTTACCTTTCTCAGTCACTCCTGGATCTCCCGCTTCAGGAGAGGCTTTGATTTATCCTGGAGAGACTGGGTCGTCAGATCCTTGCACAAAGGCCCTCGAAATTTTTTTACAGTTTTTTTTCGGCGATTCCTTGCTGGTCCTTCCTCAAGGCACCAGTGGGACTCACCTTTGCGGTCTCACCTGTTCCACCCCTCGTCCCAACCTTCGGAGGTCCAGAGGCGAGAGTGAGCGGCTTAACAACGGCCATACGTAATTTAGTACCCGAGGAGGGATCAGGAGTGTTTCCCCAGGAGGGCCTGGGGGAGTTCCCTGAGGTGGGCTCGGGGAGCTTCCTCGAGGAAGGCTCCTCGGTGATACAGGTGGGGGGAGACTATCTTTGTGGCGGTTTCACCTCTTTTAAAAATTTAGGCACCACAGATGTTGGCGCGGAATCACTATAGATGTATCGAGTAGAGACTAATGGCACAGGTCTCGTAAACGTCTTAGCAAGACTAAATGCGCAGTTGCAGTTGGGATAGTTGATGTTCTGACTGACAATTTAGCTATATGAGGTTTGAGATACCGGAGCCTGACTAGATACGTATTCCTTGCGTATCTGAGCATATGAGATCTTCTTTTCGGATTGTCTCTCCAGGACTTTTTTCTCAACCTTCCATTTCGGACAGGCCCGAGACCAGGCAGAGTGTGGACCCTTGTAGTTTACGCAGAGCCTCAGAGACTCACACGGTGTATCGTGAGCCTCTTGTCCACAATCCGCACAGTTTAGCTTACCACGGCATTGCAGCTTCCTATGCCCAAATTCCTGGCACTGAAAACAGCTCCGTGGGTTAAGGACATACGGCTGGACCCTGCGCACGTGGAAACATGCTCGGACCTCCTTAGGAAGGGTAGGTGTCGCAAAAGTTAGGATATACGTATTCGTCTTTTTTTCTTGTCCATTCTATTTGGCGATAATACGGTACACTTCAGTGGCATACTGGGGGAAAAGCTCCTTACAGATCTCCTCAATACTCACGCAGTTGAGGTAAAAGTATGTAACCACTCTCTTGCAAACATTGAGGTACCTATGAAGTTCCACCTTCACCGGTATACAAGATGTATTACTCGACGGTATTTCAGTAATAGCCATAATGTTGGAGGACTGGACGTCAGTCACCGTCTGAATCAAAATAGTGCCATCACGCAATTTCCTTATTGAGACGTCCGATTTGCCGCACCATTTATCATTCTTTCGAGGATAAATGGGCTAACGCGGTTAAGGTTTCATTGTCATCAACTCGAGACATCACCAGAAAGCGGGGCTGGGGCCTCACCACTTCCTGGATTTTTCCTAATATAGGGCTGGACGGCCTTACCCGTTTCCACAACTTATCCATATTACGGCTTTGTGAGGGGCCGGGCAGTAATTTGGCAGCGGGTGTTGGCAGTACGGTGCCAGCGGACAGTAAGATGTCAGCTGCGACAATGGAGGTCATGCCTTTTTCGGGGACAACCTGCCCAATACTCGGATCATATCACCAGGTTGATCCCAGTTGGTACTACTACATATGGCCCTGTTAACTGTCCCACGAGAGGCCCCATACGACGCTAGACATGACAACCTTCGCATGGGGAATCGCCGAGAGAGAGGTCGTCGCAGCAAGTGGGTGTAGGAAAGTGCCAATTTTACGTCCGGGCCCTCATGAACGCAACCGGTCTTTTCTCAAAGTAGGGTACCCGGTTATTGTCATCCCTAAGGCCCTTCTACTAAGATATTACAAACGGCGCACTCTCGTGAAGGAGCTCGAGTGAAGAGATATCCAATAATTATCCAAAAGAGCCGTGTTAGCTGTAGGTCGTCAACGGAGAAACCTAAAATCTTCCGCGCAGGACTAAACGGCTTGGGAAGTGAAGAAAGAGGTAAGGAAAGAGAAAGAGAATGGAGAAGAAGGGAAAGAAAGAGACAATGAAGAAAGATGAAAAGGAGGTGAAAGGAAAGATATAGGATAGATTTGAATTGCACGAGGTACGTCCTGCATAGAAGCCTCCCCTTTAAGTATCCTCTTACGACAAGCAGGGGTTACTGCGGCCCTATTCTAAACCCCGTCACGCAGAGGTGAAAATATTATGTGATTTGTATCATTTATAGCTACGTACTTTCTGGAGTATATCTATAAAATCGTAGTGTAACAACATTAGGCCTATATGTGTATTATTTAGAGTTAAAATAAATCTAACATTTGGTTTACGAAACCCCAACAATAAAATTGACCTTACAATCGAGCCAATAATATACATTCGTTTCCCCGGAAATAACTGAAATAAACCATACCTTCATTGGAGTGTTTCGTTGACTCAATTGTACTACAATTGATCTAATTAAAAACGTAATATTGTCAATATGACCCTGTTTAAATATTGATTTTCTTCCTCTTGAGATTGATAAGTTCAAGGTGGTTTAAGGAACTGCTTAGAGTTGCCGGGAACTACATAATCGGCTACAAACATGTCGGTGTTGGAAGCCTACAAGGTGAGACAGTTGCTTACTTTACATAGATCTATATGCAATTTGGTTCAATAAATTTGGAAAAACCTGTATATTAATATCAACACACAAGCTGGAAATCATTTTAATTAGGGCACTGTCCGTATTGAAGGAACCACAGTTCAATTAATTTAAACTATTAAAAAATCACACCTGCACGGGAATTGAGGCTGGGACCAGGGGGTGTTGACCAATGTACCCATTTTCGTCCCGTTAAAGTTTTATAAAAAATGAAGTTATAGTGCTCAACGTGCCACATTAAATATAACTAAAAACATGTTGCCAACAACTACAGGTTTTTCCAAAAACTAAATAAGTGCTTAAATTATTTTAAAAGTATTTTAAATTACTAATTTTTTAATTTGATTAATTAAACATATTTTTTTATTTTTTTATTTAACATTAGTAATTAGTAGTATTTAACATTGGTAATCCCTTAACCCCGCCTCACCCACCATTCATTGACCAAAACTTTTTAAACAATTGAGAGTGTTGGACCCAAATATACAATGCCAGTACTTCTACAGTGTTTAAACGTAAGCAATACGCAGTCTTGGAAATGCACTTGTAAATGAATTATTAAATATTTTGTGACCAGTATCTGCGGTCACAGTTCTTTAGGATTCACTTCTCCGTTGGACTGGACTGAAAATAACTGGGATATCAGTGTTTGAATTCCAATCGGCTGAACTGAGAGTGTTTTTTTCTAATATGCTTATAATTCTCCTTCAACACAAATCGTGAAGTTTTGAAGCACCTAATAGACGCTGTATGTTATTTAAGCACTCAAGAACTGGCATTTCGTGGTCATGTTGAGTCATTTAATTCTAAAAATAAGGAAAATTATGTTGAGCTCCTAAAATTAATTTCTGATTACGATTCAATTTTAGCTCAGCATTTAGAATCGTCTACTGTATTCACTGGGCTATCAGCTGGAATACAAAATGACCTCATTGAATCAATTAAAACTGTTTTAATAAATGAGATCATAAAATAAATTCAAAATGCAAAATTTGTGTCTATTTTATTAGATGAAACATCAGACGTCTCAAAACTTTCACAACTATCGACTATGTTTCGATATGTGTCCTCTGATGGTGAAATTATGGAACGCTATTTTGGTTTCACAGACGTTTCTGCTAACAGATCTGCTACTGCTTTGGCTAATCATGTTAAAAAGGAAGTGACAGATGTAGGGTGTGGGGACAAGCTTGTTGCACAATGCTATGATGGGGCTGCAGTAATGTCTGGGGAAATAAATGTTACTCAGAAACTTGTTCGCGATACATTTCCAAGTGCATTGTTTTTTCATTGTCTAGCTCATGTCCTTAACCTTGTTTTAACTCAATCAGTAAATAATATTAGTTAGTGTAAGGTGTTTTTTAGTACATTAAGTGGAATTTCATCATTTTTTCTCCCCATTCTAATAAGCGAACTTCATTCTTAGATAAAATTGTTAGAAAAAGATTACCCAGTGTTTCACCAACTCGATGGAACTATAGTGAAAGACTTGTACATACAGAGATGAACCATCGGGAAAGCCTGATAGAAATGTTTGAAACAATAATAGAGTACCCACAAGAATGGGATAGTTAAACTAATTCTGTTGCTAAAGGGTTCGTCCACTTTCTAGAAGATATTCAGAGCATGTATTTGTTAATTTTATTCACACATATTTTTGACCACACTGAGCATCTTTTCAAAATTTTGCAAACAAAACAAATGGACATCGTTTTCTGTAAAACTGAGGTTGAAGAAACTAAAAAGAGTTAGTCAAATCTTAGGCTTATATCTGATGAAATTTATTCCAAAACACTACAAATGGGGCTAGAACCAGAAAAAAGTGGACGTAAACCTAATTTAAATCAAGATCCTAAATTGAATTAAGACAAGTTCATTGTGAAGTAATTGATAACATTGCCATGCAAATACAAACACGCTTTGAGAAAATTAACAATCTAAAATTTTTCGAACTGTTAAATTCATCAAAATTTAATGAATACAAACAATCATTTCCTAATGAACAAATAAATTCTTTTATTGGAAATTATGGAAAATATTTTGACACAATCAGATTGCGTTCCGAACTCAACGTGGTTTACTCTAGGGAAGCAATAAAAAATAAAACTGTAGTGAATATGGTTAAGTATATCAGTGAAAATAGTCTAGATGAAGAAGCATTACAGGAGTTTAAAAAACTGTGTGAACTTGTGGTAACAATCCTGGCTACAACATAATCAGTTGAGAGATCATTTTTAACATTGAAAAGAATAAAAACCTATTCCAAAAATACTATGGGACAAAATAGACTTTCTCGCTTAGCACTACTTTCAATTGAAAAGGGTCTGCTTTTTAAATTGAACCAAGGAGCAGACTTACATGAAAGAGTAATAGTAGAGTTCGTAAAAAAAGGAGAGGAGGATGGACTTTATTTACAAACAATAGAAAAAAATACGGTGATTAAAAAGATCATTGATATACTTATATACAAATTAATTTAATATATTAAAATAATCAAATACACTAAATAAGCTGCAGGTTGCAATAAAAGTGATTTTTTAAATATATGTTTTTTTTATTACTTATATGTATATTTAACGTAGTTAATTAACACACAATATTGTTGGTTTATATTTAATTATAAATATAAAATGTTTTTATGTATACTTAATGTAAAAATTGTCAGCTTTAGGCGAGGCGGAACCAGGGTGGGGGACACAGGGAGAATTTCTCCTCACTTGTTGAAATAAAGGGAAGCAAGATTTGTTAACCCCTCCCCTAACCCACATACTCTTGATATGCACTATAGCTTCTAGTGTGTCTTGTGTAAACCACGGTACAGAAGGACGCCCAAACCCACAATTATAAAAAAAACTCCAAATAGTTCCTTGAAGCATATAATACTTTTAAAAAATCGTAGGGGGACCCTAGGCCCCTTCCAAACTCCTTTCCCAGCTTGCCTAAGAGTTTTAGTCACGAGACGCTACTGGAATCATGGTCACCAAGTTATGTTGCCTGAATTTGTTTATTTTAATTGTTATGTCGCTCCTATATATGCGATAATAGCTATGTATTTATAAATCTAATGTATCCACTTTAAGATAGACTTTAGTTTGTGTGTTGATTTACTTTGAGTACTTTCAAATTTTCCTCTGCCTTTACAAATTTAATGTTCCAAATATATAACTACAGTCCAATTTTTATAAAAAGAAGGAAGCTGAATTGAGTGAGAAATCTTTAGGGTTTTTCAAATTTAATCGCCTAAAAGGGTTGTAAAGGGGAAAAAAGGGGCAGTAAATTCTATGTCCTCCAATCAAGAAGAAATTTGATAAATGGGGGTTTATTGGGTCGCACAATACTAATATGAAATTAATTTATGTATGGCAACCAAACGATAGTTCCCGAGGTACGTTGGTAAAAAGTGTGTTCAAGACTACCAAAACTAATATAAATAAATACTTTACAGGGTGATAGAAGATTGAAATTTTGCAGACAACCAATGGGACCACTCCAAATAATTATAAAATTATGAACCTTATTGTTTAATAAGTGGGACCCCGGGACATAGGGAAGGGGATATAAACAGAATAAAAACCTTTTATGTGTGCTAGCAAATTTAAATTTGACACTCGTTTAGGAGGACAACTCCAAATAACCAAATAATTCCTAAAAATGTAAATTTCTAAATGATAGAAAAGTGTGCTTACATATTTACAAAACTAATAGAAACAACTAATTCCCAGTGTGGTAGAAAATTGAAATGTTTAAGTAAAGTAAAGGGACATGTCAAATTACTATAAGTCTGTACATTTTTAATTTTAAATGGGACCCCGGGAAATAGGGGTGGGTGGAAGGGGGTAAGGGTTTATGGAAATAAAAACAACTTTTAGCTGTGATAGAATATTTAAACTTGGCGAGTAGGTAGAATGAGCTTTAAAAATAACCAAATAAATCTTAATATTTGAAATTTTTAAGTGGAGTTGAAGGAATGATGGGGGAAGGGGGAGGGCTCAACATTTACAAAAATTAGTACATTCAACTACTTCTCTGTTTGGTAAAGAAACAAAAAAATATGGAAATTTGAAATTTAAACTATGAGAAATGGGGGAGGGAGAAGTCACAGCTAGAAATAACTTTTGAGATGAGGTTAAAAATTAAAATTTGAAAGAAAGGTATAAATGAAACTCCAGATATCCAAATGAATGTTATAATTTAAAAATTCTTAAAAGTGGGTTGGAAAAATAGTTTGAGTGGTTATAAACTTACAAAATTACAAGAAACAACCCGTACTCAGTTATTGTGTTTCGGTTATATATGTGAGATAATTGGTATTTATAGCCCCATGATTGATCGCTAATTATTACGATACGGAATTACTATACCCCGCGATTGTTTGGTGCGCTGGTTAAAGTGATATTGTTTAATAAGTGTATAACTGCCCCGTGATCGAGCACTAATTAAATCAGTACGGTATTTTGGTTATATTACTTCTACATTTTATTTTAATTAAATGAATAAGACTTTTAATGTTGCACACGATTTATTGAGATCATTCCATATTTGGCAATGAAGATATGAGATTAACAAATTTCACTCTTTAATATTTTCTGTGAGCTCTATCGATATTACACGTTCTCTAGATTTACGCTACCAGCACTGATGATAATTTGTATTACTGCTACTGCTATTACAAAGTTCTTGTGTATTGCTGTCCGCTTTAATGGATTCATACGCACAAGCGGCTTATTTATTACCTACCCCTTTCTCCTTGGATCCCCTTGTCAAAAGTGTCAAAACAAACTAATAGAAAGAGTCCTGGCGACAGATTTTGTGAAGGCTAGCTTCCTATTGGGTAGAGGGAGCTAGCGTCACTTGCGTTTTTTGGTATTACTACGGAGTTGATTTTGAAAGAAAAAATAAGTCTTATGGTGTAATCTATTGACATAAGTTTTGAAAACCACGTGGTTCTCCATGGATGAAGTATTAAAAGGATATTTTACATACAATACTTTAAAGAAAAATGCACCTCATCAGTGACTTTTTTTAATATATGAGAAGGGTCCAAATAAGTTTCATTACAACATTCTTAAAACTACTTTCGACTAAGGGCTCAATGGCACTTTGGAGTAAAATAATCACAATTTAAGAAGCAAAAAGTAATAAATATTACATTGGCCACTTAAGTAAGTTTCTGAGTTCATACAGTCATAATATTCCATTATTTGAATATTGTATTTATTTTTAACTTATCAAATATAATTATATAGTCTTATGAAGAGTTTTTAGTTAAAAAATCGGTACATATTTGATCTTTTACACACTTTAACAACTAAAGTGTTTTATTGAAACATACCTCTTATCAAAACCTACTATTTAAAAGCTAAAGTTGTTAACCTAACGCTTAAGCCAAACAGCTGGTTTTGTTTGTAAAACAATCACAATTATTCAACATTAAAACTACTTATAAATCCTTACATTATTTCAACGTTTTAAAATGGAACACGCTACAAATATTACTTTTGAGACAAGAGTCAAGATTCATAGAAATGTCCAAACAAAGTTAATTTATTACATTTAATTGGGATCAAAATCATCTTAAAGTCACAAGTACTCAACTCTCCAAAGTTCACTCAACGAGAAGAGATAATACTAGTAATACTTTCCATATTTTATACGTCGGTTTCCCTAAATATTATATATTCTCCTTTGCAGTCCACAGCAAGTGATTGTGGATTCTTTGAGATTCCCTAAGTCATCATGCCCTTTATTGAGACATGCTTTATGAAAAATCAGATAATGACTCCATGTTGGCAACACACTTCGTTGATGTATGCATGCAGAGTTAACAGGGAAAATTCCGTTCTATCTTGTATACAAGATAGCCAGTAACATAATTAAAAGATTGAACTGTAAAACAAATATGAATCTAATCTTAATTTGTGATGATAAAATAACGTTAAAATTGAATTTGTATTTTCATAATCTTTAGTTCCTATTTAAAATCCCATTCATTTATTAACAAAATATATTAAAAAGTAAATAGGAAAGCATTTTGAGATACCTATTTATTTTGTATCTCACGTATCAAAATAATATGTATGTAGCCTACAATCGGTTTAACCTGAAAGGTGATATCGATATTTAAATGGACTATACTAGCCTATAGCCGTATTTTCTAAGCCACAATGCTACATGATAGTCTATAATAATAAAAGGAAGTATTTGTCTGTGTGTGTTTGTTTGTCTAAAGAAACTGTTTCATTTGAGTTTTGTAATTCGGAAAGCAAGCAAAGTATACCACACGCCACACCAAGAGGGCTGAGTGATAAATATCCATACTGTGCAGCTCTTGTGGTCTTATCTGCATCTTCAAAGAAGGACTTCAAGCACCTACAATTGCGAGGGCTTAATCAAGATGGTATTGAAAATTTGTTCTCAATCATTAAACAGAATGGTGGGGAGAACAGTAACCTCACAGCAGGCCAATTTAGAACAGCCCTGAATACTGGTATCATGAATGGATTTTGTTCCAAAACGTTCAAAATGAAAAAATTATGAAGTTTATAATGGGCATCTTCTGTCTAAATTAAATAATTTTCTAGGGGCACTTCCAGGTAACTCACAAACAGGTAAGAGTTTGAAAAAAACTGTTCTTTGCACTAACATTTCACTATTTCAGGAGAATCAACAGTTAACCCAAACTACATAGTTGACATCTCAAAGTACTAAGCATATGAGCCTACATTTGTTCAGGTGCAGTCTATTTTATATGTCAGTGGATTCATGGCAAAAAAAACCCTGCTTAACGGTACTTACCAAGACAGTGAGGTTTGTAGGCTGAACCTTACTTCTCATCCTGAGCAGGTAATTATTGATTTTAAGGTGAGAGAGATACACTAAATTATTGAGGAACGAGATATTGTAGGGCGAATAAAACATACTTCAGTAGAATTGAGTAATTTTGTGAGTAAAGCTTCGTATGTTGCAATGGGATTATTGCCTAATATTATGGACCTAGAATAAGTAGGCTCGAAGCTATCCTTTGAAATAAGATAAATCCAACTTTGAGTGGGTTTAGTGTGTTAATTATAGAGATCAACTAATACAGTCATTTCTGATTTTATTAAATAGAATTAGTATTCACAAAAATTATAAACAACGGAACCGCAAACCCAAACGTTAGGTTCAGTCACAGGCGTCAACAAAAAAGATTCGAATTTTCAAACACATATGAAAAATTATTCTAAATATCATTCTAGATCAAATGGTACTGTTTTTTTGTTATGCATTGATAAACATAGATATTAATGTTGTTTATTATTTACAGATATGGTGTGAAAATACTCAAAGCCACAAGATATGTTTGTATAGAAATGTTTTGGAGATGCTGATTATTTAAATCTAATATATGACTTGATAATACTCGAGGCCACATGGAATGTGTTTAGTGAAATGTAGTGTCGATGCTTATTATTTACATTGTCTGTATGTATTGATAATACTCAGTCACATGGAATGAAATTATTGAAATGTAGTGGCAATGATTATTATTTACATGTGTTGTCTCTCTTGATAATACTCGAAGTCAAATTGAATGTTTATTTAAATATAGTGTCAATGGTTATTATTTACATGTACTGTATGTCTTGATAATACTCAGTCACATTGAATGAGATTATTAAAATGTAGTGGCGATGTTTATTATTTAAATGTTTTGTCTGTCTTGATAATACTCGAAGTCAAATTGAATGTTTATTTAAATATAGTGTAAATGGTTATTGTTTACATGTACTGTATGTCTTGATAATAGACTACTCGGCGTCACATGGAATGGGTTTATTGAAATTTAGTGACGATGCATATTATTTACATCTATTAATAAAACTGGCATGTCAAAATGGGATTCAGTGACGGACCCGCGAAGTGGGAAGCTAGTACGGGGCACGTCAGGAAAAGAGCCAGTGCCGGGAACACCAAGAGGCCAATACATTTCCATGGAATCTATTCAGGTTGCATCTACAATTGTTTTCACGCCATCATGAAGCAGAAAAAGAAAGGTATTCATAATAGTTCTTTTCCTGGCTCAAGACTTGTAGGTATGCAGAATAAGTCGAGACGTCACTTGCTACAAGAAATGAAGTTGTGTAGATATGAAATTAATCCTAGGAAGAATAATATTTGACATTTCATCCGAAGGCTTCAAGATAAATTTAGACAAATTAATAAACGGATGAAATCGACACTTGATAAGATGAAGGACTTGTTGTAAACTCAAAACTGTTATAGTATGAAATTTTCTTTTGCATCACGATGTTTCTCCTACAGCTGTTGTACTGGCATGTAGAGATGCACGAAATTGGCGTAGGAAGTTCAAGTCGCATCTTTGTTTAAGGCTAGAAAATTGGTTCGCTTTGGCATTGTATAGGAGTCCCAAGGCATACAATTGTTTGAGCGAGCTTATTGCTCTCTCATGCAGAATTACTTCAATTGTATTGGTGAGCTCAGTACCATTTAATGTGGACATTAATCAACAGTAATTACTCATCTAGGACAAGAAGTACAGAAAATGGACAATAAGAATAATTATTGTGCATTGTAATTTGATGAGATGCTTCTCCGAAGTGGGGTGCACTACAATGAGCCTGTAGATCTTGTTGATGGCTTCGAAGATTTTGGCACGTTTGGAAGGACATATAGACAAGCGTATCACGCACTTGTTTTCATGGTCCGTGGTTTCTATAATAAATGAAAACAGCCTGTGGCTTACTATATCTGCCAGGCCATAACGCCAACCCGTGAGCTGAAAAGAGCTCATTGTTCTGGTAATTCTCTCACTTTCTTCGGTAGGGATGAAAATCAAACCAACCATTTGTGCCCATGGACCCACCAATAGGTCATATTTATCCAAATCGATCAAAGACTTTTCATCAGTTAGAAATAATGACACTTTGAATTTTCAGATTGATGGAGAGTTAATAGTAACGGTTTTTGATGTTTCCCATCTCTTAAAATGTATGAGGAACAATTGTATTAAGTATGATGTTGTAGCTACTGATGGTACTGCATAATGGGAACATCTGGAAATATTGGGTAAGATGAACACAACACATCTATTTAATTTGATATAAAAGTTGAATCCTGTAGGCAAGGAAAAAATAAGGGTGTATTATGCTGTACAGGTATTAAGCCATTCTTATTGGGCTGGTATAAATTTACTAATAAATTCTCCTCTAGAGATATTGCCAGCAGAAGCTGTTGTCAAAGCTGATTTTTTATTATTTATTAATAAACTATTTGAACGTTTGAATGGCACAGCATCAACAAGTCTGTTAACAAGTTCAATAAGATTTTGGCTCACCAAAAACTCAAGACATTCAAACTTCTAGGGAGATACCCTAAAGAAAAGGTTTCATTTGACTTTTGTAATCCGGAAAGCAAGTAAAGTATACCACACGCCATGCCAAGGTGGCTGAGTGATAAATATCCATACTGTGCAGCTCTTGTGTTCTTATCTGCATCTTCAAAGAAGGACTTCAAGCACCTACAATTGCGAGGGCTTAATCAATATGGTATTGAAAATTTGTTCTCAATCATTAAACAGAATGGTGGGGAGAACAGTAACCTCACAGCAGGCCAATTTAGAATAGCCCAGAATACTGGTATCATGAATGGATTTTGTTCCTCGCGTTCAAAAGGAAAAATTGTGAAGTTTATAATGAGCATCTTCTGTCTAAATTAAATAATTTTCTAGGGGTACTTCCAGGTAAATCACAAACAGGTAAGAGTTTGAAAAAAACTGTTCTTTGCACTAATATTTCACTATTTCAGGAAAATCAACAGTTAACCCAAATTACATAGATGACACCTCAATGTACTAAGCATATGGGCCTACATTTGTTCAGTTATAATCTATTGCATATGTCAGTGGATTAATGGCAAAAAAAACTTAACGGTACCTACCAAGACAGTGAGTTTTGTAGGCTGAACCTTACTTCTCATCCTGAGCAGGTAATTATTTATGTTAAGGTGAGAGAGATACACTCAATTACTTAGGCACGAGATATTGGAGGATTGTAGCATCGGATGGTGTACCATAGACTCTATACAACAACAAGGCGCTTGACTTACCCCGTTTGCCCGCTGCCCGAGGCTCCATGCAAGATAAACACAAGTCGGACGTAACTTCGCGGGACCAAACAAAACTAATACTAACTTGAAGAATGGGACGCAAAACAGCGATGCCCGTAAAGTGGACTGACTGACGCAATGCGGATATCCACATCGGGAAGATTCCCGACCGGCCACGAACTTCCCCGAAGTTTGTCTTAGGCATGCGCAATATGTTCCCTAGCGATCCTGAATGTTTTCCCCCCTATGTCTCCCGTCTTTCCCCCCTCTGTGCTGATTGTATTTATACGGGCATCTGAGCCTACTATCGATACAAGTGGGCCTTAACCGTACTAGGAGAAGGAGAAGCTCCGGCTTCATTCGTATTATAATGTAAGATCCAAATTACTTTCTGGCAACTTTAACTTCGCTTTCTGTTAAAATTAATTATTCAAAATTCCTTTTTGGCGTCATTTCAATTTATCTTTAAAATATGGAGCATAGTAGTAAATTTAATCTGACCTTGTTGATATCGATTAGTTACAGGGTATTGGCATCACTATGCGAGTCGAGTTGTAATCCTTGCTGGATAATAATCGATTATTAACCTTTGAGAGATATCGATTTTCTTTACATCAATTTAGAATGTATTTTAACTTGATATTTCTGTGTGAAATATTTAAATGCATGTTCGCGGGAACATTGAGTTGGTTGAACTTAGGATTAACTTTTGTACCTTTGCAAAAAACTCGTGACTATTTAATGTTA
This sequence comes from Timema cristinae, assembly GCA_039000515.1. Classification (NCBI taxonomy): domain Eukaryota; kingdom Metazoa; phylum Arthropoda; class Insecta; order Phasmatodea; family Timematidae; genus Timema; species Timema cristinae. The sequence goes on from JBCFYV010002255.1 coordinate 35,169,537, forward strand.
TGAATTATTCGGAGTAAATTTGTGGATACCAAATTAGGGTAATTTTCTTATGTTTAGTTCAAGGAGGTTATTAAGTGTAAATACGCTTTGGTATTTAACTGTTAATATATAAACTATATTATTGTAAGCTTTTTCTTGTAACGTATCTTAATCATCACAAACATTATGACTGCCATAAAAAAAGGAACCAAAGCCTATTAATGTTTTGTGGCCTATCTACTCTGTCGGCGCTAAAGTAAAGTAAATGATTATTCCTTTGGTATGAACTTTGTAAAATCTACTGATAATACTATAGCATTTTTACTACGTTTTGGTGAATACCATAAATATTATACAATTATATATATTACAACTATATTTGATGTTCAATATTTAATCATTTTAAATAAATTTGATATTCTATATTCTACAAATATTTTCTTGACATGATTTCTTCCGTAATATAAGATTTTCCCACCACACCCTAGGTATACGAGAGTATATTTAAGTAAGTTTTCTAATATGGTGAACATGATGAGCAGTATATATCCTTTACCTTCTCTTGAGATGGACTATCCATATATATAACTCTGCGACAGGTGGGAGTTGCGAGATCTGATGTTTTGAATGTTGTCATTAAACATTAAAAGGACAGAACTCCTTGCTTTCACTCCTGATGTCCCCCCCTTTTTTGTATGTACCTTTCTTGTAGTTTGAGCCTCCACCCCGTTAGGATGGTTCAGGATTATTAAACATCCGTCAGTAGAATTGGGTAATTTTATGAGTAAAGATTCTTACGTTGCAATGGAATTACTGACTATTATTATGCACCTAGAAGTTTAGGCTCAAAGCTATTCTTTGAAATAAGAAGTTCTAACGTTGAATGGGTTCAGTGTGTCATAGAGATAAACTTATACAGTCATTTCTGCTTTTATTTAATAAAACTAGTATTCACAAATATTGTAAATAACTAAACCGCAAACCAAACTTTTGGCTCGGTCACAGGTGTCAGCCAAAAAGACTAAAATTCTTAAACACATATGAATAATTATTATAAAAATCATTCTAGATCAAATAATACTGTTTCTTTTAATATGCATTGATAAACATGAATTTTAATGTTGTTTATTATTTACAGATATGGTTTGATAATACTCAAAGTCACCTGGTATGTGTTTATGGAAATGTCGTGCCAATGCTTATTATTTACATGTACTGTATGACTTGATAATACTCGGCTTCAGATGTAATGTGTTTATTGAAATGTAGTGGAGATGCTTATTATTTGCATGTAGTGTATAAAATCCTTAGGCTTAAATAGCAAGAATTTGGTGATGAATAAAACTTTTAAGCTAATGTAGCTATAGAAGGTAAGATAAAGCCATTATTAATTTATACTATTAAGATAGCAAATGTTAGATTGCAAAATGTAATCATGTCAGCAAAGTAATTTTTATTACATTTTATTAACACATTTTTACTGTTGTATCAAGTATCTTTGGAATTTCAGATCCAGAGAATCGATCCAGATAAATGATACATTTTCTACCGAATCACATTCACAAGTGAACCAGTACCGTATCTGCTCAGTCCATTTCCCTGTAGATCATATTATGTCTATACACCGCAACAGTCACATTCATTGTGTTATCCATTCATTACACATTCCTGTAATCATATATCAGACAGGTGGGGCTGTAATTAATCCTGGTATGACTGAGCATCACTTTGTTCAGGATCCATCTACTTTTACATGGATCCATTGCTGGGCATGCAAAGAGGATAGCCAGTGCCGGCACGCCAAGGGGAGAGCCAGTGCTGGGCACGCTAAGAGGAGAGCCAATGCCGGGAACGTCAAGGGGAGAACCAGGCTGGGCACACTAAGAGGCGAGCTAGTGCCAAGCACATGAAGAGGAGAGCCAGTGCCGGGCACACAAAGAGGTTAATACATTTCCACGGAATCAACACCAACACACATCAGAAACCTGGACCTTATCAGTGCTACCTACTATACACATCAAGTCGTCGGTTTGGCTACCACATGTTGGATTGTGAACTAAAAACAATTTTACCAACAAATCTTAGAGACGCTGTAGAAAAACGTATGAACGAAAATATGCGTCATTCCTTTAAAAATGTATAGTATATATTATGTATGTCCATGAAGCCTTTAGTTTTTTCAGGTAAAACCTGTTTGTCCCTTGTCTTAGCCCAACGCGTAGGGTCACCAAAATGTCACTAGATACGAGTCTCGACTTGTCGAACCACCAAACTGGCACAAGTCATGAACAAAGTCAATGACCTCTTTTACTTACTCACGGTTTCAAGGTCATGATCTATTCCTGTCTCAACTTGTCTTGTAGAGCCGCCAAATTGGAGCCAGATCTGACTCATCAGGGAAAACTCATTGCTTGGGAGGGGGGTGGGTTGCGACACCAAAATAGATTCAGAGCCTTGCAACAGGGAGACCGGGCCAGTAGCTATATTAGACAGTCATCGAGAAAGGATGCTCCTGAACGCTCCTGCCCTCAAGGGCGACATTTTATGGGTCGTCACGGGATTCGTACCCGGCGTCAGAGACTGCATACTTTCGCCACTAATAAATTTAAAAAAATCCCCCCCAAAATTCCCCCCCCCCCAAGGGACACACATAAAAAACAATTATGCACACATAAAATCGAATGGAGCACCTATAAAAAATCAAATGGTACGAAATGGGTATGAATGAACAAGTTTGGACATGAATAAAACCCCTATAAACCACCCCAATGAGCCCTACACACCCTTAAATAACACCACGGATAAAAAATACGGTTAATTAAGGTAATATGGGCTTAAAAATTAGGTAAATAAGCTGTGCTGAGGGCTCCACCACATTACTCTCGTCAAAGCCATAAAAAATCGAGATTAAATTATGTTTCTCAAAGAGTGCGTCATAAAGAAAGCTAATCAAATAAAATAATATGATATAGTTAAGTGTGCTGTCCTATTTTAGTTTAGGATAACTTAATTTCCAAGCCATTTAGTGACATTATCTTGGATTTTAAAGTTCGCATTAACTTATTAATTAAAAGTAAGACTGAATAATCGATATTCCAACACCAAGAAGTTGAGAACGAACGCAAATGAAGTTATTTTGTCTCCTTGGTGGAATGATTCGCCAGGGAACTCTTTCATTTGACGAGGTATAAAGAAAGAAAGAAACTGAAATTAGGAAAGAAGTCAATGAGACTAACATTGGGATCCAATCAAATCCTTTGTCAACGTAAATCTCACCGTTGATGTAACACAATAAAGAGTCAACTTTGTTAGTCGTAGCAACTGAACAAAGTAATACAAATGGAGAAGGTATTGCTTTCAGTTTGTTTTAACCCAATAAACAACGTCTCGATAAAAGACATTATTTTGTCAAGGACAGTGAAACAAAATTACACCTTAAGAAAACAAAGCACCAAATAAATAAACACTTCACCTGCAACACAAAGGACACAAAATAAAAAACTAAAGAATACATTAACTTTCTCCGTATAAGAATTGAGAGTCACGTTGAGAATGCAAATAGCTAGTGATACAAGATCTTTGTTAGTCTACAATTGACACCTTAGTAGCGTGTATGCCCACCTGTAACAGCCCTGAGGCTATCAATTAACCTACTTTCCACAGCCGGATGATATACCGTTATTCCCCCACCCGCATTCCCCTCTACCAAAGTTATTTTCCATGAGCAGTGTATTGTGATGTCAATTAACCTTCTTTCAACATCCGATTAATTCCCCTCCCCCGAGACCATGCCCCCCGACAGAGGCCAACAAAGTGGCTCATAGGTTTAGTCCATTTGATTTTAATATGTGCCCATTAATGTGTGCCCCAAGGGTTTTGGGTAGGGGGGAGCGTGCAGTCTTGGGCATTCCTCCCGCGATGTGCCGGTTTGTGAGGAAGGGGGAGGGAGTATCATCTCTTGGCGATTGTTTAACATAAGGTGTGAGCTATTGGAAATGTCTCGCTGTGATTTTCATTGACCCCCTTTCTATACATCAGGGGCCCTACTAGGTGGGTGAACACACTGGCTGGCACTGGTTCAGTACGGCTCTGTGAGTTATTCCCCGGGGGGCCCTTGTCGTTACTCGGTCTGGGTGGTAAGGCTAATTTATTCCCCGTACCATCGTTCATGATTTTAATGTGTGCAGTGTATAATGTTGTCAATTCGAATCCTGATTACTAATGAGTGAAGAAACTATCGAAGAGAGCATTTGGTGTTAATTTTCCGGGGTCCCAGGGCATTCTTACATGTTCAATACCGATTAGTTTCCTAATTATTACGCCAAGAGTGCTGTGCTAAGTGCCATTAACGATTTGATTATCTACGGTAAGGGAATTCTATAGTAAGGTTTTGACTGAAAAGCACAATTGCTTCAAGAGTCATGTGTGAATATTCTAAACTGCTCCTCCTACCAAAAAACTTAAATATATTCATACGGCAAGTCCGTGATCTGATAGATACGGAGCAGAAAGTTTGTATTTTAAACTATTCTTCCTGCGGCAATTTTGATTACAAAAATATATTTAAGTTTGTATTTGTGCTTTCTACCAAACAAATTAAATTTATTCATACGTTAAGTCAGTGAGATACTGACCACAGGTAAAGGACTCGTACGATCTGCAGATTATGAATGTTGTCTGCTCTTCCCAACAGAATCATACTATAGTAGTAGTAGTTCTACCAAACAAATTAAATACCGTATGTTCATACGTCAAGTCAATGAGATACTGATTGCCGGTAAAGGACTCAAGTGATATGCAGATGATCAATGTTGATGTCAGGAGGGCCATGCGTCTTGGGTTATATGCTAATATAATTATATAATAATATATATAAGATTTTCAATAATCATTTTTTAACATAGTGATTAAAGTCTGTTGCCAAATAAAATAATTGATTTATCTCTTTAAAATTATAGAAGTCTATACATACTTTAAAATGTATTGACTTGAAAAAAAGAATCTTACCAGTTAAATAAGATTGCAAATTAATTTTCTAGTATGCAGTGCAATCTTTAAAGAGAATGAATACTTCATGTTTAGGAAAATATTTTTAGACAAGGCTGAACTCTAGTATACTATTAGTAAGTTAAGAAGATTCCATTCTGCTGCCCTCTACCAGAAGTGTGACAAGGTTTTAACGTTAAACGTTCCTTCTGTTAAACCTAAAGTCGGCCATTTGTGGATACAATTCCGATTTTTCACAAAAGCTGTTTTTTACAAAACTATCGGGATGGATACCATTCCGAGTGGATACAATTCCAGTTTTTGTTGATATAATTCCAGTGGATACAATTCCGATTTTTCTCAAAAGCCGTTTTTTACAAAACTATCGGAATGGATACCATTCCGAGTGGATACAATTCCAGTTTTTGTGGATATAATTCCAGTGGATACAATTCCGATTTTTCACAAAAGCAGTTTTTTACAAAACTATCGAAATGGATACCATTCCGAGTGGATACAATTCCAGTTTTTTTTTATATAGTTCCAATGGATACAATTCCGATTTTTCACAAATGCAGTTTTATACAAAACTATCGGAATGGATACCATTCCGAGTGAATACAATTCCAGTTTTTGTGGATATAATTCCAGTGGATACAATTCCGATTTTTCACTAAAGCAGTTTTTTACAAAACTATCGGAATGGATACCATTCCGAGTGGATACAATTCAGTCCCCTCGAAATTTAGCCTTATTATAATGGAGGGAGAGTGTTATAACGTAAAATAAAATATAAAAAAAACAAATGAAAAGAGCTGGGATTCCCCCAATCCCAAACATTCCCAACATCAGAAATGATAAGGCTGACATTTAGTCCATTTGAACAACATTTAGGATATTTTATTTTGAAACGTATTTTTGATAAATGTTCTCCTAATTGGTCAGGGAAACTATAATGGCCCCAAGTCCAATGTTTTCAGGTGTCATATGTGAGGTTCTTCCTTAACAGGTGAGCAACAGGCTAGAAAGAAATAAAAAAAGAGAGAAGTGTTCAGAGAGCCGAAGGGGTCGTAAACGAGCCGTAAAACTGGCCCCGGTTTGGCCACAATCCGGGAGATATTACCTCACACTTTTGTGAGCCCCCGCCCCCCTCCCACACATACTTTTTACACTAAAGGGAGGGCCGATCTACTCAGGTCAATACCACTTCTTTTTATATATAAAAAAAAGTGTGCTTTTAGCATGACGGATTTGATAAAAAGTAATATTTCACTTTCATTTAAAATGGGAGTTTATTTCGTTATAGCTTATTTGTGAGGCAAAGAGGCTTTACCATTTTACCACTATTACTAACCGAATATGTTTAAATTTAAAGCTAGGCTTTTTTTAAAAGCATAAGCTGATTTAGGAAGCCAACTTTTAAAAATGTCGTCCAAAAGGAAATTACACGTAACATGTATTCATGTAAAATTACACATAACATGCATGCATTATGCTACGTTTACCCTAAAAGGTAGAAGCAGTCTTACCTTGACCGATTATAATATGAACCTATCTTACACGCTACGCCATAGCTGAAACGTGTACAGTAAACCTACTACCTTACAAGTTATACGAAGCGTAGATTTAATTTGATTATTTAAAGTTAGCATAGAACCAGTGCTTTAATTAGGAAATTTTAACAACCGGAACGGTAACAACTAACAACTAAATAATTCCTTAATCTATTTTACAGCATGAAACTATTACATTGGTAGAACCTATTATACTTGCTATACACACTTCAATAAGTTGCATGCTAAGCCACGCCACTTTAATTGGATTTTAGTAAAATGAATATCACAGTGCAGTTTACTATACTAATCTAATTAATTGATAATTACAATTAATTAATAGTGATTTATATTGAAACAAAAAATAACCCGCCACAGTAAAACGACATCCAATATTTAACTATGTAGGTAGGCACTAGTCTAAAGACATATAATAATGCATTATTGATTAAAATAATGTATAATCAAATTCAAAACCAATTACTTTCAGCATAGGAGTTAATAATTAAATCTTGTTTACATTCAAATATAAACATTACATTGTATCACAATTCACAGCAAGAAAAAGCACTAAAAAATTAACTAAAATACTCTTAAATCATACTGTCTCAATTATTTACAGATATATTTATAGAAATTGCAAACATAATGGTCCAGCGTTGCATGAAACGGGTAACAAAACGTGCAATGCAAGATACGGTTTTCTACACACCTTCATTTTCATTAAATTTGATAGTAATTTTTGCGAAAAACAAATTTTTACGCTTATTACTATCATCAGCACGCTGCATAAATCTCCATTTTTAATTACACTTATTTCTTAAAAGTATTTTGCAAACCGATGTGTTTGGTTAGGAATGTTAGAGTTTATACGCATTTTTGGAACGAGCTACTGAAACCATGCTAAACCTATTCTTTTGCATATTTAATACAAAAAATTCATGTGTGAACATTTTTTTATGCATATTTCGCTTATTTAATGAATATTACTACATTTTAAGTTTTTTATTTTATTTACAATAAATAATAACATACATTTTATATTCGTAGTATTTATTTTATATTGTCCCTTTTTTCAAACTTTAGCATTGATGCTTCACATCTTTCATTCTTGTAAAAAATAAGACACTTGAAACATACAAACATGTGAAGGATACCTATCATATGTGAAAAAAGTACTAGATTTAAATTAATTGAATTACAATGAAAGAAATATGTATACTAAAATATTCCACAATCACTTCATGTGAAGTAAAAAGGCGTTTCATCAATCATCCCACAAAATGTTGCTACAGAAGAGGCTAAATATGTCACAAGAAAATTTGAAAAATTCTTGCCTTTACATTTTTATGAAAAATTATGAAAATGTTAAGAATTATTATTATTATTTAATCCACATGAAATTTTTTGTTTCAATGTAAAATGTTTTGTAACATACACTGTTCATTAAATTGGCAGAAACGACCAGATATGCTACTCTTTAATTTAAAACCATTTATATAACGAGCAAATTTTAGTTTATTTAAGTATTATTTCGGACCACACCTGGACAGTGTTCTTTTAAAAACAAATTTTTGCAGTATTACCTGTGTGGTAGAATTTCGTATATTTGCATATTAAGACATCAAATTGTTCTATATTGGGACTTTAATTTGCATCTAACTGAAGGTAAAACATCTTTTACCTACAAACAGAAACAGCAAATGCCCTTTTCAAAAATAATCCCCAAAATAGAAGCTTCTTTTGTTTAGTTTGTGATGACCGTGCTCAATGATAAAGGAAGGGGTAGTAGACTGGTCGACCCGTATCCCAGTCAGGCACCTGGCTGTATTGATAAACAAAGATGGAAGAACAGCTATGAATAATTATGATGAGCTAAAAGCCATTGAATGTTAGCATTGCTTTTTGGTTGTTATAATTATAGAAAATGAGTGATGATTTAGAAATAGTGTAATTTTTTCTTCCTCCATATTCCACCCTAGTAGACATTTAATTCCGCCATGAGAGAAGATAATGAAATAGTTGTATCTTTCGATACCGATCCGATACCGGAATGTGAGTACTAATATCAGTGAAAGTATCGAATAAAATATTCTAGTATCGAAAGAAAAATATTGATATCAGTAAAGTATATATACTTTTTTCACATCCCTACGTAAGAATAAGTAATTAATAAACAAGGCCTAGCATAGACAAATGTATAAAACATGCTGAAGGCTATTAATAACAAAATAGGCCTAGCTGATTAAATATCAATTCTATATAATTAAGATGTTTTCTCATGATACGGACAATTCCAACATCTAATTTATTATCATTATTAGCACCGCGTCTTACTACCCGTTCAGGTTATACGCACTTACGCTAATGTGTAATGGTAGGGTGATAGTGAGATGAAATGAAGGACCTACAATTTAACGTGGGATCCGAACCACGGTGGAGGCCTGGCATTCCACGCATTCACAAGTTGTGATTAATACACCTCTTGTCAGAGGTGAAGGAAGGGTTTGGCAATCAGATGAATCTGTGCCAGGACCGAGGTTTGAACCCCGGACCCCAACACAGAAGTCTGAAACCTTACCCCTAGACCATTTGGTCACCAAAATCTAATTAAGTGATCAATTTGAGGGAGGGGAAATGAGTAAAATTAAATATAAACTTGTCGAATGTTCTTGAATATTATAACTGATTGGCACTTGCAAGCCTATTTATTACATGAACAAATTAATCTAATGTTTAAGAATATTGTTGAGTTAGATTCCCCAATACTCAAGGCCTCAACCTGGCTCAAGGAGCGCAGCATAACCCCCGTAATGCTGAGTGTCTGGTGTCTGTGCCCTTGGTGAGAAGAGTTAGCACCTTCGCTCGTAGCCACCAACATCGCTGGAGGAAGTCAGAAACTCAGCCTCTAGTATAACCTGTGTTTGCTGATGCATTGACTCCTAGTTGCCCGACGAGGTCCTCATGGAGGGGTTTTGACCGATACCGGGTCCGTACTAACAGCTTAGTGTGTAATGAGTGGGGGGGGGGGGGGGGACCTTCCTTACCCACCCCCAAAGAGATGACACTCTACAGGGATTCGGACGCCCAGCTCCTTGACCGGCGAATAACCATCCAGCCGAGTGATAGGGACGTTGCCAACATGGAGGTATCTTTTAGCGATTATGGGCAGGTAGATCCGAGACAGGTGTGTGTCTCTTTCTTACACACTACTATCGGGAGAGCATCCGAGGTGGGTCATGTGTACCACCACAAGAAGGAGTAGATTAGGTATCAAACCAGCCCTAAAGAAAGGAACAAAACCAGACCAGACCTCATGAACTAATATTACAAAGAGGAGCAGGTAAAGTGTGTCCCAGCTTACAATAAGAGGGGCAGGTAAACTGTGTTCTAGCTTACAAAAAGAGGCAGGTAAACTGTGTCCCAGCTTACAATAAGGGGCAGGTAAAGTGTGTCCCAGCTTACAATAAGGGGCAGGTAAACTGTGTGTCAGTTTACAAAGAGGGGTGGGTAAACTGTGTCCCAGCTTACAATAAGGGGAAGGTAAACTGTGTCCCAGCTTACAAAAAGAGGCAGGTAAAATGTGTCCCAGCTTACAATAAGGGGCAGGTGAACTGTGTCTCAGCTTACAATAAGGGGCAGGTGAACTGTGTCTCAGTTTACAAAGAAGGGTGGGTAAACTGTGTCCCAGCTTACAATAAGGAGCAGGTAAAGTGTGTCCCAGCTTACAATAAGAGGGAAGGTAAACTGTGTCTCAGCTTACAATAAGGGGCAGGTGAACTGTGTCTCAGTTTACAAAGAGGGGTGGGTAAACTGTGTCCCAGCTTACAATAAGAGGCAGGTAAACTGTGTCCCAGCTTACAATAAGGGGCAGGTGAACTGTGTCTCAGTTTACAAAGAGGGGTGGGTAAACTGTGTCCCAGCTTACAATAAGAGGCAGGTAAACTGTGTCCCAGCTTACAATAAGGGGCAGGTGAACTGTGTCTCAGTTTACAAAGAGGGGTGGGTAAACTGTGTCCCAGCTTACAATAAGAGGCAGGTAAACTGTGTCCCAGCTTACAATAAGGGGCAGGTGAACTGTGTCTCAGTTTACAAAGAGGGGTGGGTAAACTGTGTACCAGCTTACAATAAGGAGCAGGTAAAGTGTGTCCCAGCTTACAATAAGAGGGGAAGGTAAACTGTGTTCTAGCTTACAAAAAGAGGCAGGTAAACTGTGTCCCAGCTTACAAAAAGAGCAGGTAAACTGTGTCCCAGCTTACAATAAGGGGCAGGTGAACTGTGTCTCAGTTTACAAAGAGGGGTGGGTAAACTGTGTCCCAGCTTACAATAAGGGGCAGGTAAATTGTGTCCCAGCTTACAATAAGGGGCAGGTAAACTGTGTGTCAGTTTACAAAGAGGGGTGGGTAAACTGTGTCCCAGCTTACAAAAAGAGGCAGGTAAACTGTGTCCCAGCTTACAATAAGGGGCAGGTGAACTGTGTCTCAGTTTACAAAGAGGGGTGGGTAAACTGTGTTCTAGCTTACAATAAGGGGAAGGTAAACTGTGTCCCAGCTTACAATAAGGGACAGGTAAATTGTGTCCCAGCTTACAATAAGGGGCAGGTAAACTGTGTTCTAGCTTACAAATAGGAGTAGGTAAATTGTGTCCTATTGACGAATAGGAGTTATTAAACCGAGTCTCATATCTTGACATTCATACTATCATAATCATTTGATGGGTAAAAAATTTGAACGAAACAGCTTTGACAAAAAATATAACCTGAATATGTAACGTTTCTTAATTTTAACCATTTCCTCCCATATGATGAACTAAATCTACTTACAGCCAATAAAATTACAAAATAAGTGTTAAGAAAAAATTTAAAACACTATTTTAAAAATCGCGGATGAATGGTACAGTATTTAAAAGTTGATGATGAAATTAAAAAAGGTATATCTGGATAATACAGCTCAAAAATATTCTCAGCATTGATGTGATCATCTGGTAAAACACATTGTTAATTCCAGATTAATCAGGTGTAACTTCCCAAGCACTTTTATCAGGATGTGAAGAACGGTTGGTGAAATGCCGCAAGCATTATACATTCAGCTGAACATTCTCACGTGTGAGAAATGTGTGACATAATCAGTGGCGTGTATTTGTAGCTTACGTCGACCTATTTGGATAGACGAGGCCCGCGGAACAAGAGCTTCAACAGCACGTAAATTATTGGCAAGATGACGGTGGTATTCTTCACATATGTCACTCACGGGGGAGGCATATGAGCAAACATCACTACACATTGTAAGCCGTAATACCCAGGTGGTGACCTGGTGGTCTAGGGTAAGGTGTCAGACTTCTATGCTCGCGGCCGGGGTTCAATCCTCGGTCCCGGCACAGATTTATCTGACTACCAAACCCTTCCTTCACCTCTGACAAGATATCTTGTGAATGTGGGGAATGCCAGGCCTCCACCGTGGTTCGGATTCCACGTTAAACTGTAGGTCCTTCATTTCATCTCACAATCACCCTACCATTACACATTAGCGTAAGTGCGTATAACCCGAACGGGTAGTAAGACGCGGTGCTAATAATAATAATACCCAGGTCTGTTGACTACTATCTAGATATGAGCAATGGAACATTTTTTCTTTTCAAATAATTTTTTTTCTAAGCTCAGCTATATAAATTGACAATCGAGATAGCCCAAGGATTTCTCCTAAAGACGTTAACACCAGAAACATGAACAAATAAGTTTCAATTAAGTAATTACATTGATTTCAGTTCTTTTATCTTATTCTTGTTTTGTTTTAGCACAGAATTTTACTACCTGTTCGGGTTATACGCATGTGTACTCTAATTAAGCAAATGATTTAGGGATGAGCAAGGTTGAATTTAGAGGAAGTGTATCCGAATTTGCGTGGAGGGGGGGGGCGGAAAACCATTTAAGAAAAGCACCCTCAGTACCCAGGATTCAAACCCAGATATCTTCGTCATCGACAGTCTGGTCTATTGCAAGAGTGACCCCTTTGAACATACAGACACCGAAGTTGAATGTGTCACTTATGTAGATCAGATATGTTAATACTTAGATATTACAATCAAATCCTTAATTAATCCATTACTTGGTAGTCAATGAGTTTAAAATGCTATCGAAAAATTTTCACCTCTAATTATAATTCAATATTCATTATTTGTTTGGGTTTAATTTTCATTATATCAACAATAAAATAGTTGAAAATAATTATAAGGTTGGCTAAAGTATTTGTTAAGAACGTTTGGCCTCACCCCAACTCGTCCTCACACTATTTAATAGCTTTATATATATATAAGTATATACATATACTTATATATACTTGATGACATATCTGTTATTTCCAGTAAATCTACAATTAATCTTGTCTTGATAAGTTAACATATACAATATACATATTTTAGAAACCATTTGACTCGAATAACAAGTTTTTAACATTAAATCCTTACACTCATTTATTAATTTTGTGAAATTATGTCGATTGTTATTTCTTAGCTTTCATTTTAATATGTTTCATTTTGAATTTATACTGTTAATTGTTTTTTACGTATGTAAGTTTCACAAATAATAACCTAGTCAACTATTTAACTTTCTATCAATAATATTTTTACTTCTATTGCTTAAATATCTAAAATATTACAAAACGTGTCTTCTTTGTCAACATATTTTTAAGCTGTTTACTAGTATAATTAATCATTCAATTAATAAGTTCATTATTGTTGCCATACTGGTTTGCCTATCATTTTGTTAAGTCATGACTTTCATTAACCTAGTATCTTTATCTCGGGTATTCAAAATTTTATAGTCTTTATTTATAATATTAATAACTCTAATCTAGTAAATTTGCTAATTTACATTTTTCATTGATTATCAGTCTATCCTTTCTTCTGCTACTGCTTAGTAGTGTTTCGCACAGATTTACATTTTTACTTGTTTTATGCAAATTAGTTTTTGAACTTTATTACTTAACAATCTCTAAGATGATTTTTTAGAAATGCTATTATGCCTGTTTTAATTGACTTAATTTCATGATATAATAGTTTCTCTTTGAATTAATTACCTTCATGTTATGTTTTTTAATTTATATTGTTCAATTTGACCAAAGAAGTTGTACCAATTAATCTAATTAACTGTTCCATCGTGGGTGACCTGGTGGTCTAGGGGTAAGGTGTCAGACTTCTATGCTGGCGGCCGGGGTTCGATCCTCGGTCCCGGCACAGATTTATCTGATTTCCAAACCCTTCCTACACCTCTGACAAGACATCTTGTGAATGTGTGGAATGCCAGGTCGCCACCGTGGTTCGGATTCCACGTTAAACTGTAGGTCCTTCATTTCATCTCACAATCACCCTACCATTACACATTAGCGTAAGTGCGTATAACCCGAACGGGTAGTAAGACGCGGTGCTAATAATAATAATAATAATAACTATTTCCATCCAAGTACGTTCATTATATATACATATATGAGTCCGGGGGATGAAATTAGTAGAATGGTAGCTTAAGAATATATTATACATGCTTAAGCTACCGCTTTAACCCCCCGCCCTCTTCACCTTATGTGTAGCTCAAAAACCACTACCTCTATAAAAAAATTCCCATTTAAAATTTAGCGGATTTTTTTTATCTCTATTCCTACGTGATTGTTGACCTCAATTTTCTTGGGGTAACGTGCTCACTTCATGACCCTATGTTCGTGGGTTCAAACCCAACTCCAGTCGATGGAATTTTCTTGAGTATTACAAACCCGTAGCACAACTTCCTTCGGAGGGGAAGTAAATCCATCGGTCCCTTGTCGATTGTCACATGTAAAAGAGCCCTGGGAGGTATTGTAAAATACCTTTCCCGGGCAAAATTGGCAGGCTCTTTCATTCACGCTCATAGCAATTCTCGTGTGTTGATATAATCAGTCGGTTCAGGCAGTACACATTAAATACCTCTAATAAATAAAATATAATTAAATCTTACGTGGTTGGGTCGAAACAACCCCTAAAATGAGGTCAATAAAACCAACATCGGTGTTACCAAGTGCTCTCATGTCTTACAAAGGAGTCGGGGGGTGCGGAAAGGATGTTCAACACGAAGATGGGGGATAGGAAGGAAGTGCTATATTAACAACAAAGTCCTGGAGAAAGAAGGGGGGAAGGACATAAACAAGTTGTTGGGTCGGGGCCCGACTACTACTGCAGTGGGGCTAACGACCAATTTAACCCATTAGACGCCTGCCCCCCTATTCACCCTACAAGCTCGCCAAGTACCACTCTGAAGTAAAATTGAAATCCAGTCAGAGCTCATATATATACATACATATATAATGTAAGAGGTATTAGTAGTTCGTTTCCGGGAGTTTAAAGACCACCAATCTGGGTGTAAACCCAACAAATGGAGGGGAGGGGCTTCAGCTATTGGAATTAGGGAAAGCCAAACTGTTAACTATATATGTTGAGAGACAAAACTTGACCAACTATACTCAAAATCATTGCTGAGGTAAGTGCAGGTCATGTGGAGAAAAACTTTATCTTCCCTCTCTTTCTCAGTTGACTGTTGCCAAATCTCCTCGCTCTTCATATATGTCTGAAGGTTGTTGTGCTGATGGGGTAAGAAGGAGATACTGGCAACCTCGACTAACCAGCGTTGCGAGACTTATCTCAGCTCTGTCTGAAGGTTGTGTGCTGGGGTAAAAGGAGATACTGAACCTCGTAACACTCAGACTAACCGATTGCGGGTGAGAAACTTGTCTCATATTTGAGAGGAGATTGACCGCACAAATACGAGAGAATGACGTTGTTTCCCAATAGTAACTATGCGGCTTATTCTGAGATGATATCCAGTAAAAAACGTCAGTGTGTGCTCATAACAATATTTTTTATCAGTGCGTCTTACTAACTGTGCAGGTTATACATATATATGATGATTAATCTAATGGGGTAAGGATGAGGAAGGAAGCATTTTAGAGGTAATTTACCCGCGTTGAAGGAGAGTGAGAAACCATTTAGGAAAAACCACCCCCAGTAGGCCCTACTGGGATTCAAACCCCGATATCCCCGCCATCAGCAGTCCAATCTAAAATGATAATGGCGCCTTAGTTAGACCAGTCGTCTTCTAAATCGGGTACTCACCCATAGAATACACAGATACATAAAAGCATAGTTGCAACCAATGTAAAGAGAGTAGAAGGTAGCACCAGATGGAGAAATACATCCAAATGTTTGTGCTTGTGACTTCACTCAGCACACAAGCCAGCGCGTTATATACACAAAAAATCAGGTCACATTTTGTAACTTTAAATAAATAAACCTTTAAATTCCACACCAATGTCCAATTAATGTCATTATCCTGCTTATTTAAAAAAATGTATGTATGGCTGTCTTCGTAATAAAATATAGCTGCTGTGTACTGCTTGACGTGAGCAATGACATATTCAAACCCCTGCAAGTGGCGCTACCTTTCTATTCTCTTTACAGTGGTTTCACCCGCCTCGGGGCGTAGTTGGCTAACGCGCTTGTCGTGTTGAGCTCAACTGCTGAGGACGGGGAGATCGAGGTACGAATCTCGGTCGGGTGAACTGGGGGGGTTCTAAATGATTTTCCACTCTCCCTCCACGCAAATGCGGGTTCACTTCCTCTAATTCAACCTTCCCAATTCCTAATCCATTAGCGTAATTAGTACTTAAAGCGTATAACCCGAACGGGTAGTAAGACGCGGTGCTATTATTATTATTATTATTATTATATTACAGTGGTTTCAACTAACAGTTATTGGAGGCTATAGAACGGCACCTAGCTTAGGATGACATCCCTAGACTATTAAATTACGGTTGCATGATCTGATATTCATCCAGGTACAAACTAATTGGGTAGGCCTATATGGACAGTTGTGTCTGGGACGAAGATGTAGTTTAAAATATACCCTCTGCGTGGCCTAGGAACATTTTAGGGAAAAGGTATTTTACCAACAACCGGATAAAATGTACAAACTGTTAGATTTAGAATTAAGTGTACATACAATATTATGTCACAAAGGAGAAAGTGTAGTGAAGGTGAGTTAAGGGCAGTATTTTCGCAGTTTCTATATGAAAACATTTTTTCGGTCAAAAGAAATCAAATAATTCTCTAGTAGAAACATATGTATTAAATTTCTTCACATGTTAGTATACACAGTTATTCAATATCTGTTAAGGGTGACCTCGAATTTCATGAACTCTTTTTCTCTTCATTTAAAAAGTTTCCCATCTAATGTCGTTATGCTCACGATAAATATTCAAAAACTGTTGATACCACCATGTGAAGAAAATTAAATTGTATGTTTTTTGCTGGAGAATATTTTATTATTTTATTTTGTCCGAAAAAAGGTTTTGCTATAAAAACTTTAAAAACACCACCCTTAACTCGCGTTCCCTACACTCTCGTCTTAAATAAGTTATCTTATATATAGTAAATAAATGTGTGCCCCACCGCCCCTCCCCCTCCCATACATTGTGAATAGGAAACAAGCCAAAACTTTATTGCTCATTAAATCAAACTAATTTAAAACTATTTAGGCTTTATTTATATTTTCTACGAGAAAATGTCATGTATGTAATGTCTGTAACGTGTAGCAGTTACGTAACCATGTAGGAAAACTAACTATCCTCAGTACACCCAGCCAAGATTGAACCCTGACTTAAACCCGGAAAACCTGACAATCAGTTCACGCATCAACCGATGCTATTGTTTTCGTTTTTATATAATATTTCCGAATCTAACATGTTTTCTCTGTTGCGTGCGGTTAAATGGTCATGGTAGGACTACACCACGTGATATTATTATTTTTGGAACGTTAAATTAGCTACAAATAATAATATATCCCTGTAATCAAGGGGATAGAGATGTGTAATGTATCACAAAGATCACCTGGTTGAATCAAGTACCGGAAAGGTTTCATACTATTATTGGGTCTAGAATAGTATCTGTTATGTTAGTTGTATTGTCTTGGAATGCATTAGGATAAATTCCCTTGTAACATTTTTTGCAACTAATTTAAATGTTGTCCTATTTTTGTGGTCACAAACATGCTCTATGACAGGCATGTGACACTTGCGTCCCGCGGGCCGTATGTTGTACTACCCATGATTCTGTGCGGCCCGCAGACCTTTTGCTGAACTAACATACACTGCGGCCTGATTCATCTTACTTTAAAAATTGTATAGACGCAAGTATATGACGGAAATAAATTTAGGGTTTTTGAAAATATGGTGCTTAGGAATATATTTGGTCCTAAAAGGGATGAGGCTACTTGGGAGTGAAGGAGGTTACATAATGATGATATACATACCCTGTACTTAATCACAATACATTGTTATGATAATCAAGTCTCGTAGATTACGGTGGGTAGGACCTGCAGCGTGAATGGAAGAATTTAGAACCTTGTCCAGGGTATTGACTGGCAAACCCAATGGGAAGAGACCATTGGGAAGACCTAGACGCAGATGGGGAGATAATATTAGGATGGACCTGAAAGAGATAGGATTTAAAGAGGTGTACTGGATAGAACTAGCTCAAGATAGGTATAGATGGCGTAATTCTGTAAATGCGGCAATGATATTTCGAGTTCTCAATGCCATAGAGTATGTATGTATAGATATACTATTTGAGAATAAAACATTTGGAGTTGAGTCCTTGTTTTAGGAACTCTAGCAAGTGAGGATGGTCGACCATATTTCTAATCTTTACTCAACAAATATAGATTTTTAAAAAGTTTTATTTTTATCTATCACCGCGGTTCACTACCTGTTTAGGTTATCCACACACACAAAAAAGTTAAATTTTCTCTCCAAACATGTTTGACGTTTATCAATGTATGAACAGATTGTTTTATATAATTTTATTTAAAGGAATCAACAACCGAAAGATCACATCTTACAAACACGGATTCGTCATCTATTATGAACGTGACTTCAACGCAAGGTTTAAATATCATATTCTTTAAAGTCTAACAACATTCACAACCCTTCCTGCAAAATAAAGTCTTGAACTTTTAGGGAAAAACAGAGAATAGCTATTAATATTTTATATACAGAAGGATTTGTCTAATTCGAGGTTGATTAATTCGAAAAATTGGTTAATTCGAACCCACCATGATTCTCCATGAAATTCCTATCTAAATCATTGGTAAAAAATAACATTTAATTATAATTTTATAAGGAAATATTTGTATAATTCGAAGGCTATCCATTGTTAATTTTTTCTAGTTTGTATTAATTTCACGCTTATATGCCAAGAATGTCGTACAAAGTTAGAGCTATTGACGAATAAAGAGGGGAACTCTTACAGCGACGGGTGGCGAGCGAGTTGCCTAGAATAGGGGTAGTGGTGACCCGGCTTTCATTGCTTCTCTGTGACAACGTAATCTCGTAACACCTTGACTGATTTAAGTCTGAGATTTTCTTATGTTAATTTTTACAAGTTTTTATGTTTTTTGTTTATTTTTCATTGTATGCATATATAGTTTACGTGTGTGTTATATAGCAAATATAACATGTGTATGTTTACATGAAGACTATTTTGAGGTTATTGATTTGTTGTGTACCAGCTGCCTAGATACTCATAAAAATATTTAATTTGATTTTTTTTTTTTTAGATATCCCTTGGACTTCAAATTAAAAAAATAATTCCAAGTATTATTTTTATTTTATTTTTGTAATAATAATGAATTTAAATTTAAATTATTTTTTACGATAGATGGTGACAATATTACATCTTCTGAAATTCGGGCCCCTTACTATTTTTAAAATGTCAACGTGGCCTAGATCAAGTAAGTTTTGCACATTTAATCTAAGATGCCACTTTCGCAATAGACTGGAATTCCTATGACGGGGATATCGGGGTTCAAATCCCGTTCGGGAGTACTTAGGTTGGTTTTTCCTCAATATTTTTTCCACTCTCGCTTCATACAAATGCAAGTACACGTCCTCTTTAGTCAACCTTTGTGATCCCTAACAGATTAGCATAATTATTACATATTATGTGCAGAGCACAAACCGGGGATTATTCAATTATATACTAACTAAGCTAATGGGTTAGGGATGAGTAAGGTTGATTTGAGAGGAAGTGAACCCACATTTTTGTGGAGGCAGAGTGTAAAACCATTTAGTAAAACCATCCTCAGTACACCAGACCGGGATTTAAACCCCAATACCCCCGTCATAAGCAGTCATAGTCTATTGCGAGTGACAGCTTAGATTATGCCACAATCAAAGCGTATGGGATCTTAGTTCAAAATAATTCTATCCTACAGTTGTAAAGTTAATGTCTCCTTATTATGTAATAATTAAATAACCCACTGTTGTATACCCTGTGTGTTTTCTTTTCGTCCCCATTCATAGCTGGTCGGTCATTACAACCGGCACGACAATGCCACTAGCTGTTCTAAGTATTATATTGTGAATTATGCGCGGGACGCCACAGAAGCAGTGCTTAGGAATGTTAATCCTTTGTATTGAGACTAAAATAGCGGTCGAGCGCAATGCATACAAAGGAAGTCGTTAACTAAAATATAGGGCTGGAACTAGGAATAATTACAGTTGCAAGGAATGTGGGTTTGGGGGTTAGCTTTAGCATTAGGCGTATCAATAATTCTCACAACTACATGGCTATTTTTTTTTTAATCAGAATTTGATGCTAAAAAGGTTATTTACATATTAAGTTTTTCTGTGAACGTTCTCAACGCTTGGTGTAAACACACTGTATCTATCGTTATAACCAGCCTCCTGACTGCTAACTTAAAAGGTCCCGGGTTCGATTCTCGGTTGATACCGGATGATTTTTTCTCGAAAGGGAAGCAATTTACAGAGTTTGGTTAATAAAGCTAAAGTTAGGCTAAGATCTTTATTGGCTCCACCCCATCATATTCGCCATCACCATCTCCTCACCTAATCGGGACATAGAAAGAGCCTCCAAGGAAAGGCTGTACGATTAGTACATTCAGTTCGGGCATCTACTGGGCACCGGAACATTAGTACCGGATAATCTTTCCGCAAACTAAACTACAAATTCACGTAGACCAGATACGCAATTATTATTATCTACCACTATTCCAAATTAGGTATATTTTAATTGCGAATTGAGCTTACATTTATTTTAGTAGCCTTACCACACTTTTTAGTTTTCTAAATCCCTAACTTTTCTAAATCTTTCAGAACAAAGAATATGAATTTTCCTATTGTTTGAAATGCAAGGTTCTAATAAAATCCCGATATTTAAACGGTTTTTTTAAAAATTAAACTCTTTACATAATAATTCTTAATGACTGATGCGTCAAAGCTCATAATTAATAGTTCACACTGAGATACGCTAATCTATTAAAAAAAAAAAATCATACAAATAACTAAGCCATCACAGGATGTTTTCAAATTCCCTTGAATTTCTCTTCACCCACATAATTCCTTAGCTTTTCCAGGTTTGCCCTGTTTTCCTGATGCGAATCAACCCAGAAGGACCAACTGTTACCAAACATGGATCATTAAATTATATCAAATTTAGATTTTTATTTCAATAAATGTTTTAAGTGTGTATGTATGTATGTGTGTGGTGTGCGTGTGCATGCGCGCAATAAGTCAAATTAGTCGTCCGAACTTTCAGAAAATGTAAACGAATTGTGTATTAATGTAAAAGGTACAATATAGAAGAAATATACAATTATTTGCACAGAGCGTTAGTATGTATTTAGTGAAAGAAAATACCCTCAGTGGAGCCGGCTGGGATTCAAACCTCCCCCCCCCCTCTTTCCACCCATCAGTATCAATTTAGTATATTACAAGAGTGATGCCTTTAAACCAGCATTTTTTAACTAGTGTGCCGCGGAACATTGATGTGCCACAAAGGGTTTGCAGGTGTGCTGCGGGATTTTGGGGAAAGATCAAAAAGAAACGAAAGAACAATTTAGGAAAAAAAAAACTATTTTAAAATGCACAATCAACATTGTTTTTAAAAACAACACAATTATTAGAATTTTATATATTATCCTTTTAAACACACTTTTTTTACCATCACGTCTTACTACCCATTCGGGTTATACGCTTATGTAAAAATTATGCTAATGGTTTTAGGGATTAGGGAAGTTATATTTATAGGAAGTGTATCCACATTTGCGGGGAGGGAGGGTGGAAAGCCATGTTGGAAAAACGACCCTCAGTACACCCAGCCGAGAGTCGAACCTCGATCGCCCCGTCATCGGCAGTCTAATCTAACACGAGAGTAACGTGTTAGACCATGCGGCCACCGAAGCGCGTGCTCGTGATTATTAACGAATTAATCTAGGTGAATGGGACGAGGAAGGTTAACTTTGGAGAATTTGCACCAAAATCAAAGTAGGAAAGGAATGGGAGAATTAAATTAACAAGTTGCGCGTGGAAAATCATTCTCAATGCATTCATCCAAGATTTGAACCTCGACATCCCCGTGCAAGTTCAAAACCACGTTCACAAACAATGCTTGGATATTTCCTCACTATAAAAAATAACTCAAAATAGAAAACAAGGCGGTGAATATAATATCTGGCAGTAAATAATTCTGTGTTCACTAGCAAGGTAATCTGTTTCGGTGGCCACATGGTTCAACGCAATATTCTCGCAGTAAACTAGACTGCCGATTATGGGAAGATCGAAGTTCGAATCTCGGCCTGGTGTACTGAGGGTGGTTTCTCCAAACGGGTTTTTAGTTTTCTCCCACCCTTTTTTCCCCTACGAAAATGCTGGTACACTTCCTATAAGTATAACCTTCCTCGTCAGTAAAACCATCAGCGTGATTAGTAATTCAGCGTACAACCTTAACGGATAGTAAGACGCGGCGATATTAAAAAAAAACTAACACGATATAAACCTCTCTAGATGAACACAACTTAAAGAGCTTCATAAGAATTCAAGGCAGGTTCGGAGTACGACTCTATGTTGGTGTATTAAAGCTCAATTCACACGTTGTATGTTGACACATGATGCATTGAAACTCTAACTTTAAAGAGCTGATTATCAACATAATTATTTTCTAGTAGATAAACATATATTTTAGATCATTCTCCCAAAGGATTTTTAAATTATAGCGCTGTGTCGTGGCACAATCCAATATATCGATACATACGCTTTACATTAACGGGTTATTTCAAATCTCCTCACAACGGCAAACGAAGCTGTCTGCTTGCTTCTGGCTGTAGAGCGCACGCGTTGTCAAATGCGCGTGCGCACCTGATTTGAGATCTGCCATCTGAAATTTGGTTGGTTCTCTTGTACCGAATATCTCGGGCAGAGCGGACAAAGCAGAGATAAGTTGAACTTGAGCGGAACAGCTCACACCGATTAGACTGAAATCTTGTGATTGGCTTGGAGCTCATCACGTGACCAGGTTTCTGTTCTGCGCTAGCTTTTCGGAGAATTTGTGAATATACGGTAACTCAGGCGTTGCGTTAAGGATGAATGTATATGTTTTCTCAAGGTAAATGAAAGACAGCAGCTGATGGCTAATATGACACAACACAATGGTAACCCAACCAAACCTAGCATAGCAATGGCTAAAGACAGAGTATACACCAGACAATCAGACTTACGGAAGTTTCTCCACGCTCCTTGAGAGGTCGAGGGGAATGCTCGTCACAGATCCAAGTGAAACAACTCTCTGTCAAATTGTTCGTTACAAAGGGGTGGCGGTCTAAACACAATAAGTCAGTTAAAAGCGATTTCCCCTCCAACTCACCCTCTTAGCACCTTTCAATGAACCAACACTATCAGACAAGTAACTAGTCGACACTATTTGAAGATTGCTTACAACTAGAAAATTTGCAAACATTCTGACGCAGGTTTAATGACACTAGAAAAAGATTTGTGTCCGTTATCTAGTAAAACCATCTTCAAAGTGAACTGTTATTTAAAATGTCTGCTTGCTAGCGATGGTGTCACCTGGGACTGTACGTAGCGATCCTCGTGTTGAAGGACTCAAGCTCTTCCAATGAGCGCAGCCATTTTTAACTTCGAAACTTTGGTTATGGTGTATGCCTTGCCTGTGCCCATGGTACAGCAAAAATTATATCCAAAATGAGATGAAACATTTTTAGTTGGGCCGAGATAGTATTGATAAAGGATTGGTGGGACTGAATCCGTATTTAACCCTTACAACATAAAACAGGCCGGTGAGTATTATCTTAAAGTAAGAATCCCGTGTTCACCAGCAAAGCTCGAACCCAATTTAATGACTTTCTGGTAACGTGGAAGGTTCAAAAGCTAGCCAGCTCATTAAGGAGGGGATGAAACTTTATCCTTTGAGTGCCCTCGTGGTGAATTGAGGGCAATACGGAAAAATTACAAGGCTGAACGCGTTTAGTGAAGATTTTAAAAAGTTATGAAAACCCATTTAATCCAACTGATTTTCATAATGATTTTATTGCTCATAGACCAGTTCCTTATTATATTATGTTATATATGAAAAAAAAAAGTACCACTAGAATAATAAAACGTTTCTTGCAATCGAAGTTCGGCTGCTGTAATTCAGATTTGAAGATCTACTGCCAACAATTTCCCCCATAACACGGACAACTTACAACACCCCTGCAAAAAAAATTAAAAAATAATAAAAAAATGGATAAAATGAAATGGATCAGAGCGAACCAAATGCAATACATTCCCAACTTGCTTATCTGTGCTATAAATTATGATGGTAGAGGAATTCTTCTTATTGTATCTGTGAAGATATTTCATAATAGATATAACTCTTATATGCAGACTTGAATTTCTTCTCAACTTCTAAGAAATCATATTTCTCAAGAACTTCCAATTCTTCACGGGCAAAAGGCCAATTTTTTTTTTTTTGCAGGCCGGTTTTTTTATTCCATGAAAGAACCCACCCAGCCTTTCTTCATTACTTCTAATGCGATACGGAAGGAAATTCGTCCGATCTAGGTCGAGATAAAAAGAAGCCATGAAAAAAAAATTATATCATTGTAAAAAGGCGTTAAGTCTAAAAAATATAATTTAATTTAGTAAATTAAAAAGTTTTTAAAACATACTTTTAAGTAGAAGATACTTTGATAATACTAATAGAAAACACAAAATTATCCAAGCAATTTACAAATAAAATATAATAATAATTATACAGCCAGATAAATTACCCACACCGATGGCCGTGTGACCAAAGGCTTGCCGGCGATGGGATAGTCTTGGTTAGAATCAAGCTAACTGTATTTATTTCTTATATAAATAAGTCCTCAGTGTTTTTCAACATGAATACGGATGCACTTTTTCTAAATTATACCCTCCTCTTTCCTATTTTAAAAAGTATAAAATTTCGGGAATCATGAATTAAAAGTCAGTTTCTAGCTAGTTAAAAAAAATATTTCCCACCTCTAACTATCCTCCATTTACCCTGAAAGGTCTTACCTTGACCGATAACAGTATTGGCCCAAGCTTGTAAGCTGCACCATAAATAACCCGTCAAGTTAAGATTGCTATCTTTCATAGCAAAGTGAGTGTTCAATTTAAAAGTTGTCTACAAGATGATAAAGCTGAAGAAATTATTGCTCTACAAAATGTTATTGTTAATTTAATAATATTATATTTTTTAAATAAGCTAATTTTTTAAAAATATTCTTTACACTGATTTTTATGATGTCTTAAATGAATAAACATAAACGATACTTTTTTCATTTTAACGTACAAAAAATATATTAAAAATGTTGTCATATTAAACATTGTTTCTTGTTTGAATTATTTAGTTTAAGAGACTAGACAATTTCACAACTTCTTCAGGGAATTTAGTTGTAACTTGACGAGTTAGTCGCTCATTATACAATGTTTTGAAGCAGACTCAAACTTGTTTAACTCTCGAGTTTGGAACAGTGGATGGTAACTATTAACTCGGAAAGTGACTAACTGCCATAAAACTGAATGAAGAGTGACACACAGTTGCCGTAAGTATTTTCAATTAAATGATTAAAGAACATATTACGAAGTTTTCCTTATGTCAACTAAATAATTTCCAAGAAATGTTTTTACTCTAAATACATGCTTATTAGCAATTAAATATGTTTTAAAAATTAATATTACTGTTAGTTTCTATGATTATTATACATTTTACTGCAATTATTTATATAATATGTAGGACCAAGTGATTTTGTGCAAGGTTAAGTAAAATTAGTTAATTATAGTAAATAATATTACTATTATTATTATAATAATTATAATAATTGTTTTAGTAATAGTTTCAATTTCAATTTGCTTTATTATAGTGCTGACCAACAGACACAAGATCTACAAACAGATAAGTTATCTAAATTACTTAAGACGGTAAGAAAATATATATTACAACAGAAAACAATAAATATCCTAGAGCTAAACAACAATTTAAATTAGTAAATGAAAGCAATGATAGAGTTAGGTATAATGGTAAAAATAAGAAAAATACATGGAAATCATTTGTATTAAACCTATCGGATATAAAAGTATTTTTAAAATATTTTAATGAAGAACTTTATTATTATTGTTATTATTATTATTACTAGCACCGTGTCTTACTACCCGTTTGGGCTATACGCTAATGTGTAATGGTAGGGTGAGTGAGATGAAACTGAGGACCTACAGTTTAAAGTGGAATCCGAACCACGGTGGAGGCCTGGCATTCCTCACATTCACAAGTTGTGACTAATACACGTCTTGTCAGAGGTGAAGGAAGGGCTTGGCAATCAGATAAATATGTGCCGGGACCGTGTATTGAACTCCGTACCCCAGCACAGAAGTCCGACACCATATCCCTAGGCCACCAGGTCACTTCTAAAGAATTTAATGAAAGTCCTTAATCGTAAGGAAATTCCTTAAATAGCTCTATTTGTTTGGCTCTTCTTTTAGAATAAAAGCAAAATTCTTCAACTCTAAAGTTCGCGCTACAAATGCATCACTCAAGAGGGTTAGGCTTGTAAGAGTTACTCAGAGAGAGAAAAAAAAAATAGTTTTAGATTTCGAGAGGGCTGAGAAGGGACATGAATATCTACATTTTCTTGTTTTTTAACGTCGCGTCTTAATACCCGTTCGGGTTACACGCCTATGTAATTACACTAATGGTTTAAGGATTAGGAAGGTTTAATTGAGAGGAGGTAGACCCCACATTTTCGTGGAAGGCGAATGGAAAACCACCCTCGGTGCACCCGACCAGGATAAATCCCAATCTCTCCATCTGCCGCAGTCTAGTCTAACATGATAGTAGCGCGTTAAGGCCCGTACAGAGCTAGATCAAGTGTTCGCGAGCACGACGTCCACACCAAATGTTTTGAATAATGAAGTCGTGTTCGCCATATTCGCCATGTAGTTTGAGAACAGTCCATCAGCAGTTCACAAAATGTCGATGTTTTCGAGTGAGGAAGATGCTACAATTGCCTATGCCAGTTTTATAATCATGAATTAGATTTGTCGCATTGAGTCTTATTACGCATTCAGTTTTTTATAGTTAGGATTTTTTGTATTCCATAGATTCAGATGTAAATGATACTGTTCAATTAAATTCACAATCTGTTCTTCACTCCATTCCATTGTACTAACAGAAGTATGAAAAGATTTCAACTGAATAGGGCGAATACCTAATAAACACGTCCACACTGCAAGTGCTGCTCGCCACGTGTTCGCTAACAGTTTCTTTGAAGTTACCGCTCATGTAGCAAACTTCTACCGAACACGAGCAGATCACTCACGCATCTAGCACACACAGAGTTCGTCCGTTGTTCACTAACAGTTCGCGAGCTTGGTGTGTACTGGCCTTGAATCTTGATCAGGGTTACTGATGGGTTTTTTCCACAATGGTTTTCCACTATCCCTCCGTGCAAATGTGGGTGCATTTCCTCTCAATATAACCTTTCTAGTCCCATTAGCGTAATTAGAATGGAATCGTATAATTCGAACGAGTAGTAATACGAGGCGTTAATTTTTTTTTAAATAAGAGGCGATGAAAAATAATACAGGCTAAAACTGTGAAGACGTAGGCCTATTAAAAGTTTACAAATACATTTTAACTAAATCATCAACAACATTTTAGTTAATTTCTAGAGATGTTCAACTTCAGTTAAGATTATTTGCGTTTTGTCAAATTGGGACCAAATGGGTGAGAACATATCACAGATACAATCTAAACAAGCTCTGCTTAACCTGGCAATACTCCAAGACGTGAAAGTGTATTTTACAACAACAACAAAAACTATGCTAGCTAAACTCAACCAGAAAATGTTATAATGAAATTACAAGAAAATCTCATCTTAAAATACATTTTATTTGTGTGCCATCATTTTTTAAAAGATAGTTTGACCAACGCAAACTTTGATCTCAATGTTCAAGTCCTAAATGTAGGATAATAATAATAATAATAATAATAATAATAATAATAATAATAATAATAATATTTAGCATCGCGTCTTACTACCCGTTCGGGTTATAAGCTTTATGTGCTAATTGCGCTAATGGATTAGGAATTGGGAAGGTTGAATTAGAGGAAGTGAACCCGCATTTGCGTGGATGGAGAGTGGAAAACCATTTAGGAAAAACCACCCCCAGTTCACCCAACCGAGATTCGAACCTCGATCTCCCCGTCCTCAGCAGTCGAGCTCAACACGACAAGTGCGTTAGCCAACTACGCCACCGAGGGGGGAGGGGGGGTCTAAATTTAGGAAATTGTTTTTGTTGGGAAATCAATTGTGTTCTCTTCATTAACAAACTAATGTTTTAATGTAAATATTTTTGGGGATACGATTTAATATTTTTATTGCTATGTATAAAATACTCCTGTATTTATTGAAATTTTAAAGATTTATTAGTAAAAACTAAATGCACCTCAATATACGAGTATTCTTAAAATTGGTTTCTACAGAAATACATAAGTTAAGCAAATAACCAAAATAAAATGTTAACAATAATTCAAGACTCATTTGTACACTCCCTAAGGGTTAAGCAAATAACCTTTTGTGTTCAACCTGCAGTTTCGTTCTATATCTCTATTTCACCTGCCCAAGTAGGTGGCAATCTATCTGGCTGAACCAAACATGCCGTGAAAACAATATTCTAGTTATTCTACCTTCATCTATCTATTTACTCATCTATAATTTATGTGTATAATTTATATATAGCTGCGATGAGAACAATGTAATGTGTAGTTTTTTTTTATCAAAAGCACACGGCTTTGTAACACGTTTCTTATTTATTCTAAATTAATTTAGAAATGTCCCAAAAAGCTTATTTTTTAATTTTTTTTACATTGTCTAACCAGATTTAATTTATTAATGGAAAAGAAAGGAAGGTATAAGAAAACGTTAGTAAGCAAAACAAGACAAAGTGAGTAAGTAACTAATTAAATAAAAATGTAAACTACAGCCACAAAGGTTTAATATTTAATTATTTATTTTAGAAACTCTGTGGAGTTAACTTTTTTTAAATGAGAAATGACTTTTTTTAAAGTAAAAATAAAACACCACAATATGGGAGAATGATATAAACTAGCTGGACATGTGTCATAGTTTATTTTGACATTCTCATGTAATACTAATAAATTTAATAAAATGAGCAGACATATATCGAGAGCTATCACTATAAGAAATAGGGATCGCCGTTAATTTTATAGTTTTTATAAATGTTTATAATTAATCAACATAATATTCAATATTATAAGCAGTATAAATTTTGTTTTTACTTTTTTTTGTTCAGGTTATAAGCATATATTCTAATTTGGCACTCTAATGGGGTGTGGATGAGGAAGAAAGCATTTTAAGTCTACCCGCATTTTCATGGAAGGAGAGGAGGAAACAACTTAGGAAAAAACCACTTCAGTAGACCCAAACAGAATTCGAACCCCCCGATCTCCCCTTTATCAGCCGGCCAGTCTAAAGGGTCAGTTAAGCACGTACAGTCTTGGCCTAGCTCTAAAGTTTTCAGATAGTTATAAAAAGGGCTAGGATTTTTATGCCTTAAATTTGCTAGAAAATGCTTAGTGACCAAAAAACACTAAAAATATGCCCTTTCAAACAAAATACATGGCCTTTAATCCAAAAGAAATGCCCTTTAAAACAAAATAATTACCAATTAAATTTACATTAATTAATTTATTTCCTTGCAAAATTATTTAAGAAAATAATAGGTAATGAGACAAAACAAATCAATCTAAAAAATATAATCTAATTGTTTGACTGTTTGACTGTGTCAACAGAAATTCTTTATTTTACTAACTTTACCTATAAAACCAAAACAAAGAATAGCCCAGAAAGACAACTTTTTTTTTCTTTTACAGTTTCTGTGGCAAACTAAAAATGTATTGCCTAAAACATGTCATATACGAGGTTAAAAAAAACTTTTAAGATATAATTTAATGTTTTACAGTTTCTGTGCCAAACAGAAAGTTTTTAAACAAACATTGTCGTATAAAAGGAAACAGGGAGGGGTTGAAGGGTTCTTAGCGCCGTGGTGGCACCAGCGTTCGCTATGGTGCGTGTACAGATGTTCTAAACACAAGTACTGCCCCTTTTTACTACCCCCTCAGTCTTGCTTATGGCTTTCAGGGAAAATCATACAAAAAATCCTTTATATTTAAAATACTAAAATATGCAAAATAATTACTCAAAAATAACAAAAAAAAGCCTTAAATATACTGAAAAACCTGAAAATATGCCATATCACGTAAAAACACGGAAATATGCTAAAATATGCCCTAACAAAGCTACCTAAAACAGTCTAGATTCTTATGAAACACATTTGTATACACTTAAATAACATTCTAGGTTATAAAAAAAAAAAAAAAAAAACTAAGTCACAAAAATCCTAGCCTTAGTTATAAAGAATTCAAAGCTATGAGTGTATGTAACAGTGGGGCCATTACTGATAGTATTATTATTATTATTATTATTAGCACCACGTCTTACTACCCATTCGGGTTATACGCACTTACGCTAATGTGTAATGGTAGGGTGATTGTGAGATGAAATGGAGGACCTACAGTTTAACGTGGAATCCGAACCACGGTGGAGGCCTGGCATTCCCCACATTCACAAGTTGTGATTAATACACGTCTTGTCAGAGGTGAGGAAGGGTTTGGTAATCAGATAAATCTTTGCCGGGACCGAGGATTGAACCCCGGCCGCCAGCATAGAAGTCTGACACCTTACCCCTAGACCACCAGGTCACCTACTGATAGTAGTTCAACGTTATTATCGTCATCCATCAGAGGATGGTTTCTCCAATCATTCGGTTCAGATCTTATTTTATTTAATAACTTTCTTCTTTTTATTTATCACCGCGTTTTACTACCCGTTGAGGTTATACACTTAAGTACTAATTACGCTAATGGGTTAGGAATTGGGAAGGTTGAATATAGGGGACGTGAACCCGCATTTGCGTGAAGGAAGAGTGGAAAACCATTTAGGAAAACCCACCCCCAGTTCACCCGACCGAGATTCTAACCTCGATCTCACCGTATTTGGAAGTCTAGATCAAAACGAAACTAGCGCGTTAGCTAACAACGCCGCCGAGGCGGGTCATTTAATAAATTGATGTGCGTCTTTTTAGTAACCACGGTTCACACCATCTACCTTTTTTTAAAACTCTGTTTCTATTTCTATTTTTTTTATAAACTAATTAACAGATTGAAAATAAATAACACTCATCTTCGCTCAAGACTGACTTTTCATCCAGAGGGATTGCTAAAATACTGTGATTCCACCACGCACCACGTGGTTTGCGTGAACTAAAGTCCAGTCCACACTTAGACTTTTGAACAGCGTTCTGCCTGAGCAGTTCAAGACGCTGCAGGTGACCTGGCGGTCTAGGGGTAAGGTGTCAGACTTCTATGCTGGCGTCCGGGGTTCAATCCTCGGTCCCGGCACAGATTTATAGGATTACCAAACCCTTCCTTCACCTCTGACAAGACGTGTATTAATCACAACTTGTGAATGTGAGGAATGCCAGGTCTCCACCGTGGTTCGGATTCCATGTTAAACTGTAGGTCCTCCATTTCATCTCACAATCACCCTACCATTGCACATTAGCGTAAGTGCGTATAACCCGAACGGATAGTAAAGACGCGGTGTTAATAATAATAATAATAATAATAATAAGAAGAAGACGCTGCAGACAAGACGTTGCGTGTGAACAGGAGAATTGTTCAATTATGTGAAATGTCCGGAGAAAGTACACAAAGACGAAAAACTGAACCGAACAGCATATTTATCGTCGTATGCACAGACTTGTCGGTGCGTGTGGACACTCCTCTCCATCTTCTTTACACGTCATGCTGATCAATTAACTTTCTAAATTGGTGCAGGAACAGTGATCACGGAGTTTTAAAAAAATGTTGTTTTCTTCTTGACCAATTTTGTATTGTTAAACGATGACTAATCTTCGTCAATGTCCACGTGAGCTTCTTACGTAGACCCCTGAATTTTTGTATTTTTAGTAGCCGATGTATGGACCATTTTGAGCGTTGCATGTGTTTGATACGTTTAATTTTCTTTCGTTTTACGATACAAATTGTAAAAATTATTGACAAGACTATCACTTCCTCCATGATGAAATCAACATGTAGCATATCCTCTACATAAAGGACATCTAAACGCATGCCAATAAAGCTACGAGTGAAATAAAGGAATTAAAAGAAGAAAATTAAAACAAAAAACTAATCTATTTATTTAGAAAGTAGAAGAAAATGGCTAACGATGGACAGGATGCAGTCTGATATTATCACCATGCTTTCACGAGCCTTTCCACAAGCATAGCAGCATGGCGGCTTGGCGGATTTCTTGGCCGTTGGATGCACGAGATGGAAAAGAACTTCAGTATCGCCAGTCAATGCCTCAACCCTAAGGCGCTGATTCCCTAGCGGCGCTTCTGGGAAACACGCTCTCCACAACCCCCTCCCCCTTACCATCCGTTGATCCCTCCGTTTGGTTCGTTCCCGAGTTAGACCAAGAGTATAAAACATGGGAGCCTGTGTGCCACATAACTGCACTTAGTTGTAAAATTTCGTCGAAGGAAGAACTTCTGAACTAATTTTCAGCGCCACTAATACTGGTGGTCACAATGGATCAGGAGTCAGACTCACCGCCACGTCGCAGAAGAAACCTCACCAGATCCGATTAAGTATCACCTTATATCTCCGACTTTGAATACTATGTTCTTCCGACATAGTTTGTTCTATTGTAAGAATGTTTTTATGAGTCCTTCAGACACTAGATGAAGTTATGCTCTATAATTATGTTTTTATGTCCTTCTGACATGTTTGATTTTCAGTCTGAATGACTATGTTGTATGTCCTTCAGACATGTTTTAATTAGCCAAAGAAACTAATTGGTTAATACCTACCGCTAGATAGTCTGGCTATATTTTTCTTATGCCCATTTGACATAGATTAAATACGGGGGGTCAGGTTTTTCTAATACATGTATTAATTTAACTATTCTGAGTGCTTATGGCACAGTAATGTTTCGTAACACCCTAAACGACATGTTTACATGTTCTATATTTGTATGACTACAAGCAGTTTGTCTATGCCTTTTGTCTAGGACCTAATTAGGTCAGTGTCACACTACATTCTTTTTGGCACTTTTTCTGTGTTTCTATTTAGGGTGCGCAAAGTGCGGAACATGGCTAGTTTCATATAGTGGCCCGCACAGATAGTATTTCCTTTCCCCCCTTGTTGGCGCCTCGTTGGGCTATGTATTTAATGTTAGATTGTACTAGCTTTGTTGTATACCCCAGGGAATGGGTAATTGTTTATATGTACTATTGAATGCTCCGGCAGTACCCACCGGGAAAAGTCTGGCCATAGTACTACATGGTGTTGACACCTGACTGTTAGACATCTATATGTATATAATAGATCGTCAATTTACAGTTCATTATTTAGAGTATCTATGGGACTCTTCTTTAATTTAGCTCAAGCTAGCTAGCTTGGCCATATTTAACCTAGTACCTCTAAAAATATAAGATTTAGAGTAGTATTATTTATTAGTTACTCTTTCATTATGTTTTCTGTTTGGACCCTTCTGGTTGTAGTCTGGTGCAAGCCCGACTACTTTTGTGCTCTTTCTACTTAACTCCCCTTTTAACCGTAACTGAGTTGTTTTAGACACTTATTCTCCCGAGCTACGACAAGGTCCTATATTTCTAGAGTTGTTAAATCCTACCACATGTTCAATATAAAGGTGTTGTTTTCCTTTTGTATTTCTGACACTATATACTGTACCCGATATTTAACTTTAAATCTTGTTCTTCTACTGTAAACCTTTATCTCATCCTATTTTTTGTTATAATAAATATATTTCTGTTACCTAACTAAGTATTATTCTATGTTTCAGCAACATGATCCCTTTTATTACCTTATCATGTATTTACCTTGTACTAGTAGTCGTTACCTCCTCTACATATTAGAATGAAGGGGAAGCAACGATTCAAGACACGCATCCGTGCGCGTCACACGGAACTGAGGTAATAGAACGCTGCTGAAAACAGTATTGTGTGTACACCCTTGAATTGCAATATATATTTTTTTACACAGTTTTATCTGTGCAGTCATAGCTGACTAATAAAACGTTGCGTTGTGGACCGGGCTTAACAGTACCTACACGCTTTGTCTTCACGGTACAATGAAACCAGCTTGTGCAGACAATAAGAGACATGTAAGGGGGTGGGGACTTTACACGTGAGTAGTGCCAGAGAGAGAGTGGGCAAACTTTTGACATTGGAAGGTCACGTTTCACTTCACGTATTCCTCGTAAAGCCGCAAACTTCATGTACACTAAGTTATGACAAAATTATAAAGACGTATTTTACTTAAATATAAGTTAATGTCTTTTTAAGAATCCATAAGAAAGCAAATAGTTTTTAAGTCTATTTTTTATCTTTTTATTCGAAGAGGACAAATTTCAATTTTTAATATATTTATTATAAATTCATAGAAGAAAAATTTAAAAAATATATATATATAAAATATTTGACACAATTTTTTTCTCATTTTTCTCGATTTTATTCTTCTGTAGATTCGACTGTAGATATGTAGGCCTACTGTACAAGCATGCTATATCAATCAGCATGTAATAAGGATTATAAGATATAAAATAAAATCACCGAAGAATGGATTTATACAATATAAACATCTCTGTAGGTAGTAAAAAAGACTTCATTCTACTATATTGTAAGATTATAATTTGAATTTAAGCGTGTATAGTTTATAAACGATGATGATACATAATTGACAAAGTTTGTGGGGAGGTTTAACCGAACCCCTCAAAAGGCAACATGCTGCCTAAGGGTCACAGGTTCTTTATCCTTATCATAAACCACTTTTTTACGTTTGACACCAGATTTATTAATGACGCAATCTGACTACATAGTAAGGTAGTAAAAAGGTTATGAAACCATAATGGAAGAGGAAATGTGAAAAGAGCTGAGAAGTTATTGTATGATACGCGTTTAACTATCAAACACCAACACCAGTGGTTACGCAGTATAAGGTGAACCCCTCGAGATGGACTGGATTGTCAGTGGCGCGTAGGGAGGGTTTTGAATCTCACCCTGGTACAATGAGGGGGGTTTTCACTCTAACCCCCACACGAATGTGGATACATTTTCTCTAAATTTTCTCTTATTCATTTCTACACAGTTCGCGCAATTAAACTAGTATAGTTCAGACGGGTAATAAGACGCAGCTCCTCCCCCCTAAAAAAATGCGCAGCTTATAATAATTATAATAATGATGTAAAGTAGCCCTTTAACGGGAATTCAAACCAAGTCTTATTTAACCTCCTGGGTCACCCCTTTTCCAAATTTACCGGAAATTTATTTTTCTCTTCCTTTAAATGAAGAAAAACTTTTTTCTCAAAATTAAATCTCGTTGCGGTATTGATCTAACGTGATCAAAGCTACTTGGAGCTTTATTTGACGAACGAGTGAAATTTGTCTACAAATACACAAATAAAGTAAACATGCGCGACTCATGGCACTCCCTAGTTTGTAGAAAAAAAAGAGTTAGATACAGATAACTTTTTAAAAGAGTTTCAAAGGTTCCAACACATTGAAAGTGATTATTTATTCATAATTTTTTTTAATGGAATATTAAAAGAAAGACCTTTGAATTTATTTTAAATTCAACAAACTAAATATGTCATTATTGTGATTAATATTATTATTATTATTATCACTAATTACGCTATTGTGTTAGGGTCAGGATGAGTACGAATGCATTTAGATGAAGTGTACCCAGATTTGAGTAGAGTGAAAGTAGAAAACTATTTCGAAAAACCACTCTCAGTACACCTAACCGGGGTTCAAACCCCGATCTCCCTATTATGGGCAGTCCAGAATATTAACGCCTTATACCATTCGACTATCGAAACGGGTCCAAACGGATGCTAAAAACATATTAGCATGGATCTCTTTCGGGAAAAGAAACCAACAAAAACAAATACAATAATTATTTAGATCCGTGCTTTTGTTAAACTACGTGTAATTTTTAAAATCGTCCAGCAAAACGTATACACACACATTATTTAATATAAATAAAACACACCAACAAAATTAAATTTAATCAATTTAATATTTTCAGGATAACGTTTTCTTTAATTATGTAGCAGGTGTTACCATGACTAATACTTACAAAAAACACTTTCCATCGATTGAATGCAAATAACTTTATGAAATATATAACGATATTTTTAATCCCCTTAACCTCTGAAAAAAATTTGCATTGAAATTAAATGCAGATTTTACATTAAATCAGAATTTTATAGATTTAAAAAATAGGAATAAGTGTGTCGCGATACGGTATTCATAATACAAACCTGAGATTTGTATTTTAAAATTTTTATATTTTAGACACATTTTATACATGTTATTTTAATATTATTTTATTTATAAACTAAATAACTCATGTTTTATTTAATAGTCAAAGAAGTCTTTGTTTGAAAAATGTATTCACTTCGGTTCAAATAGGTATTCACATCACATAAAATAAAGAAACTGCCATATTGGCACATGCGTTCCTTCACACGCCTTAGCCCAAATCGACTGTCAACAACTCTGTCCCAGAAAATAATAAACAACACCAATTATCTGGCTTTAATTTCAATTTGTTACCGAGAGCTGCTGAGCTCTTGCGAACACAAGCAAAACTACTTTTGGGAAAATAAAATAAAGACACTAAAGTTTACAAGTGAAATATATTGCTCTCTCTCTCTCGCACCTAAACTGCGAGGTATGGAAACAAGCAAACTGAATGTTCTTGACCCGTGGCCTGCTGCACGTGTACGGAAGTAAATCAACAACAGTACAGTCACAGAATAATAAAATTGACACAACCTAAATTTAAATACTCCAGAAAACAGTGAAATAAAACATGATCAGTACAAGTGATAAAAAAAACTTGTAATAAATCGCTAGCACGATTCAAATGCGAATTATAAAAAGGACGCGAGCATAAACCAATATAAATAATATGGACTAATATTTAATCTTCAATATGTATTGACATCTTCAACCACATACATATTTAATGGGAAATAATAATTATTGTTTGTTATAAAATTAATAAACATATGAACAAACTAAATAAAAATTCAACGTAAGACATTTGCTGGCTATTAACTTAAATACAAGGACACACACACAAAAAAAAAAACCCAAAAACTTACGTTTTGTCTTCAACAAATAGTTACTACAGCACGGAATGTATTATTTCGCTTACCTGAAAAGAAAAGAGAAAACATTATAAAACATCCACATAAATCAGGGGACAAAAATAATGTAGCTTTAAAGTATAATAAAATTAATGGTGCGCCACATAGACACTCTATTTAATCTTAAAATAGAGACATTTAATATAAGCCCGTAAGACTTGTGATACGAAAAAATATACATTAATGCAGAAACACTCCAC
Source organism: Timema cristinae (assembly GCA_039000515.1). NCBI lineage: Eukaryota > Metazoa > Arthropoda > Insecta > Phasmatodea > Timematidae > Timema > Timema cristinae. The sequence continues at coordinate 35,206,973 of JBCFYV010002255.1, forward strand.
CAAAGAGCATAAATGAAACACTATACACTGCTACAGAAACAATGAGTAAAGAGGAGAATCTCTTCCATCAAAGAGCATAGCAATCCATTTTATATTTCTAAGTACTCCATAAACAAATATATAATGTTAGCTTATAGCTCAAAAACTATTGGTTTAGTAAGAATAGATTTCAAACAAAAGGTTTTTATATTTAATAGTAGCACATCTTTAAAATGATAAGTTATTTCATATCTCAAATAGGCGCAGGGCAGAGATAAGATCAAAATCGAAAATTTCCACTTCGATAAAGTACCCTTAAAGTCATTTTCATGGGAAAACGATAATTTCCATTTAGTTTGTAATGTTTAACAATGATTAGATATGGTTCGGAACTCCACACGGACTTTGTCGCGCTATTGTCTAAAAATTGAGATATTTTCTCAAAATTTGTAATATAATATACACTAGCGAACCCGAGAACATATAATTGCACTATACATACGTTAAACATGTTTTGACTCAAGGTTTTAAATTTTATAATTTTATTTTTAAAGAGTTAACGTCTTCATTTGTATATTTGGACCAACATAAAATATCGATATTGGGTCACAAAGGGTCAAAACTTCGTATTCAAATTTTGAGTTCTGGTTAAAATTTTCCGAATTTTATTAGGAGATCTTATGGTTATCGAATTGCTATTAAAGCTCTCTTTTGTAAATTTTGACCAATACAATTGACTAATGAGTCTAAAATGAGAGATGGATCATTGCTGTATCAGGGGCGTATCCAGGAGGAGAGTGGGTTGGGGGGCAGGACGCGTACCCCCTTCAAGAAATTAAACCAATTAAATCAATATTAAATTCACTACTAGTTTTATTGTCACGTAATACTATCTCACTAACCAGATTTAAATTTTTTAAATTGTTATTGGTAATATTATTAAATTATCAATATAAAGTAATTACAATAAATACTTAAGACAATCATATTAAGTATAAAAATGATGAAAATAGGCATTAATGAAATCACCAAAATTTAAGTTGCGCGCCTCTCACCTTGTCGCACAAACATTGTTTAGGTTTAAATTTATTTGATCGTTTTTATTATTAGTATTTAAATGATCGATGATAACTAATATTTTTAAAATAATTTATTTTTAAATAACGTGCTTTAAACAAAACCTTTGAATAATACCACACACATAAAGTGCTAGTATGGCTTAGTGGTAACATTTCGATTTAGAATTAGAAATAACTAGCTTTACTTTAGATTGAAGTTGTTCGATTGTTCGAAATCTGAATAACTCCATCTATTTTGTCTAATTGATTGAATAGGTTTATATAATAATTGTTATAATTTTTAAACTTATTTCCCTCTTAATAATCACTTAAAAGCTTATCGTTACACTGAAAAATTACTTAATAAGGATATACTCTCAAATTTTGAATTATTTTATGGCAAAATTTCTTGAGGTGTACCTCCTCTCCCCCTCCTCGATTGGAGCATCCATGTCTCTCCCCCCTCACAATAATCCTGGATTCACCCTTGTGCAGTACAAACATTTCTCCTAAGAGGTTAAAGAAAAAACATCACCTTCTTGAAAGACTTACGTGCTTATTCTATGGTATTAGAGAATTATTGCGTTAAACTAAGTAGTATCGCTTCACAACTAAAGCTCGCAAAATTGTATTAATATACTTGTCAACATCTCAAAAACTATTGGTTTTATAAAAATACATTTCAAGATAAAAGTTTTTTATTTTTAATAGTAATAAAATTTTACAATGATAAGTTATTTAGTTATTATCTCAAATAGTTGCGGAGATATAGAAATTTTTTCTTCTGTAAAGTGCCCTAAAAGTTATTTTATTGGAAAATGAAATAAGTAATTTTGTTTATAATCTTAATTAACGCCTAGATACGAATTTTAATCAAAATCATTTTGGCCGATTTTGAGAAAATCGAGTTCTTCTTTTTCGCCCTTTATTAAAAAAAACTTTTAATTATAGGGTTAGACAGACACACAGACAGACGCATTGCAAAAACAACTTTTTATGGTTCGGGGGGTCAAGAAACGTCAACATCCATCAACCCCTTGGGTTAGATTTTTTTGGCAGTCGTAATAATTCACCTTTTAAAGGGTTGGAAAAGTAATATTATATATATATATATATATATATATATATATATAATATATATATATATATATATATTTGCGTATAGCTTGAAAACTATTTGTTTTATAAAAAATATATTTTAAGTAAAAGATGTTTATTATAAATAAAACTACATGTATGCAATTATAAGTAATTTCATATCTCAAAGACTTACTGAGTTAAAATTAAAGATAAGAATTTACGCATCAGACCGGAACCAGGTTATTTTGAAGAAAAATGGATGGTAGCCATTTGGTTTGTAATATTGATCAAAGATTAGAAATGAGATTTAATCAAAATCGGTAAAGCCAATTTTGATAAAAATCAATTTTTTCTCTTTCCACCCTTAAAGAAATTACCCTTAATTTTAGGGTTGGATATCCAATTCCAAAATTTCCTTGGGGTAGCCCTATGAAAACCCTAGATACCAAGTTTTGCCCAGTTGGTAAAATAGTTTAGGCTCTAGTCCGAGATACAGACCGATAGACAGATGGACAGAGAGACAGCATTGCGAAAACCACTTTTTCGGATTCGGAGGATTATGAAACGTCGACATTCATCAAAATCTTGAGTTCAATTCTTTTGACGATCACAATATTTGCTCTACCTGTTAGTTAGAGCTAAAGTAAAATTATTAATATTGGCACAAGCGTCAACACCTCGTATTAAAATGTTGACTTCTGGTTTAAAAATTTTCTACATTTTATTAGGGTTGAACATCTTATAGTTATTGCATTGTTATTAAATTCTTCATATATAAATTTTGACAAATAAAATAGGTAAACATAGTCTATTGAATCTAAAATGAGTGAGATAGATCACTGCTGTATAAACATTTTCCCTAAGGTTGAAAGAAAAAGAACATACACTTTTTGAGAGACTTGCTTATTTCTTACTCTATGGTAAAAGAGAATTATTGCGTTAAAACTTATGTAGTATCTCTTTACAACTAAAGCTCATAAAGTTGTATTAATATTTGCCAATTACTCAGAAACTATTGGTTTTATAAAAATATATTTATATCAAAGTTTTTTTATTTTTAATACTAATACTACAATTGTGCAATGATAAGTTATTTAGTATCTCAAATAGTTGTGGATATACGGAAATTTACGTTTCTCTAAAATCATTTTCTTTGGAAAATGAAAATAGCCAGTTTATTTATTATCTTAATCAACGCCTAGATATGAATTTTAATCCAAATCGTTAGAGCCCATTTTGAGAAAATTGATTTTTTGTCTTTTCGCTTTTCATCACAATACTCTTAATTTTTGGGTTAAGCAGACACACAGACAGACAGCATTTCAAAGACCACTTTTTAGGGTTCGGAGGGTCATGAGACGTCGACATCCATCAACATTTCAGGTTACTTTTTTTTTACGGTTGCAATACTTTACCTTTAGTGTTCGAAAAGTTTATATATAGATTTTTTTGCGTATATAGCTTGAAAGTTATTGGTTTTATAAAAATACGTTTTAAATAAAAGATTTGTATTATATATAGACACATTTGTAATGATAATTATTTTCATATCTCAAATAGTTTCGGAGATATGATAAAAAAAAATGAAAATTTACGCATCTGACCGGGACCGTTAGTCTTTTTTCCAAAATATTGAGGGTAGCCATTTTGTTTAGAATATTTATAAATGTTTAGAAATTAAATTTAATCAAAATTGTTAGAGTCGATTTTGAGAAATCTGATTTTTTTTCTTCTCTTTTTACCCTTCAGTAAACTACCCTTTATTTTAGGGTTAGATATCAATTTCCAAGAACCCCTCGGGTCAACCCTATGTAAGCCCTAGATACCAAGTTTTAACCCAATTGATAAAATAGTTTGAGCTCTAACCCGAGATACAGACAGATGGCGTCGCGATAAGCTCTTTTTCTGTTTCAGGGGTTCATGAAACTTCAACATTTATCAAAATTTAAAGTTCGATTCGAAGATGTGTCAAGGGAGGTGTAGATAGCAGTACTGTTTTTATTTGACTGGAAAAAGAAGATGTGTCAAGGGAGGTGTAGATAGCAGCACTGTTTTGATTTGACTGGAAAAAGAAGCTGTGTCCAGGGAGGTGTGATCGAGGCGTAGTTGTATGAGGCAAATCCGTTCTGAAAATTATTTACACTAAGGTTCCGTAATATCCGGATTTTCCGCTGTCCGGCCCGGAATGCCACCACTTTAGGCCAGATAATTGCGACTCTGGCGGTTAGCCAATGGAAAACTATTATTGAAATAGTTTTGAATTTTCCTTCCGAACTTACAAACATATTTGTGTATACATATTTTCATATGTATGTTTGTAAATAATAAGACAAAATCTTCAAGCACTGGTATCAATATCTTAAAGCTGGGACTAAACAAAAGCGATATTATCGGGTAGATCTGTTTAGAAAAATAAAATCTGAAACCCATTTTAGAACGTAGTTCAAGTGTTTCTTTAATAATGGTGGCTAAATAAAATAGACAGAACAGTAGTGTGGTTTTCAAGGAAATTTTGGTTGAGAAAAGTGTTCTTGGATGAAAATCCATTTCGGTTCCTTGCAAAATGTATTCGATTACGTGAAGAAAGATGAGGTAATAAATATTGGTCTGTAAATTAAAGGAGATAAAATACTATCTCTTGATAGTTCTTATCGATGGTGGGCCACTTGTGTTAGTTTTGCAGGGGATAAATTGGCGCCGGGAAACAAGATAAGTCTCTGCTCTAGTTTCTTTTGTAATTCTAGTCCACTGCCGTCGGCACGTCGCGTCGAATGAATGGAACACATTGGAATAAACCCCCAAAACTCTTACAAGTACCTTAGTTTGATAGCAAAAACCAACTTTGGTATTTTGTTAAGTATACTCCTTGCTGTTTTAGCTCTATTTGTGACAAACTTAGAAAACCTCTCCCGAATAGCCTGATCGTTGGAAAGAAACTTCTCTGATATTTCGAAATGTTGTTAAATTTGTGTTGAAGCACTCTTACGCCAAATAATATTATGCAGCTCTGTCTTTTGAAAATATGTAAATTGTGAGAGGTATTTTATAAATAAAGTGATATTTTGTCAGGGTCGGTTAAGCCACGTTTATCTTTTATATTATATTTACAGATTATTTGTATGACTTTTATCATCTATTCAACTATAGCTTCCAAAAAATTCTCTAGCTTCTTGAATTAAATTATGATTATAATTCTCACTCTGTTATCTTAGAATTGGGGTTAATACTGCTCTAAGTACATTTAATCGAATACATTTGACAATTTTGTCCGTTAAAAAAAGATGATGACTCTTCGGACTTTTATACCAGTAGTTTTAGTACCACATCTTACTACCCGTTCAGCTTTAACACTTATGTACTAATTACGCTAATGTGTTAAAAATGGAAAAGGTATAATTTATAGGAAGTGCACCCAAATTTGCACGGACTAAGAGAGGAAAGCCATTTAGGAAATATACCCCCAGAATACCCTAGCGGGATTCAAACCCTGATATCCCCGTCATGAGCAGTCCAATATATTGTAACAGTGCCGTCATAGACGATAAGAACGCTGAATCAGGTTTTATAACAGTTAATTAGAAGCTATTTTAGAAAAATTATATACATAAGTTTTGTAACTTAGTGTTTGTTGTCCTTTTAAAAGCATAGTAAAAATTAATTCAATTCCATATTTTGTTTGATTGTACGCAAATGTCTATTTTTGTATGCACTGCGTTCTGGCTATCTTCATATCTGTAATAATGGAGTATGATTGATAAAACTATAATTTAAAGTAAATATATCTGCATTTACGTGGAGGTGGATTTGAAAATCATTTAGTAATAAGTATTAGTTGACTCATCCAGGATTTAAACACCATCTCTTTATAGCCAGCAAACCATACTATACGAAACTGACACCTTTGTTAGCGTTCCCACAGATGCGGGTGAAATTATTTTTACAAATATATTGAAGATGTCGACTAAACTTTGTTTTCACAAAGAATCTATCTGATGGAGACAACTAATATTCTACCAAAGGACGATTCACATTAATTTGGTTTCAAAGTTCAAGGCCCCACTACCACGCTTTCATAATCTGTTTGAAAATGAATCTTTAAATAACAGCCTTTGCCATTATTTTGAAAGTTGAGCTATAAATAATCGATCTCGTTCAAATAAGGAACAAAAATAAATTATTATATCATAATTTGATACTGAAAACTGATCATAAATTTAGTCTTAGCTATTTTATGTTTATTTATTTGTTGCTTTCCCCCTCCAATTAAAATTTTAATCATGTTAATGGGTATTGAGGAAGGCAGACTTTTTGAAGAAATGTACTCGTATTTGAGTGGAGGTAGATGGTGATTTATTTAGCAAAAAACACTTTCGTATACCTGGTTAGGATTCAAACACCAAACTTTCACGTTACCAGGAAACCAAACAAGATGAACCTGGCATTAATTATTTCGGGTACCCATAGAGGCTATTGAAAAACACATTTAATAAATAATGACTAAAATAACTCTCAGTACATCTGGTGCAGACTCGAATTCCAACCTCTCAGTTACTAAATAAATAGTACGGCACACCAAACAGAATTTATCTCTTTTTTATATTAAAATAAAGACTTTTATAAAAACCTGTAAGATTTGTGAATCAAAATAACATACATTGTTGCAAAAACCGTTCCTCAAAGAGCATAAATGAAATAATATATAGTGTTACAGAAGCAGTGAGAGAATATTAACATCTCTGTCCCCCAAAGAGCATAGCAATCAATTTCATATTTCAATCACCTCCATAAAAATATATACTTGCTTATAGCACGAAAACTATTGATTTTATTAAAATATATTAAAAAAATACTTTTAATGTTCCTAAATTTGTTCAATCATATGTTATTTCGTTTCGAAAATAGTTAAAGAGATATGATCAAAATCGGAAATTTACACTAATGTAAAGTACCTTCAAAGTCATTTTCACGTGAAAATTATAATCGCCATCGTGTTTTTTTTATATTAAACAATGCCTAGATACGAATTTTAATCAAAATTGTTGAAGCCAATATCGAGAAAATTAATTTTCCTCCCTCCTTTAGCCCTTGAGTATTGATTTTTGAGTTAGATGTCTTTTTCCAAAAATAACTCGCGGAAACTTAATGAAAACCCTAGATAGCAAGTTTTAGCTCAATCGGTAGAAATGGTTTCGGCTCTGGGTCGAGATAAAGACAGACGGAATTGCAAAAAAAACACGTTTTCGAGTTCAGAATGTCATGAAACGTCGACATTCATACAAATCTAGAATTTGATTTTTTTACGATCACATACCTTCTTTCTCTAAGGGATCATGAGAAATTAAAAACAAGACAACCTTATCCATAGATGCTATTGAAAACCACATTTAATAACAAAAGTAATATCATTCCAGGATGCCCACTACCTCCTCGTTACTAAGAGACAAGACTAGACTAACATGACATTTAGACCGGGTAGTAATCGCTGCTGGTGAGAGAAAGCCCCTGCAGTTAGCGAATAGCATGAGTTATACCATCCTCAGCTCACTCGTCTGAGATTCGACCCTCGACCCTGTACAATGCCAGCATAAAGCCTGTAAAACACGAGGCCAATGGTCATACATCAATATTATCCTAAACGGGATGTTCAACAAGACCGCCCCATGAGACGTTGTTGAACCAATGACCCTGAACTCATCCAAGCGTGGGTACATTGGCATAAGTGAACTCGTTGCCGTGGGGTAATTAAATCAACAAGCGTGCACTTCAATTAACACCGCATTAGAGAAACAAGCCCATTAACAATATTTATCTTTCAACTTGAATGGTCAATGGATTGTTCGAATTTCAATAATCATGGTTATATACTACAACTCGACCTATACACCGTTTGTAGAACATATCATTGCATCGTGAATCTAATATACTCAATATTTGGCTATAAAGTAGTTATTTTATTTCTTTATTTGAGGTATTTGACGTGCAACTGTCTTAACCTACTGATTATATCAACACACGAGAATTTCTATCAGCGAGAGCGAAAGAGCCTACCATATTTCTGGGAAAGCTATTTTCACATAGCTTCAGGGTTTTTTCACATGCCACAATCGACATGAGACCGACGGCTTTACTTCCCCTACGAAGGAAGTTGTGCTACAGGTTTTTATCACTCAAGAAAGATTTGTAGAGACCGGTTAGGTTTGAACCCACGAAATCGAGCCCTGAAGCGAACACTTTACCTAATTATTATTATTATTATTATTATTATTATTATTATTATTATTATTATTATTACCCGTATTCGGGTTATACGCACTTACGCTAATGTGTAATGGTAGGGTGATTGTGAGATGAAATGAAGGACCTACAGTTTAACGTGGAATCCAAACCACGGCGGTGACCTGGCATTCCACACATCTTTACCTAAAGACCACCGAGGTCGACTATAAGTTACTTAAAGATTTAACACGTCTTACTAACCGTCAGGGATTCCCAAAATTTTACATAAACGGAGTTGAAATGAGGAAGTCTACTCGCAATTTCACGATGGGAAAAGAGAGCGAAACCATTTAGGAAAAAACAAACAGCCACTATTAGAACCCCAAACCTGCTATCTCCAGAAAAAATAGTTGTTATATTTAACGTAAACTTTATGAAGACAACCGATAAATCGACAATACACTGTGATGCACTCTAGCGCGTGATGAACTACATTTAAGCCTTTGCAATGTTGGGTAGGGCTTCTGCATGGAGTCTCATTTATTGCCAACTGATGGTAGGCATGTCTCATATTGGAGAATGGTTTGGTCGGTCGAACTAGCTCACTTTCAGACTTTGCAACCCATCCGACCATAACATCTATATAGCTACTAATCGAACCAAAAAACTTTTTAAAATTTGTGGTTGATCACTCTTGCCACTAAGCTATGGGGTCGAGCGTATGGTACATGATGAGTAGTTTGTAAGATATTTGGTGTCTCCTGTGTGGCAACAATGGACACTATTAGTTTATGCACGATGATTTGTGCAATAACATATTATCCGTGTGTATCATGGGGTGGAGACTTATATGGAAGCTTAATAAAGTTTACTGATAACACCACTTATGTTATCTTAGCTATTATTACTTATTAGTTTCTAACACAACACGACATAGTCAGCGTTTACTAATGATGCAGTCCCGCACGCTAACAACGCCACCAAGCATATTATTCGTTTGAAAAGAAAATTGATTCAAAAAAACTCCTTAAAATAAAATTTAACTAAGCTGTTTTTTATTGCAGAGATCGGAACAGTATTGATGGAAGGTAATGAAAAGAGAGGGGCTTCCTTTTAGAGAGAATGTAAAAAGTAAATTGTTTCCATTTACGAATTCACTGTCTGGACTAATCAAACAATTCGATGGATCGTGGAAACATCCTCCTACCACCCCTATCCTACCTCCAACAAACACGAAGTTGATTCTATCTCCACGATCTGTAATTTAAATGCGCGGGAGTTTGGACGGAATGAAGAGTAATAAAAAAAAAAGGTCTCAACTAGAGGGACACACAACGGGCCAAGTCAGGGGTGAATAAATATAAGTATATGTAGGGTTGTCCACATTTACCCTTGTACCTTGGTTATTTTTAAGTGGTACGCGTCTTATTGCCTGTTCGTTACTTTTATTATTATTATTATTATTATTATTATTATTAGCACCGTGCCTTACTACCGGTTAGGGTTACATGCACTTACGCTAATGTGTAATGGTAGGTGATTGTGAGATGAAATGGAGGACCTACAGTTTAACGTGGATCCGAACCACGGTGGAGGCGTGGCATTCCACATATTCACAAGTTGTGATTAATACACGTCTTGTCAGAGGTGAAGGAAGGGTTTGGCAATCAGATAAATCTGTGCCGGGACCGAGGATTGAACCACGGACCCCAGCATAGAAGTCCGACACCTTACCCCTAGACCACCAGGTCACCCTGTTACTTATATTAGTTCTAGGATATGAGATGAAAAAGGCGAAGTTCAAGGAAAGGGGCCAGCATTCACCTTAAGAAAGAGAAATGGGAAAATAGGGTAACGTGCAATGTGTAAAAGTACCACGATGGTTCTTTAAATAAATTACTACTTTACCAAAACTTTATAAAATATAACCAATCTTTTAATCTAGTTTCCATTTTTATCTTGTTTTACTACACAGTTTGGCCAGTACTGGATTTACATTTAAATGTTATAAGCTCGTACTCGTCGTTTACCGTGAAAGGGAGCAAACATACATGGTGAATAATTACACTATGGCCCTATCTTATACTATATTCCATAGTGGAAACGAACAAGGTAAGCTTTCTACTTTTTAGGGTAAACAGTAGTGTATCTGAGTGTCAAAATGTAACTGCTGGCAAACGGATGTTTTTTTTTATAAAAAAAATTGCATTTTTTGTGCCCGTTTATAATGGCAGTGTAGGGAACGCGAGAAAAGGGCAGTGTTATTGCGGTTTTTAAAGTAACTTTTTTTTTGGACAAAATAAATTTTTTAAATATTGCTCCAGTAGAAACATAAAGTTTAATTTTCTTCCCATGGTGATATAAAAATTTCTTGAATATCTGTCAAGGATGTCCTGGAATTTAATGAGAACTTATTCTCTTCATTTAAAAAGTTTGCTAGATAATGCCACTATGATTATGACAGATATTCAAGAACTGTTGATATCACCACGTGAAGAAAATTAAATTATATGTTTGTACTCAAGCAATATTTTATTTATTTTGGCCGAAAACATTTTTTTGCTATAAAACTGCAAAAAAACACTTTTCTTTCGCATACCCTACATTCGCACCTTAAGGTGTGATAGAAGGATGTGAGTTGAGTTAATGTCAATATTTTTTTCCGTTTTTATAAGAAAAAAACATTTTTGGCCAAAATAAATATATTATTTCTTTAGTAGATATGGTTTGTTTAATTTTCTACGAATGGTAATCCCAACTGTTCTTGGATATCTGTCTGGGTAGATGATGATGATGATGATGATAATAAACTTTTTAAATGAAAAAAAAATGTGTGACAACGACAGAAGCTCATCCAAACGGCGTGCGAATGAACATTCTTTTGACTGGTTGAGTGCAGTGGCTTTGTTTTGCGCATTGTGGCATCAACGACATCAAAGTACTCGGAAAGTCGTATTAAAACAAATAAAAGGTTGAAACGAATCAACTTAATGCTGGACGAGGCGAACGTATGTAATAATGAGTAAAACTCTTTTGATGAAAGTTTCAGGATACATAAATACACTACATACATATAAGTAAACATTCAACAATTATAGAGGATAGTTCACGACTTAATGAATTTTAAGACCCACACGTGAGTAAATATGATTTATTGGAAGTTAAAAGAATCGAGGTCTCACAAATATTGCACGAAAGGACATAAAATGTATGTAATGAATGTATTCCAAAGAAGGAATTTTGTGTATATCAACTTTAGTCTATACAAAAATAAATATATATATTTATACTCGTACTATTAACTAATTCATTTAAAATCTACATGTGTTCTTGTAATTATAAATTAATGATTAGTGTATATATATATATATATATATATATATATATATATACTAATAATAATTTATAATTACAAGAACACACAATATATATAGTATATATATATATATATATATTAAGTGTATATATATATATACTAATCATTAATTTATAATTACAAGAACACACATATATATATATATATATATATATATATACATACACACTAATCATTAATTTATAATTACAAGAACACATTAGTATATATATACACTAATCATTAATTTATAATTACAAGAACACATGTAGATTTTAAATGATATATATATATATATATATATATATATATATATATATAACCTTATTAATATAGGCTTACATATTAATTTTTAGCTCAAGTCATTAACCCTCAGAGTTCATAATGGAAACCAGTTTTTTTTAATTTTATGAATATTCTAATTGGTTGTTTTGTTTGTGATGCGGTCGTAATGATAAGGTAGAATGGAAGAAAGATTAAGTTAAGGTCAATATTTATACAGTTTTTATATAAAACAAAAATGGGTGTGTGTACTTATGTACGCGGTGAGAAGTTATACTTCTTTGGCATCATTAAATAATAAAAAATAATTTAATAATATTTTGTATTAATTATGTTAAATAATAATATTTTAATTTATATCAATAAATAATACATACGGATAGTTAACCTCAATTATATTGTAGCACTTGATAAAGTCTATAAGCACATTTTTTTCACTAATATTTACGAATAGTAAATAATATTAATCAAAATATTCAATTTAAATCACTACTGGGCCTGGATTCACCAAAGGAAGCAAATAGTTGCGCCAGCGCAAGTTTGAAATATGTTCCAAATCCCTATTCACTAAAAGGAGCAGGCGCAATTTGAGAGCAAAGTTGCGCCTTTTATTTGCCACCAGAATGTGAGGAATGCCAGGCCTCCACAGTGGTTCGGATTCCACGTTAAACTGTAGGTCCTTCATTTCATCTCACAATCACCCTACCATTACACATTAGCGTAAGTGCGTATAACCCGAACGGGTAGTAAGACGCGGTGCTAATAATAATAATAATAATAATAATAATAATAATAATAATAATAATAATAATAATTTGCCACCACTCAAGAGTAGGCGCAACTATTAAATCATGATTGTCACTTCAATAAATTTAAATGGCGGTATATTATTGTATTGGCTTAAAATACAATTAGTTACATAACTGTACTCCAATTAATAATGAATTAATTAAAATAACAAAACGTATGTAAAGCACAAAATTTGTTTCAAGTTAGACAGTGGTAACAAAATAATTACGTACCTTTTATTGTTGGATTTTTACATTCAAACAAAGCAATGGCATTTCTTGCAGTATTACAAAACAAATTTACGAACTGTGTAATCTTCGTTTAGATCCAAAGAGGTTTGTATTCCTCCAAGTCCAAAGACATCTCGTCACTAAATAAGGCAGTTAGTATAACTTTAAAATAAGTTTTAAAGTTTTTATAAACATTAATGTTTTATTAATGGAACTTTAACTTTAAACTAATAATATAAATAAATACAAATATTTTTTTTAAAATTTATATCAATAAATAATACATACGGATAGTTAACCTCAATTATATTGTAGCACTTGAAAAATCTATAAGCACAATTTTTTTCACTAATATTTACGAATATTAAATAATATTAATCAAAATATTCAATTTAAATCACTACTGAATATAATTTATTAGCACATATATAATTCGCACTTTTATGAAACTAAAACACGTGTTGTGAATGTAGAAACTAGAAACATGTGGATAAATATTATATATATGAAAACAGTGATCAGAGGCGACGAGCGTACCAGCATGCGCGACTAACAGAGGTTCTATTTCTATTTTGTTGGTAGCTTTTTTTTCGAGACTTAATGACTTAATAACTTAATGACTTAATAACTTCAACCTGTTACTTTTGTGTTACAGTGATGCGCGCGCATCTTAAAATTTCACTCTCATCATTTTTTCATAACGCGCCTAAAGAAGTATAACTTCAAAATGTTTGTAGCAAAAATAAATGGAATGCTCCATTAGATAAGTTTAGTTTAATTATTTACGCATAGTTATTACAACCGCAAAGGCATCGAGAAATTTGATTGGGACTTTTAGTTAAACTATATAATCAACACAACTAATTATAAATAAAGTATATAGTCAACACAGCTAAATGAAGGATGATTTATTTGATAGAAATAACTAATATTCTAGCAATATCTTGCTGTAAGATTCATCTCGGTAAAAGAAAAGTTATAAATAAAACATTTTTAAAAAATTCGACTGTAAATATGTTTGAATTCCGAAATATAGCCTACTCCATCCATCCAGCTAAAAGCCACACATGTTTCCGTATATGCTAAGACTAGGAGTAGGGATATAATTTTCAAATACTAACAGGTAATTTGGTTCTATATATTCATAATAATTATAAGATGAATGGAACCAAAGCTTATAGTATGCACATTACATCTTTAATCCAATGCTGAAACTTTCTTTAATTGTATCCGGAGGGCGTTCCAAGCATTTAAATGGAAAGAATACAATCGATATAGCTCATATTTTTACATTTGCACGTCATATTCTATAAATTGAAAAATGACTCCTGGATTTGGGAGTCGAAACCGGGAATTTGACTTCAAAAATTTAAAAAAGTTAAAGCTTAAGTTATAATTCTTTAGGCGCGTTATGAAAAAATGATGAGAGGAAATTTTAAGATGCGCGCGAATCACTGTAACACAAAAGTAACAGGTTGAAGCTAAACCGCTCATTAAGTCTCGAAAAAAAAAAAGATACCAACAAAATAGAAATAAAACCTCTGTTAGTCGCGCATGTTGGTACGCTCGTCGCCTCTGATCACTGTTTTCATATATATAATATTTATCCACATGTTTCTAGTTTCTACATTCACAACACGTGTTTTAGTTTGATACAAGTGCGAATTATATATGTGCTATATAAATTATATTCAGTAGTGATTTAAATTGAATATTTTATTAATATTATTTACTATTCGTAAATATTAGTGAAAAAAATTGTGCTTATAGACTTTTTCAAGTGCTCCAATATAATTGAGGTTAACTATCTGTATGTATTATTTATTTTATTTAACATAATTATACTAAATATTATTAAATTATTATTGTTAAATATTTATTATTTAAAAATAAAGAAAATAAAATTAATAAAAAATTTGGATAAAAATTTAAATCGAACATCAAATTAAAATATTAATTTTTTAATATTTATTATTAAATTGAATAAATAATAAATATTTATAAAAATAAATGAACAAATTTAATGAAAACTTTTTGTTAAAAATGAAAAGTGAATATTAAATTAAGAAAATTATAAATATTTAAAAATTAATAAGCTTAAATTCAATTTTTGAATTTATTATTAAATTTATTCATTTACTTTTAAAATATTAAATAATCAATAAATAATATTTAAAATTAAGAATCTTATAAGATTTAGTACAAATTATGTCATATATATTTATTATTTAATTTTTCAAATTTAAACTGAACTTTATTGACTGTGTTGACTATCCTTTTCCAGTCTTTTTATCATTTTATTGTAATTAATTATTTGCATGCAATTAAAAACTATTTTTTAATGATGCCAAAGAAGTATAACTTCTCACGCGCGTACATAAGTACACACACCAATTTTTTTTATTTAAAGAATATAATATTTAAATAAGCTAAAACCGTAATTATCAAAAATAATAGCTTTTCTATTTGATCCATCATTTACATTTCAGTTTAATTCATCCTTAGAAGTTAATCCCAGAACATTATCAAATGAGTAACGATAAAGCATTAGCAAACGATTCAAGTTTTTTCTCACACTTATCTACTACAGCGCTTTGAGGTTGAATGAAAAAGTGTTATTAGCGTCAAGATTCCATGGTATGATGTAGATCATATATTTTAATATCTTGATACTATAATCAAAACCTTTAAGAATGCATTACTTTACTTGTGATTCAATGATTTGAAATTGCTATCACAAAAATTGTCATCTAATGTATGATTGCAATGAATGCATTGGCTGTAGCTCGTTTCCAAACAAAATTTAAAGTTGAAACCATAACACTGTAAAGCACTATATGGCTGAGTCTAGTGGTCAGCATTCCTAGATACTAATATAGAGGTCCCGGTTCGATTCCCGGCTGCATAATTGTTTGTTTTTTTTACCGAAGTGAAATTGTTTCTCTGGTCGCCATCCATGGTCTGATTAAATAGGCAAGTTTGGTCTAAGAATTCTACTGGCACCACATAATTATCATATCATCTCACCGGGATGGAGTAGTAGTAAGTAGACCCATGGCTTCTTTGGTGTTGACTGACAGCTCACAGCTAACTTCTGACAGTCAACATTTTAGGTATATACCTAAATTTTGACCGTCAGAAGTGACAGCTGCTAAACACATGTTTTTGCAGATCATATGGTTCGGGTAGGGATACATAATTTAGTCTGGTAACATTTCAAAGCTTTTAGCTGTGAGCTGTCAGTCAGCACCAAAGAAGCCATGGGCTACTGTACTTACATGGTGGCTCAACCTCAGAAGACGGTTGCGAAAGGCGAACGTCCACTGGACCGCATCGGACGGACCAAACGAATTAAACGAATAGTATTTATTTAGTGTACTGCGCCCACTGCATTCGGATTTCCGAACATCCCAGTTCTATCATGTCTCCTTTTGTGTGTCATAATATCAATGACATCACCAGAACGGGTCATCGCTGGGCTATGGTTACTATGCATTGCCGATGTCCGTTGCGTACAATGCGGAGAAGTGAACGCAGTATCATTAAAATAATGCAAAGAATTAAAAAACGATGCATGTAGTCCATCCGTTGTGGGAATAATGGACGTTTACCTATACCCGCCACTGCTGATAGGAGACCAGGAATGTCTAAGCCAACCAGCCCTGCTGGCATACGCTAAACGAACTAAAATAAAATATAGAATTGAGTGATTTACAATATCCATCCTCTCACTCTTAGTGGAACAATTTATCACTCATTTTCCCCAAAGGTCAAGAAGAGATGGTAGCAAGGTTAATAACCATGGCGAACACTTAGATCACTATAGGACGTAAGTGATTTACAGTATTCACCCTTTCACCCTAGAGGGACAGCTGCCACTGCCATTAGTTACCGAAGGGGGAAAAAGCATGTTCGCAAGTGAGGGACGCGTGACATCATCAGTTCACCCCAACTTCACCCTGAATGACCTCTAATCTGTGTCCACAGTTCTGTATCGTGACCTGAGCTACCACTAGTATTCGATGAATGATCAGCCCTCGTGACTCCGAGACCATAGGTTTAGAATAGGTTACGGTGTCGAAAGGATAAGCGAGGAATTTTAACAGAATAAAGGAAGCTATGCTATAACACGGTAGCTGCATTCCGTTATCAAAAATCGCGTTACATAAAACATTAGTTAAATGAGGAAATAAAGGTTAGAGGGCAGTAAATATTGACCAAACCTATAAGAAGTCAACTTTACGCTCGTATTTTGACATATGTAAAGTTAATTTTTGTTACTTATATTAATATATCGTGTGTGTCTGTATATATATAATTAACATAATCATAATTAAAATTACCGAAATATTACGTTGATTACATAAAGAAGAATAAATTCTAAAGAGGAAAACAATTGTGTATCCTCTTTGTTGCTGCACGGTCTAATGCGTCACTCAATAGACTAGACTGCCGATGACGGAGAAATTGGAGTTCAAATCTCGGTCGGGGTAGTTTTTCCAAATTATTTTCCACTCTCCCGCCAAGCCAATGTGAGTACACTCCTCTAAATTCAACCTTATTCATCGTTAACACATTAACGTAATTAGTGCATAGGCGTATTACTCCAACGGGTAGTAATACACGACTCTAAAAAAAATTAAATTATAACAGCTTTCTATTTTCAGGGGCCGAATGGTCTAAGACGTCTTATGTTAGACTGGTCTGCTGATGTTGAGGAGATCATGGTTCGAATCCTGTACGGGTATATTGAAGGTGGTTTTTCCAAAATGGTTTCCCACTCTCCTTTGATGCAATATGAATAGATTACCTCTCAAATGCTTCCTTCCTCATCCTTACCCGTTAGAGTAGTTATCATTTATGCGTATAACCTGAACAGGTTGTAATTCGCGGCGACGAAATAAATATACAGGCTTGAATTAGTCAGTATTGTTGATTATTATTATTAGCACCGCGTCTTACTACCCGTTCGGATTATACGCACTTACGCTAATGTGTAATGGTAGGGTGATTGTGAGATGAAATGGAGGACTTACAGTTTAACGTGGAATCCGAACCACGGTGGAGGCCTGGCATTCCCCTCAGTATTGTTGAGGATGTACTAATTTATCGCTATATAATTTTTATTATTTAATTTTTATTAAATTTAAGTTTTTGAAACATTTATTTAATCAGTTTAGTTAAAAATGTATTCGATATTTCAACCCACCCAGTAATTAAACGTTTTTATGACTTTAATAGTTTCTTACATTCTCACGCCCAGTAATCTGATATATTTCATTCCCTCCGCGCTCATTCGCTCATCCCCCATATTCCAGAGGGTTTGTAGATCCATAATGCACTTTGGTTCGACAGTGCGTCTCTTGCAGGCAACACGTGACATTTCAGCAAGCTTTTCGAGTGAGTGTTTTTAGTGGTTTTCTTTATTTGTGTTCTGACAAGTTTTTGACTATACCAGTCTACAATTAGCTAAAAAAAAAATCAATTAAACATATAATAAGCATAAGAGAGAGGAAATAAAGAAGAGAGACAGGCATGGATTCCTGACCCGATACCTTTATTTCCTTAATATCGGGTAAACTATGTATGATAATTACTCTAATGCGTTAAGGATGAAGAAAGGAAAATTTTTAAAGGTAGTAATCTACCCCATTTGCGTGGAAGATGAGTGGGAAACCAATGAGGGAAAAACACCTTCAATAGACCTAACCGAGATTCGAACCCCATATCCCCATCATCAGAAGGCCAGTCTAACACGAGTGTGACGCCAAATCAGCCTCGTGAGAACAAATGAAGAGCTACTTTAATGAAGGGGTGGCCTGGTGGTCTAGGGTAAAATGTCAAACTTCTGTGCTGGGGGTCCGGGGTTCAATCCTCGGTTCCCGGCACAGATTTATCTGATTACCAAACCCTTCCTTCACCTTTGACAAGGCGTGTATTAATAACAACTTGTGAATGTGTGGAATACCAGGTCTCCGTCGTGGTTCGGATTCCACGTTAAACTGTAGGTCCTCCATTTCATATCATAATCACACTACCATTACACATTAGCGTAAGTGCGCATAGCCTGAACGGGAGTAAGACCGGTGCTAATAATAATGATTTAATGAAAAAGAAATGGCTTCGGTCTAGAAAACTGAGATTAATTGTTGGAGGGTTTATTCTGACCACGTAAAACCCTCTATATCATGAAGGTGGTACTATCTTCGAAAAGAGACGTCGGCCGCTTGGTCGGTATGGCTGATTACGAACTTATGCAATGGACTTATTTTTATAACTATAAACAAAAAGCGAAGCCCCTTATGTATCCATAAACAAGCAATAATATGTTTAGTTATAAAATAAAGAGCTAAAGGACCCACAGCTATATTCCCGAAAAGGTCATAAAAAGTATAATATTATTGAAATTTGGGTTTCTTCTTTCAAAGTAATGCACGGACATCTGGGGACTGGGTGTCGTATTTGTGCTAGAAATTTAGTTTGTAATCCAAGTGTTGAGATGATCAGTTGGTTCATAAATGTCCGCCTTAAGTATCCCAAATGAAAATAAAGAAACTAGAAACTCTTTGTACAGGTCTGCCAACTCCTATCCACCGTCTCCAGGAAAGGGCTGCTTCTCTTCACGAACATCGCCACAGAAGGCTACGTGAGTTCCCCTCCCCTAGGTTTAATTAACGACTGAGTCACAGGGTGAGGAAGATATATTTTTGAAGAGAGGGTCTAAGCTTATAGGAGTCCAGTCAGTAATGAGTAAGGGCGGGGCTTACCTCTCTTTGATGAGGGGGAACACCCTCACACCCCTTATCTTCCCCTTAACCACTGTAGACAGGAATATCCAGAAGAACGAATAGGACACGGATCAATGGATGTTACAGCGATCTCACTTCGACAGTCAAACAAGATCAATATATTCAAATTTTTTTATCACTAAGTTTTACTGCCCATTCAGGTTATACCCATGCGTACTAATTAAGCTGATGTGTTAAGGATGAATAAGTTTTAACCAAGAGGGAATGAATGTAGAGTCATTTGCATGAAGGTCGGGTGTAAAACCATTTTTTGAAAAAGCACCCTCAATAGACCCAACCTCAATCCCAGCCCCGTTCTTCCAGTCTATTGTGAGAGTGATGCTCTAGACTAGTGTGATTCAAACAACGCCTAACCCCCCCCCCCCTCCCCAAGTTCATTCTATGCGGGCCCCCCAATTCGAATTGAAGAAATAAACAACAAATTAGGCTCTTAGAGAAGACGTGAATGCTCGCTAATTTCCAAAGTCTCCAGAATCGTTGGTTTAATGTTACAATACTTGCGTAATGTATGTGTGTATGTATTAGATAAAAAAAAATTATTCGTTCTAGGGGACACAATTATCATTAATTACCATCTATTTGTTTAATGTGAACTGTTCCATAAACATAATTATTATTACTGAATCATAGTTTTCTTGCTTTCTTCATTATGTTAATTATGCTGACTATGCTAATAAATTTGTTTATTGTAGTCATCTGTATAAAAAGAATATATATTTATTATATTTACTTTCTATCCACTCTCGAAATAAGTATTGTGATTGTCAGAAAAATAAATCTCGAGATTTTGATAAATGACATTTTGCCAATTAGGTTAAAACTGAGTATTTAGGGTTTTCATAAGGTCCCTTCCACCCCGTTACCTTGAATTATTTTTGGAATTAGATATCTAACCCTAAAATTAAGTGTAGTTTACTAAAGGACAAAAAGATTTAAAATCGATTTATTCTCAATATTTGCTTTAATGATTTTTATTAAATTTTATATCCAGGCATTGTTTAGCTAACATTACAAACAAAATGGAAATCCGCGTTTTCCCGAAGAAAATGACTTTAAGGGCACTTTACATAAGCAGACATTTCAAATTTTGATCATCTCTCCATAAATATTTCAAATAAGAAATATCTTATCAGTGTATAATTGTATTAATGTTAAAATTAAAAACTATTTAAATCTTAAAATTACATAGATATATTTTTTGTATGGAGTACTTTGAAATAGGAAGTTGATTTTTTTTTTTTTCGTAATGCAACTTTACCCGGGAGAGCTCTAGTACCGAGTTCGGTTGCTTGTTTGTTAGAATATTAGCTGCTCTTGTGGCACAAAGAGTTTCCCAGGGGACACCATAGGAGGTTGTCTACACGTCATACCCGCAATGAGATGACGTGGTGATAGTGATTATGAAGGTGTGACTTAACGTAAGCCTATTTATCAAACCCTGGTGACCAATGGGATAATTCCACTTTAGAGAAAAAATAACCAAGGTACCAGCCTGGAACTAAAACTGGGACCCATAGACTCATGGCCAGGTGCACTGATCACTATACCACGGGACAAGTTACGTTTCTCTAACAGTGTATATTATTAGATTTATGCTTTTTGATCGAGTGTTTCTCTAACAGTGTAAATTATTTTGATTTGCCATGAAAGTGGTAACGATGAAGATTTTGGAAACGTATCAATAATCGTCAGTGGATGTATAGGTTTTGTCGTATGAACACATCAAATATTTTCTTTTGGATTAAATATATGGACTTATTTTATATTTGCAAAATAATCAATGATGTCTTCACTGGACTTAAATTATTATTTAGCTGATTTACCACCATTTATGGATAACTATTAACTTATAATTCCCCTTGTATATGGGCTTTAGTGTATTTTAATAAAGTAAAATAAAATATATAATTGCGCTTTAGTTAGCTTTTGATTTCTATCGTGAATCCACTAGTAGAGCATTGCATTTTAATGACGCTCATGTGACAAGGGTGAGGAAGGTATAATTTAGAAGAAATATACCAGCATTTGAATGGAGTAAGAGTGGGAAACCACATGGAAAAAATCCTGAAAGCATTCTTAATATAACCGAGTTGGTGACCTGGCGACAAAGGGGTAAGGTCTTGGACTTAAGTGCTGGGGTTTCACGGTTCAATCCTTGGTCCCTGCACATATTTATCTGATTTACAAACCCTTTTCCTTCACCTCTGATAAGACGTGTATTAATCACAACTTGTAATGTGTGATATGCCAGGCCTTCACCGTGGTTCGGATCCCACGTTAAACTGTAGGTCCTCCATTTCATCTCACAATCACCCTACCATTACACATTAGCGTAAGTGCGTACAACTCGAACGAGTAGTATGACGCGGCGCCAATAATAATAATATACCCGGCAGGTATCAAAACTCTTACCTCTTTGGCAAACCAGACTAAATGAGCCTGACGTTTAGTCATAATGCCCATTGATGCGCTTTAGTGCCAGCTCGCTGGTTTGAAAGCGACTTGTCCTGTTTTAATTCTAGGCATAAATAATAACCCTATTCCAGAGAGTTGATTTACCACTTCGTGAATAAGAGGAAATCCAATTTTAAAATGCAAATTTTTCAGACTTGCCTGGAATCAAACCCTAAACCCTTAAATAAGAAGGTTGACACGTTAGTGAATGATTAATATACCTCATTGTACTATTTTTTTAACAGACTGTATCATATTTCTGTGAATTAATTTTTTATTATTCAACCCAAGAGTTATTAAAAACTCAATCTAAGAGGTAAGGTTTAAAAGAGGTTGGAGGAAATCTATCCAAATTAGCGGAGCGAGTGGTTGAGGAAACAAAATATAAATTTACATGGAAAAATTACTCTATTGCAGCTTGTCGGGATTCAAACCCTTGTCTCACCGTTGATTTAAGAAGAGGTGGATTATTCAAAGTAACTTGGCAATATCTCAAACGTGAGGACATAAATGGAAACAGCTGATTCCAGGAATAAAGACGTACGTATATCGGAAACGGCTGATTTAAGGCAAGAAGACGTGTCATTGTAATCAGCTGATTTGGGACAAGAAGATATATATATATCTCCTCGGAGATACTTGATTTGAAGATATATTATTATTATTATTATTATTATTATTATTATTATTATTACTAGCACCACGTCTTACTACCCGTTCGGGTTATACGCACGTACGCTAATGTGAGATGGTAGGGTGATTGAGAGATTAAATGGAGGACATACAGTTTAACTTGGAATCCGAACCACGGTGGAGGCCTGGCATTCCCCACATTCACAAGTTGTGATTAATACACGTCTTGTCAGAGGTGAAGGAAGGGTTTGGTAATCAGATAAATCTGTGCCGGGAGCAAGGATTGAACCCCGGACACCAGCCCAGAAGTCCGACACCTTACCCCTAGACTGCCAGGTCACCTACTTTGAAGATATAAGCATGCAAGAAGATATCATAGGATCAGATATAATTGGAAACAAAATATTTGGGGCAATAAGACATACAGTAGCCCCATGGCTTCTTTGGTGCTGACTGACAGCTGCTAAACACATGTTTTTGCAGCTCATATGATTCGGCGTAGAGATACATAATTTGATCTGGTAACTTTTCAAAGCCATCAGCTGTCAATTGTGAGCTGTCAGTCAGCACCAAAGAAGCCATGGGGCTACTGTACGTATGGTTAGAAACAGGAAACAGTTGAAACCAATAAGTGTCATTGTAATCAGCTGGTTTGGGACAAGAAGACCTGCGTATCATTGGAAACAGCTGATTTGTGGCAAAGAGACATGCGTATATTGGAAAACGGTTGATTTGGGAAATAAAACATATATATCATCGGATACAGTTTATTTGGGGCAAGAAGAAATACGTGTTATTGAAAACAAGCAGATTTGGGGTAGGAATGTATTAGTATCTTTGGAAAAAGCTGATCGGGGGCAAGAAGACATTAGTATCTTTGGAAAAAGCTGATTTGAGGCTAGAAAATATACGTATTGTTTGAAAGATCTGATACAGTGCAAAAAGTCATTTGTATAATTGAAAATAGATAATTAGGAGCAATTTATCGTCAATGGCGATTATGGCCTTTTATTGTCGAATGAAAAAAACCCATAGAATTGAACTGTATATATATATAACATATTTAAATTAAAAGTTGTCAAAGAGCCTTATTAATTTGGTTCTTGTTTTCGATCGGTGAAAATAGTTAATATTATATAGTATCATTAATAAATAGTGATATGTATTAATTTAATTTAACTAGTAACATATTAAAATGAAACGTCTGGTGTTAAATATAGTAATTTCTCCCAAGATATTATATATATATATATATATATATATATATATATATATATATATATAATATATATATATATATATATATATAAATATAGTAATTTCTCCCAAGATATTATATATATATATATATATATATATATATATATAATATCTTGGGAGAAATTACTATATTTAACACCAGACGTTTCATTTTAATATGTTACTAGTTAAATTAAATTAAATTAATACATATCACTATTTATTAATGATACTATATATTATTAACTATTTTCACCGATCGAAAACAAGAACCAAATTAATAAGGCTCTTTGACAACTTTTAATTTAAATATGTTGACTTAAAATATAGGCTACGTAATGTTTTGCCTTCAAACAAATGCCAATTGGCGTTGTCCTGAAGTATAAAATAAACAAGGCCGAGGTTTTATGTGGAGTTGTAACGCTCTCCCGCTCAATCCGGTACGTATTACGGTACACAGAAATCACAAGTCATCAATATTACAACCTCCCTGTCTCCCTTTCCCCTTGTGCACAATAGATCATGTTACATAACGAAACACCGCAGCAAATCATATATTCCCTTCATAATACATTTAGGGAGGACTGAAGCTTTAATTACTGTCATGTTCCAGGTATGCTCACTGGAAGCAATAACTCCATAGGTCAAAGTACGCCAGTGATAGATACTAAGTAGACATTTTTATTAGAATTAGATCATACCATAGTTTTGTTTGATTTGCATCGAATCTTAGCTTCAAGCTTCGCTGGCCTCATAGTCTAAGGCGTTAATATCAGAGTAAACTTGACTACCGATGATGGGGTGAGATCGAGGTTCGAATCTCGGTCGGGTGTATTGAGGGTGGTTTTTTTCCTAAATGCTTTTCCGCTCTCCCTCCACGCAAATGTGTGCATACTTTCTAAAAATATTACCTTACTAATCTATAAAACCATTACTGTAATTAGTACATAGGTATATAACCCAAACTAGTAGTAAGATGCGGTGCTAGAAAAAGAATCTTACCTAGAGACGAATTTTCTCCGAGACATTTTGAATAACAAAAATTTTCCGCAGTGGCGGCTTGCGATGGAGGGGTTGAATTTAGGGGTAGTAACTAGAGCCGATACATACTGTATGATTTTGGTAGTAAGAACCGTATCTATCAGTTACTAAAGTTACTAAAACAATCTTAATATATTCATACATCAGATCATGTTATATACAGCTATCACTTTTTGTTAAATATTATCAACCCTATAAGATAACACAAATAATGAGGTAAAATGTTATCAATGTTTACCGCAAAGAAATATGTTCGAATTTTCTAAACCATTCTTTCAACCAAAACCAGGTTATACCTCAAAACAGTATGTTTAGAGACGAGTGGTTTGATAAGGAAGGGGAGAGATAGGGTGCAAGTTGGAAGCGGGGGACACAAATTTGATTAGCAAACGGTTGAGCGAACCTTAAAATGATTTTAATTAATCTAATGATGATAAAAATATTGAAGTATGAACATAATGGCTCTACAAAGACTCGCATTCATTATTTTATACTGCTACTGCCACCGCTACCACCCCCGCCACCGCCACTATTATTATTATTACTACTACTACTCCCGCCACTATTAATACTACTACTACTACTACTACTACTAGTACTACTACTGCTACTATAGACATGTCGAAAGCCTTTAATACGTTAGATGAAGATATTTTACTAGAATCACTTTATATAATTGGTATCAGAGGTAGTATGTATTAATGGTTTAACAATTTCCTAACAAATAGGAAAATAATAGTTAAAATAAATAATATGGAAAGTGAAAAATTGGGTATAAATATTGGAGTACCACAAGGCTCTATTCTTGGGCCAGTACTCTTCTTAATCTATACAAGAACCATGTCAAACTGTATACAGAGCTGCGGTATGTTTATGTATGCTGACGACACAATGCTGTTTGCGGTGCACAAAATGTTGTAGGAAGACTTTAATAGGGTACAAAACTGGACTAGCGATAGTAAATTAATAATCAACATAAAAAAACGCTAACAATGCATATCTGACTACCGCACGTTATAAAGTGTAAATTAGATATAAAAGGTAATTGCTTAGATTGTTAACATAATATAAAACCGTGTAATTGCTTGACATTCACGCAAGTTGAGACTATATTGTGCTAGCGGTTGATTCTCATATGAAATAAAATACTCACATAGACATAATGAGTAGGAAGTTAAGAGCGGGAAAGGTTAATATAATATGTATAATAAAGCAATATGTTACATTTGTTGTTCTAAAAATAGTGTATCATGCGCTGATTGAATCACATATAGGCTATGGTATTACTTCCTGGGGAAAGACAAGTGATCTATATTTAAATCAATTAAGAAATATTCAAATTAAAGTTCTTAAAATACTGAGTGAAAACAACAATAGTACCAAAGGCATGAATAAGGAGTGGAAACCATTGACAATAAAAAAACATGTATAACTGTAAAATAATAATTGAGTATAACTACTCAGAAACATATAAAGTCAGACAGGCTCATAGTCACAATACTAGGAAACGACAGTATAAAATACCTTTATATATAAATAAATACATGAAAATAATAATACCAACACTATTTAACATTATACCTGGTAACCTTTTGGGAATATATAAAATATCAAACGTAAAAAGAGAAATAAAAAATGACTTACTGGCTCACAGACTTCATGAAATAATAATACTAGATTGAATTAAATGACAATCTATGAAATGGACTCGAGACTGATTTTCGAATATTAAATAAAAAGTAATGTGATAAATTTAAGAAGCTTAAATTAAGTATTAAAATAATATGTTATGTTGTAAGAATAGACTTAAAGGAATGAAATGTATTTATTATATATTTACACTATTACATGTCTGTACGACATTTATGGTGAGGCACCAGCTGATAAGCACATTGTGCTTAACTGGATAATGTTTTGTGAATAAATAATTATATACTCCTAATACAATAATAATAATAATAATAAACTACTACTGCTACTATTGCTACTAATACTACTCATACAAAAGACATTTTCGGTCTCACACCTCTATTACGGTCATTTAAATTTTATTACGCTAGTAAGGTAGGCTCCGCGTCAGTGATTGCGAGGTCGGGATTCGAATCACAGTTGGGTATTATGATGGAGGTCTTTTATAAGTAGTTCCACTCTATCCCCACGCAAATGTATATACATTTCATCTAAATTTTACCTTCCTCATCCTTACAATACTAGCGTTATTAAAGAGTATAAATTGAAAGGGTAGTTAGACGCGGCAAAAAAAAAAAGACTAGGGATGATGAGGGTGGAATTGAGAAGAAAGGTACCCATGAGGTAGACTGGTAAACCAATTAGGGAAAAACATTCTTGGTATATCCGGCCGGTATTCGAGACCCGACCTCCCTGTCACCGTAAAGCCAGACTATACGGCAATATCAAACCCACTTCTATGATCACATGGTCTAAGGCACGGTCCACAAACTCACGGCACGCTAAACGTATCTGACCGCCTCGTTTGTTTGCAAAACGATCCTTACAGCAGTCATACAGGAACATATGAAAAATAAGTCCTAATAGTTTAATTTCAGTGTGCACATAATATTGAATAATAAAAAAACACTTTAAAATATAGCGCATTTTAATTTTTTTTATCACTTTAAATACTGGAGAGTGGTAATTTTTATTTACGTAATTTAATAAACAATGGTTCAAGTTTTTTGCGACCCAAAATAAACATCTGGGATAATATTATTTTTAAATTAAATTATTTTAAAATATTTATCATCAAATAGCTATTATAAAACTAAATTAGCGGGCACGCAGATTAAACGTCAAGCTATTCTGGTCTAGTATACAGGTGTTAGGGAGGTAAGGAGTTCGAATTCCAACCGGATATACAGAAAGTTGTTTTACTTAGATGATGGACTAAATAGCCAAGCTATTATATTTGTTATTTAAGATTATAACTGCATCTAAATATTATATTCTTTAAGTTGAAAAATCACACCTGAACATGGGAATCTAACCCTGGAAATTTGGCTTAGTACGCCAATTCTCTAACAAATGAGCTATACAGGAATCGTGAAGAATGACCCTGGGCACGGCACTACTCCTGGATAGCTCAGTGGTTATAGCATTGACGTAAAAAGCCAGAGGTCCAGGCTTCGATTCCCGTGTACAGGTTGTCATTTTTCAATTTAAATAATTTTATTGGATGGTTACCCACAATCTATTCATTCAAATGGGATTACATTTATTATAAATTTTATATTTCTCATCCCTTACCCCCTAGCGTGATTAAAATGTGCCTGGTCCGCACTGGTACAGTAGCCCCATGGCTTCTTTGGTGCTGACTGACAGATTTGAAAAGTTACTAGACCAAATTATGTATCCATACGCCGAACCATATGATCTGCAAAAATATGTGTTTAGCAACTGTCACTTCTGACGGTCAAAATTTAGGTATATACCTAAATGTTGACTGTCAGAAGTTAGCTGTGAGCTGTCAGTCAACACCAAAGAAGCCATGGGGTCTACTGTAGAAAGATGCATCGCAAAATAAAAGTACTCCTATAAAATATATTTAAGCACACATGTTTCTATAAACTGCGGCTCGCTACACACCCCGAATTTGTGACCGCCGGTCTAAACGCGGCATTCTCACAACGGACTAGACTGCCGATGACGTGGAGAATAGGGTTCTAATCCCAGTTGGGTGTACTGGGCCTGGTTTTCCTAATAGTTTCCCCCTCTACCTCCATGCAAATGTGGGTACACTTTATCTAAATTAAACCTTACTCGTGCCTAACACATTAGCGTAATTAGAACATAAGCGTACAAACGGAACGGGTAGTAAGATGCGGTGTTAAAAATACATTCAAATGTCAACATTTAATTTTACCAGTCAAGATGGTGTGTTTCGAGTATTTGTAGGCATATTTTGAACTAGCCCCCTTACCCGTAAAAAAATATTGTAAAGAATCCTGTAAAACAAAGCTTCAAATCATCCATCATGTCAATATAAAAACAAAACTTTTTTTTACTTATTTTTTTAAAAATACAGTCCTACCATCACTGTATAGCCCCCTCCCTATTTTTATCCTCCCTCCTATTTTCATCTCATTTCTCTTTCCTGACAGGTGACCTGGTGGTCTAGCGGTAAGGTGTCAGACTTCTATGCTGGCGGCCGGGGTTCAATCCTCGCTCCCGGCACAGATTTATCTGATTACCAAACCCTTCCTTCACCTCTGACAAGACATCTTGTGAATGTGGGGGAATGCCAGGCCACCCACCGTGGTTCGGATTCCACGTTAAACTGTAGGTCCTTCATTTCATCTCACAATCACCCTACCATTACACATTAGCGTAAGTGCGTATAACCCGAATGGGTAGTAAGACGCGGTGCTAATATAATAATATAATAATAATAATAATCTTTCCTGACCCCTACCCCTCCACCCCCTTCACCAACCCCACTTTCCCTTCAACAACTTTTTTTTTCCAACGACTATATAATATACTATCGATATTTTTATGAGGAATAAATTAAATTTTCAAAATAAAATATAGCCTATGTTACTCGCTGATAATGTAGCTTTATATTGGCGAAAGAATTTTTAAAATCAGTCCAGTAGTTTTTGAGTTTATCCATTACAAACAAAAAAACAAAAATCAAATCTTTCATATTTATAATATTAGTATAGATCAATTCAGGGCTCCACCGTGGTTTGGATTCCACGTTAAACTGTAGGTCCTTCATTTCATCTCACAATCACCCTACCACTACACATTAGCGTAAGTGCGTATAACCCGAACGGGTAGTAAGACGCGGTGCTAATAATAAAATAATAATAATAATAATAATATAGATACAATTGTTCTGATGTGATGTGTTGTCAATATATCTGTGCCTATTGTTTGTTATGTAATTATAGCCCCAAATACCCCGTGTGTGTTTCATGTGTTATAGATGATAAATCAATAACGTGTCCCCGATATTTAAACACAATTGTGCAAACAACCCTCAAACTCCGGTTTGGTTACATTATTTTTTTATAATAAGTGAGCTATATTTACAAAGCTACAACCTATTTACTGGGACAACGCTGAAGTGGACATTTAACTTTAAACATGTTAGTAGCTACACTGTACTCGACTTACCAACTATGTTAACAAGAAGAATAACTGTTCGTTCAATCCAATCTTCACATGCCATATTATTTTGCTGCAAACTTTGATAACATTTTATTATAATATTAGGGTTATTTTTTTATACGTATTGACACTATATATAACAGACAGTGACAGATGCAGATCACATGACTTGATGTATGAACACATGAAGTACAGGGTAATTTACTCGGGACTGAACACACGTATTTTGGTAGGTGTTGCTGTTTTTAACTTTATTAGAACGTAAAGTTTTATGTTGTATTCAGATTCATAAAGGTGCTAGTAATATAGGGTATAAAGGTGTTCTTCAACCACCTTTATCTGGTGCTATTAAGTTATATTGATGGTTTTTTTTAGCGCCGTGTTTTACTAACCGTTCGAGCTGTACGCCATGTTGTTTGGCTATGTTCGGTCATGAATGAACCAGTATGTGTATCTAGTAACTTTTCTAGCTGTCAGATTTCTATGAAAATCGGAGAGTACAATTAATATATTTTTCAGAGTTTAGCCATGGAATCCCTTCAATTGAGGTAAAGTTATTTGAATTGCCCGTCATTTAGATAATTTTTGAAAATAATATTCCTTTAACAGCCATTTAGAATAGTGCTCCTCCCAAAATATTTTGAAATTTGGATACTTCTAGAGGATACTTGGAGTAGTCTTCTTTTGGCAAATATTTGAAAATTCGACGCCACTAAAAGCTATTTCAGAAGTGCTCACCAGAAGTTTATTTTTATTTTTTTATAAATCAGATTCCCGTTAATCTATTTGAAGGGGTGATCACCCAGACATTTTTTGAAATTTTGAATTTAGAATCACCTGATTTTTTTATTTTTTTTGTTGCGAAATTTAGATGCCTCTTGGAACTATTTGAAGTGGTCTTACCCCAACAAATTATTTAAATTGGCTGCCCTTAAAAGCGTATTTAGGATAATATCAACATTATCTGGATAATATTGACTTTATCCAAGTTCGGACTTTACTCGTAGCAGATGCATGGAAAAGTTTTCCCAATTACATTTATATGGAACGTACTTCTCGATAGTAATGAAAGATGGACTTTAACAAAACAGGGCATAGCTCTGCTTGAAGCTGTGGATTTATGGATATGTAAAAGGACGAGCACAAGCTGGTTAGAAAAGAAAAGTCAACTTTGAAAGTAATCGGGGAAGAATGAAATCGTATTAAAGTAATGGGAAAGAGAAAGGTATATTTTACTGGACATAACGCTGATACATAGTGAGCTGCAAGGGAATATCCTGGAGGGTAAAATGTTTCGAAAAGTGGTAAGGGGATGGATAGCCAAGAAAGAAACTTTACACGAGTTGATGGTGTCAATGACATGTTGGCACTACATTGACAAGATAAAGTACAACCGGAAGATGAGAAAACTAGTTTACAACAAGAAGTTTTTAGATGATGAAGACAATAATAGTATGTGTTTAACTTTGAGCCTTTTTTTAAATATATTTAAAAGAAGTTTAATTAAATATTTTTCTGTGCCACCTAAAAATATCACTTCAAATTTAACAAATATAGCTAAACGCTCTTTATTAGTATCGGATTCATCAACTGATAGAATATATTTTGGGTAACTTCTCGTTTTGTTGGAGTCTAAATGCTTGTTTTTTTGTATTATGTCTTACTACCAATTGAGGGTATCTTCATTTATTTAAACTAGAGGGGTATGGATGAGGAAGGTAGAGTTGAGGGAAACTGTATCTTCATATGCGTGGAGGGAGAGTGGAAAATAATTGATGAAAAACAACCCTCAGTCCACAAATACGGTATTCAAACCCCGATTTCCCCACCACTCTACCAAACTAGACGAGTCTGGTGCTTTTGTCAGCGTGTCCAACAATGCAGGCATATTTTTTTTTATCACCGAGTCTTACTACCTGTTCAAGTTGTAAACATATATATGTTAACTATTCTAATGGAGTAGTAAACATATATATGGTAACTATTCTAATGAAGTAGAGATGAGTAAGGAAGCATCTTAGAGGTAGGGGAGAGTCGTGTAGTACCGGACACTTAAGATTTTTAAACTTAATTTTTAATTTTATTAAATGAAAATGAGACAAATGACATGTAAATATTAAGATTCCATGTGTATTCATATACCTGCTGTATTAAAATAGCTTATATAAAATATTCTTATTTCTAGAGTCATTTAAAAAAGTAGGCTTAGTTCACTTTAAAAAAGTACTGTCGGGTAGTACCGGACATATTACAATATTACAATTTTTTAATCAAATTTGGACACCAAACTTCTCTTATTGTCTTAAGATGCTTTCTCACAAGAGTCACATTTATAAAAAGAGGAATTTAATTCAGTATTGGCACAATTCTCGTGCGCCCACCCTTGGCAAAAGTCACACTTTATCCAATCCTCGTCAAAATTTTCTCCGCATATTATGCAGTCGGTTTTATCTTCAACTTCTTCGCTCATAAGTTGTGCCGAGGTTTTGTTAACTTTTCTGTTATTTTGATGTAATTTTTTTTATTTTTTTATCGTGACTTCCAACTTAGTTTTTGATTTTCCCATTTTCGTTAATTGTTTTTCTTCTAACTGAGCTTTATAAGGACTTGATGTTAGTATTTCGCTCTTAGCACCACGTCTTCTTCTAACATTTAACCTACGTTCTGCAGCGACAGGCACTGGTGACACTTGTGTGATTATGGTGTGGAAAAATCCAGTTGAAGGAGTTGATGACTGTGGAGTCTTTGATGTTGAAGTTTGTACGGTTGAAGTTGACTGTTGTGAAGTCATGGAAGTAAATAACTCTGGAAATGGAGGTTGTGGAGATACAGAAGTTGAGGCTCTTGGAGATTCAAATGATGGCTGCAAATTTTCGTGTCCATAATTTGATGTGTGTGGAGTCTTAGGGGATATTGATTGTAGATTTCCTGGATCATCTTTCAATAACTCTGAGTCTTCATAGACAGAGTCGGGAATATCTAGTCCTTGCGATGGCAAATAATCCAAATCTGTGAATATGTTTGGATTATATGGATGTATACCTGCACATTCAAACCCATTTTTAGCTATATCCATTCGGCAAATTTTGGTAAAAGCATAGCTTACTAATCCAACAACATCATAATCTGTTATCCTGGAAAAAGGATTCTGTCGCATCCAAATAGCACAAGCTTCATTATATGACTCTTTAAAAGGCTTCATTATGGTCCTATCAAGAGGTTGCAGTTTGTGCGTTGTGTGGGGGGGCAAACTTAATATATGAACATTGTGTTGACGTGCAAACAGAATCACGTCAAGCTCCTTGTGACTGCAGTGACCATCTAAAATGAGCAGCACAGGTTCATGTTTAGTAGGATGGACACGTTTGACGAACTCTTGAAGCCACTTCAGAAAAATTTCACCAGTTATCCATCCACTAGTTTGAGCAGCAAACAAACTTCCAGGGGTGCACCAATCATGAGGCGGTTGTTCATCCTCTGCCTAGGAAATATAAAGAGAGGCGGGATAAACTGGTCTCCAGAAGCATTTACGCAAAGAAGCACAGTGACCGTACGACCTCTTTCCCCAGACGTTAATTTTCCAACTTGTTTTTTCCCTTTTATGGATATAACTTTAGAGTCATTTGAATGAACGCACGTAACTCCTGTTTCATCTGCATTGAAAATTCTACATGCAGAAAAGGAATATTTACTTTGAAGTTGATTAAATTTTTCAAAAAATCTAGAAACCTGAGGTTTGTTGAAACCAACTGCTCGTTGCATGCTAGTAGATTCAGCGGTTCTTAATGTGATTTCAGGGTGTCGTTTCATAAAATCATAGTAGAAGTCCTTACCAGCACACTTCTTTTTCTTGTTGAAGCGGTGATCAAGTTTCAAGGCTTCGGCCACATCGAAAGCCAACTTCCCAAACTCCTTACGACTCAATGGCATCAAACGGTTATCAAGGTCATTAATGTGTATTACAAGTTCCTCTTCAAAATTTTCTGAGAAAGTAGGTTTGAATCGCCCCATGTCAGGACCTATTTTTACTTCATTTCCTAATTTTAACTTCGCTACTCTGTCTCCTAAGGAGCTTTTAGGAACAGCGTATGTATTTGCCGCCTGTCTCACTGTCATAGCGTTACTTAAAACTTTCTCTACAGCTATTTTCATGTTCTCTTCTTGCCACTTCCCACGTAAGCCTACTTTTTCCTTTTTCTTTAATTTAGGCATAGTGTAAAATTCCAGAATCGGTTACCTGAAAGAAAAAGTTCTATGAAGACAAAATAAATAAATATATATAATTTAGTATTATATATATATATAACTATATATATATATATATATATATATATATATATATATATATATATATATATATATATATACCTAATCTGAGTAATCTTATCTAACCTTAAATTAAGTGTTTTATTTGAATTTTATTTGTTGTTAATGTTGATACAAACTTTGTGGCATCCCTTAGTTTGTCCGGTAGTGGACGAAAACAACTTGTCCGATACTAGCCGATCTGTAGGGCAATAAAATAATGGTAGTCATTCCAATAATATTTTCTTTGTTGACCAAATCAATATTATAACTTATTCATGAGTTTACCCTTTACCTTATATCCAATAAACAAACTAATTGTAATTACCGTGTGAGAATGAGAAGTCTTGAAAATGTAGTTGTAACAATGAAACAAATCACATAAACTACACAAACACTCGTGGGAACCGTACGGCTCGAGGGCGCGCCTTCAACTAACGGTTGTCTTTGGCTGCAAGCAAGAGGAGTAATATTATATCCGAGAGGATTCTCTAGCTAACGGTAGTTTACTGAAACATGATCTGTCCGATACTAGCCGCTGTCCGATACTATACGACTCTCCCCTAATCTGCCAACATTTGCGTGGAAGGAGAGTGGAAAATCATTTAGGCAAAAACACCCTCAATAGACCCAACCAAATTTCAAACCCCAAACTCCCCGCCATCAGCAGGCCAACCTAACACGAGGGTGACGCCTTAGACTGTTTGGCCACTGAAGCCGGTTATTTTTATTTTATTCCCACTTAAAATATGTAGAAAGAATAGAATGTAGAACCTATATGCTGTATGAAATGTCTGAATGTAATAAGTAGTTATGTCCTTGTTGCAGTGAGAGGCTGTGAAGTTATGTTCCGTCTTGTTGGTCCACCGTTGCGACAGTAGGGAAATAGGGTTAGGGTTGGTGCAGCGGGGAAGGGGGCTGACTGTAAATGGGGTACCGATCGATCTCATTCGCAAAACTTGAATCGAAACCACAGGAATTCGTAAATTAAATTTTAGGTGAAGCTCTCTTGTTAGTGAATGTTCACAAAATAAAAATACAATCATATTTATTAACACATACATGTGGTATTTTTTTTAATAAACAAAAGGTAAGCTCATCTTAATTGTGAGACGGAAGAAATAAACGTTAATTAAAATTAAAATTAAAATATTAATATTTTACTATGAGATTTATGTATTATATAGATACTGTTAAATGCTTGGTTAAAATTTCCCTTAGCTTATATTAAGAAAAAAGTGAAAATGTATCAGATAATTAAAAAATAATAGGGCTAGTATTTTTGAACATTTTTTTTAACATTTGTAATTAGTGTAATATTGTATATAGTTAAAGAAAATATTGTATAACTGATTTAGCGAGTGTTTTAAACAAGAAATAAGATTTGCAAGGCAGGTATTAAGATATTATCCTGAACGACTCTAGATGAAGGTACTTTAAACGCACAGAGCTGCTTACTTTTAGTACTAGAGTAGCCTGATGGCTTCTTTGGTGCTGACTGACAGCTCACAGCTGACAGCCAAAAGATTTGAAAAGTTACCAGACCAAATTATGTATGTCTGTGCCGAACCATATGATCTGCAAAACATGTGTTTAGCAGCTGTCACTTCTGACGGTCAAAATTTAAGTATATACCTAAATGTTTACTGTCAGAAGTCAGCTGTGAGCTGTCAGTCATACCAAAGAAGCCATGGGGCTACTGTAGTTAATAAGAAAATGAACAATTGTCTTCCAATTTTAGAATATGATTTATTTTTAAAATCATCTAATGAATATGAAATTTCTCAAATTTATAAATTAGTTTATATAGGTTAAAATGAAAATAATGTCGACAAACTTGTATAGAATACATCAAACACACGCGCAAAACATAAAATTTTATCAAATAAATGTTACTAATTTCATCGCATAGTAATAGAAAAGTAGGAATTAAGAAAAACATAAAAATCATGAAAGGTGTTTTTTAAATTAAATAGAAGTTAACTTGCCGTTTTATAAAAACAAACGAAAATTATTAAAGAGAGTTATTTCCTTCTTTGTTTCCTTTTCGTTTTTAATTTCCTTTCGGCGGTGTCTCGGTGTCTCTTACAACATTCAAACATATTTAAATTAATTCAATTTCAGTTAATTACTATTCCATTTGTATTTTTCCTTTATCTTGAAAATTACATTATATCAATTAGGTCAAACGTTATCATATACAAATTCTAAATATAAAAAAAAAGTCAATATGTTAGTTTCGCCCTATTAATCCGGTTATAAGAAGTTTAAATGTAATCAATTAATGATAGGGCATTATTGATAACTATACTATCCACGTTTTGAAATTATTCTATATACATTGAATTAAATAATAACTCTATGTCAATTTTGATTAAAAAAAAGTTTACCAAAACTTTATTTAAAAACATTTATAAATAAATTAGTCCAAAAATATTATTCTAGATAAAAGATTTGAAAATTTTCTGCTAACGATAAAATTAAATTTGCTACACAAACAAATCAATAAAGAATTCAGGCTCAAATTGGCTTAGAATTAAGATAATTACCATATTTTTATCTGCCATGTTTATAGTCAACTAAAATAATCTAGCCGAACAACAACAAAAAATTACAATTTATACAAAGGCAATAAGATTCGCCTGGAGAGAAAAGAAAACACATATACAAGCAAAATAGCCTTAAAAAAATCTAACCAGTATGATTTTAAGTCTTATAATATTCATTAGGTTCACTGCCGCATGTCCTAATTGGATATTTTGTTTCTAGCATATTTATTGAATCTATACAATTAACTGATCAATGTATCCTATTTTATTAATAGCAAAAGAAGTTAATATATAATAATGACAGAATAACACTTTGAAGATAATGGAGGGTATGAAAAAAAATTTAAAAAATTCACCCCACCAATGAACCAAGGATGTGCAAGTACTAAAATATTTGAGTTCTAGTCGAGTTTTAGTAGCTGCTAGAACTCAAGAGATTGATTTTTCGGAACGTTCGATTTTGTTGTTGTTGAAAATTAAGAGTCTAGTTAATTGATTAATTTATTTTTTTCAAGTATTTAATATAAAATAGAGTGTCTTAATATTTCCTTTTGTCTAATTTAAAAAGAAATAAGTTTTAAACTTAAATTAATTTGGATTTAAATCAATTTAATATATTTTTGTAAAATAATTTATATCCTAAAAAGGGTATGTGTGTACTTATGGTCTATGCATGGATACAATATAGAAATTCGACTTGAAATATTTCTTGTTCAAATATTGATCTTATACTAAAACTAAAAAATAAAATAATAAACTCAATGATTTTATTCAAACTAGATTCGAACTCGACTTAAAGTGAAAAATGACTACTCGAACACACCTATAATGAATTAACTTTTTTTTTTATTGACAGTTGGTAAGTTTTTAATAGACAAAACTAAACCATTTCCGTAGACGCACGCTCATGATGAATGTCACCTGTGACGATAAGGTCAAGGTTCGATTCTCGACTGGGTCCACAAGAGATTACATTCCATGGATGATCTTTCCCTGGGTTTTCCCACCCCCTTTGCATGTTGATGTGAGTGCACATCCTCATTATTACTCATTGTAATATATAATTATATCATCGAGTCATATTAAAGACAGCTACATTGTTTGTTCTTTCTGTAAGCGCTCATGTGACGATATATTTTTTTAAATGAATTTCCCCATATTGTTGTGCATAAAAATCCTCTTCCTTCTCACCAAACAAGCATACATTAAGGCAGCCGACTCAGTCATCGAAAAATTAATGGAACGTGATTAGTGTTCGAATGCGGAACGGGCGCTCTTGCCCCTAAGTTTACGGTGACCATATTTCTGACAGTGAAAATCGGGACAATTTGGCAACATTTTTCAAAAGTAGTCTAAGTGCATAAGCATAACATAAGGCATAAGAATAAGTAAGCACAAACATATTACAAGTTTTTTTAGTAACTAAAAAAAACATAAATTACAATAATATGTCATAGTTATAAAGAAATATGGTCTACTTAAAAATAGTAGTCAAAACTACTGGACTCATCTCAATCTCTAAGACTAAGTGGCTAACAGTAACAAGTAATTTTAAAGTTTAAATAATAAGAGTTTTGAGAAAATTATATTTTGTAAAAATATAACAGGCTATTAAAAATTAAGAATTTTTTTGTTCATTTTCATAACTCTACTCGTTTTCAGTGTTCCTGGCAGTTGGAGATGACGTTGACATTCATACCAGAAGGCACATGAAAATATCTCACAGCGGTAGGTATTAATTTTTCAGCACCATGGTTTGAATTTTCAACCATTACTGTAAAACAAGACGTTTTACTCAATTCTAGCAACAACGTCTTTGACATTCTGGAGCTAGAACTTTTTAACCGTGGTTTCGCTCTTTGTTTTTGCAGCAGAGTATTTTGGCTCAAATAATATGTAAATAAGTTTAGACGTGCAATCTAACGATCTAAAACTATGATTGTGTTTTATTGTGTCAAACGCAAGAGCTGCCTCTTTTGCTACAATCTCATTTTTGGCCAAGTTATTCTTAGTAACAAACTTACTCATTGAAGATGTAATCGCAACAGCTTTAACTACAGCCAGGTGTTTTCTAGTCTTCAAGTGAAGCTTGTTGTCAGAGAGGCCACCATGAGCAATATTGAACATGAGTGCAAAATGCAACATGTGGGTTATGTTCACGTGTTTTTAAGGGATAGTCCTTTTGTAACACATCATTAAACGAACATTTGCGTTTTTTCGCTTCTTTCGTTTGATTTGCTTGCTATTACCGCTTATTCTTTTGAAAAATAAAGATAGAACAGCAAATCACTGCACAGAATGCAAACAAACAATACACGATGAAGCGAAATATAAAAGCACACGGTCACTGGCTGTCACTACTAAGTATAAAACTGAAAACGTAAGCTCACGCGACCTTGAAAGGTCATGAATAGGGGAGAGGTAGCATCCGGCCATCCCACCACCACCACCATCACCGGTGCAAAGACAAAAACACACGGAATTTATTCAGATACTATCAACAAAAGTAAAATATTATAAATGTAACGATTTCGATAATTTTAATTTTCTGTACAAACTTTTTCCATCAGTCGGACAATTCGTGACATTTGGGTCGCTATTCGGGACGCCAGGACACAGCCCTTAAAATCGGGACTGTTCCGATGTTTTTGGGACGTATGGTCACCGTTCCTAAGTTATCTCTTTCCGTCCTTGTTTAGTGGGAAGCCAGCCACATAGATAGGGGGGTTTAGAGAGGACAGAAGGGGCGAGCATAATTGGAAGAAAAGGAACAGTTTGTGAAGAGTCTGGGTTCATTTTCTTCGAATCCAGTATTCTAGAAATGGAGGATTCCAGACTCTTTCTTAACTGTGACACCTTTATCTGCATATTCGGTGGTCAGCGAAGGATCTCCAGTCTGAGTTGAGGCTGGCCAAGTGAGTAGACCAGCGTGTCCGGGCTAGCATGCCTGGGAATGGGCAGCGTGTCCAGTGAGTGGGCTTGCGTGTACAGTGAGGACTAAGTTAGTATTCGTATAAAGCTCGATTCACACGTTCACCGAAAATAGAAAACAGAATCTGCCTCAGTGATGCAGCAATTCACACGCTGTATGTTGACCTACGAGGCATTGCTACATTAACTTAAAACACCTAATTATCAAAATAATTTATTTTCTAGTAAAAATATATATTTTAAATAATTATCCAGGTGACCTGGCTGTCTAGGGTAAGGTGTCGGACTTCTATGGTGGAGTCCTGGGTTCAATCCTCGGTCCCGGGACTGACTTATCTGATTACCAAACCCTTCCTTCACCTCTGACAAGTCGTGTATTAATCACAACTTGTGAATGTGTGGAATGCCAGGCCTCCACCGTAGTTCGGATCCCACGTTAAATTGTAGGTCCTCCATATCATCTCACAATCACCCTACCATTACACATTAGCGTAAGTGCGTATAACCCGAACGGGTAGTAAGACGCGGTGCTAATAATAATAGTAATAATAAATAATTTTCCTTATGGTTGTTTATAAACTATAACACTGTGTCGTGGCACTTACCTATACATCAATACACACGCTTTACATTAATGGGTTATTTCAAATCTACTCGCAAAGGCCAACGAAGCTGTCTGCTTGCTCCTGGCTGTACAGCGGATGCGTTGTCGAATACACATGCATATTGATTTTAGGTTTGTTAGTTATGAGATTTGATTTGTTATCCTCTGCCGAACATCTCAGGAAGAACGGACGAAGTAAAGATGAGATTAACTTTATTGTAACAGCTCGCACCGATGAGTCGGAAATCTTGTGATTGGCTTGGAGCACGTCACGTGACCACATTAATGTTCTGCGCTAGTTTTTCGGCGAACGAGTGAATCCACAGTAACTAGGGTCAGAGCGGTGTTTCGTGTACGGGGACCAGTGTAGTTCCCAGCGAGCGTATCCGGCAGCGGGTAAACGTGGGCGCGGGTGTACGTTGATCTCGGGACAGCGCTGAGTATGTGGACTAATGTGTTGGTGACAAGTGGAGAACTTACGTAAATGACACGGGTGACGTAGACATGATTGTTCTTGTGAACTGTGATGATAATGAAAATGATTAGGGTCTGCTTTAATATTTTTGTTTAGCACCACGTTTAAGTACTTGTTCAGGTTATACGCCTATGTACTAATTGCACTAATGGGTTCGGAAAGCTTAATTTAGAAGAAGTGTACCCACATTGACGTTGCGGGAGATTGGAAAACCATTTGGGGAAAACCACCCTCAGTGCACCCGACTGGGATTGAACCCCGATCTCCCAATCTTCGGAAGTCTAATCCAGCACGAGATTAGCGCTTTAGACCACGCAGTCACCGAACCAGGTTCCATTTTATGTGTGTTTGTCTCGCTTATTATTTAATTTAGTGACTTGTGTATATTAACTTAACCAGTATGTGTGTATATCAGTACGTATCTGTGTGTGCATTATTTTATTTTAATAACTAAAACCTTAGATATTCCGTGTGTATTTTAAATGTTGTTTAATCAGCAACGTCCCCCAATATCTTGAAAAGAATTCGCGGTTCTCAAGGTGACGTGTGAACGGCCCGCAACCCCATGGTCGCCCGTTCCAGTGTACTTTGGTCTCAGGCCACACGGCTTAAAATACAATGTTCTGTATTGTTTTCTAGAACTACTTCTTTGTTCTCTCTAAGCTTGTATTCACTTTAAACTTTCATATTTCCCCTAGATTCACCCTTTATTATTTCAATGAGAAATAGGGGAAATAAAAGTACAAAACTTTTTATCTCGACTATCTTAAAATTTCTGTTGTGAAACTATCAAAATAATTACTATATTTGTTGGAGGAAGATTGAATCAAGAGCCGTTTTTCATCAAACCTAACATTTTAGTTCCACAAATATGTTTTAAAAAATGTAGTTAAAAATAAGCTAATATTAAATTTTCACACACAGTTTTTTATTAATAAAAGTCAAACTATAGGCTTGTTAAGGAAAAAGAGCCCTGTTGGAATCTTCTACTTTATTTTGACGTGAATCATATTTTGAAATAACGCATCGTAGAATTAAATATTGCGTTAGAGTGAATGTCTACGCGATGATTGCTCGCGTTATCGAGGTGGACCCCTTAATTAACGAACTCGATGCTATCAGTCGGGGCTGGTTCCTTACATCGTGACTTGAGTCTTGCAGAGTTCATGAATGAACTCACCCTGATTGTTCAGTTAGTGAATTAACCACAACATAACTGTCGAGTTAGTAACTTCTAATAACAAGCATAGGTTTTAATGGGCTTGTCAATATAAAAGTTAAAAATGTCTAATTATTTAAATAAAGTCAATGCAATCGATATCCTAAGTTTTACAGTTTACACTTCAGTTTAATTTATTCAAAGGACGGTAGTACCAGAAACATCTTAGGTAGAAAAATATATATATATTTTTTCTATTCTCACACCTACGTTCATATGAACTACAAGTAAAAATAGAAATAACAGATGCCAGAGAGGAAATACATAAAACATGTAAGCGAATTCAAAAACAGTATTATAGAACATGTGCTAATGACCCGCCTCGGTGGCGTAGTTGGCTAACGCGCTAGTCGTGTTTAGCTCGACTGCTGAGGACGGGGAGATCGAGGTTCGAATCTCGATAGAGTGAACTGGGGGTGGTTTTTCCTAAATGGTTTTCCACTCTTCCTCTACGCAAATGCGGTTCACTTCCTCTAATTAAACCTTCCAAATTCCTAACCCATTAGCGTAATTAGTACTTAAAGCGTATAACCCGAACGGTAGTAAGACGCGGTGCTAAATATTATTATTATTATTGCTAATGGCGCACTCAAGTGGAGGCAAACACGCCATTTGACCCATCCAAGACCGCAAATAATTTTAAATGAAAAATTAAATAATGTGAAAACTTTCTTCAGTAACCACATGGTCTAAACCGTCACTACCATGTTAGACTGAACTACCAATGACACGGAGATCGGGTTCGAGTCCCGGTCAGGTGTAATGAGGGTAGTTTTTCCAAAATGGTTTTCCACTCTCACGTGTACACCTCCTCAAAATTCAACCTTCCTCATCCCAAACTCATTAGTATAATTAGTACATACTTGTGTAGGTATTAAGACGCGGTGCTAAAAAAATTAAGTTAAAACATGCTTCTCTGGGCAGCACCTCTTTGAAAAATATTAACTAAAAACTTGCAAAGATTTTTTTTTTCTAATTATTATATTTTTAACTGCTTGTTTGGATTAACAGTAATTTACACTGAGCGTAAGTTGGATGGATGTGTCCAGCAATTGCCTGGATAGAGGACAAGAAAATCAAGTTTATTTATAGCACCCGTTCGGGCTATACACATATGTACTAATTACGTTAATGGTTTAAAGATAAATAAGATTGAATTTAAGAGAAAATGTACCCGCATTTTCGTGAGAGAGTGGAAAACAATGAAGGTAAAACCACCTCAGTACACCCAACCATGATTCGGACCTCCCGTCATCGGCATTCCAGTCTACTGCGAGAGCGACGCCTTGTACCATACTGCCACCGAAGTTAATCACAGTGGAAATTTAAGCCTCGGATACGTGCAAAAAAACTCCATCCCATAGCACTCATCTGGGATTTGAACCACAACCTTTCCTCCCAGATTTAATTTGGGACTGAGCCAACTATACCGGCGGTATTTCCTATAAAACTGTAGATATTTATCTGTCCCCGCCCGTCGACAGCGAGTGTTTGCTCGTTGCAAGATCGAGTTTGTTCCAGATTGTGAAACTAGAGCAGATCTTGTTGACTTTGTTTGTTTCACAGATGGTTTCTTCTCTTACGTTGGCGGCTCCTGTCAAACTTTCAACGTGTTAAAAGTTATAGACATTTTGGTACCGATAAATTTATTAATTATTGCTTGTTCATTAACTATTAATGCATGCGAAAAGTTTTGCGTTTTTTTAAAAATCCGTATAGTCAAAATATAAAAAATTAAATAAATCGAACAAACTAACTTTCTCAAATTAAAGCTTGGAACCAAATTTTCAAATTAAGTTATTTGTAGCCATCCTCGAGTGATTTTTATTTAAAAAAATACAAATATATTCTTATTTGTCATTAAAAACTATTCCCAAATACCCATTTTGAGCTACATCTTGAAGGCCCTTTTCGAAAGATATTAAATTTTCTAAAGTTTGCCATAACTAATAAGTAATCTAGCCTTAAATTAATTAATTTTATAAAAACCAACAACATAATTTATTATTATGTAAAATAGTTTAAAAAAACTTTTGGAGCTAATTTCAAAAATCATTAATCAGTAAACCACAATTAATTTTTTTTAAAGAAAAACAAATAACTTTTTTTTCAACTCTTTAACAACCAATTACTTATGCCCACATTATCTTCGAAATAAATTTCAGCTTTTAACACATATTTAGATTACATTATAATATGTATTTTAATATTGTGTTTTCAGTAGGTCTACTTTTCATGTATTTTAACACAATTTAAAACAGTGAAGGTTTGATATTTATAAATAATTTAATATTTAGTTAATTTTCCTTGTGATTAATTTTATATACTATAAAAGAACAAAGTTACTTTATAGATTCTCCATGTGAAAAACGAGTACATCAGTTTGGTTACTCTGTGCGTCCAATTTTTTTTTCTTTTAGAACACCAAATAATCAAGTTTTGGAATTTTGTCGTACTGTCCATTTGTTTGTTACCAGTAAACTCAAAATGTATTAATCGATCGGAAAGAACTTAATTTGTTTTACTCCAAATTTTTCAGAGAACCGTGGTAACCTATATACCCTCATGCTAGCTCATCAACGAGCTAAGTAGTGT
Source organism: Timema cristinae (assembly GCA_039000515.1). Classification (NCBI taxonomy): domain Eukaryota; kingdom Metazoa; phylum Arthropoda; class Insecta; order Phasmatodea; family Timematidae; genus Timema; species Timema cristinae. The sequence continues at coordinate 35,251,949 of JBCFYV010002255.1, forward strand.
AGAAAAAACTGGGCGTAAGCAGTGAACTTCCGTCGCGGCTGGTATTACGGGCACATAAGAGTGGCACGTGATATGAGCTGGAATATGAAGGGGGAGTATCGACTACATGTTTTTCTCTTGAAGCTTCGTATGCACATAATATCCCGCTTTTGAAGTTTAATTTTTTTCCGAGCATTTGGAATTGTCGAATGTGTTGATGTATTATTTAATGCGTGCGAAGCCATGAGCAAATACTAGTATACAAATAAAATAATGAATAAATTAATTACAATGGCTGTATGAAATAATAATATAATATGTAGAAATATCATTCTGTTTGAATTAACGCGGTGTAGAAAAATGGTATATCAAGTATTCAACTACCCGCTTCAGTGGTCTTATGGTCTAAGGCGCCACTATCATCTTGGATTTACCTGTTGGAGTCGGTGAGATCGGGGATATAATCCTGGTCGGTCACTAAGGGTGCCTTTTCCTAAATGGTTTCCACCCTCTCCTTCCATGCAAATGCGGAGAGACTACCTCTAAAATCCCTTTCTCCCTCCTCCTTAGCCCATTAGAGTAATATACTTATCATACATGCGTAGAACCTGAACGGATGATATAAAAATCAGGTGAACAGTTGATTAAAAAACATTCAACTAAATGGCTCTCTCTCTCTTCTCATCTCTCTCTCTATATATATATATATATATATATATATATATATATATATATAAAAGTCCTTATTTGTAAAAGATGCTTACGTTCCAACAAATAATCCAAAAAGCTATAAATAGTTTGCTTGCAAAGAAATGTTTGTTTAGATGTATAATATTTAATGAATCTTTCAACGAAGTTGGCTAAGACTACTTTTGTATTATTTAACTATGACCAACTCGATACCCGCATCGTTGGCCGCATAGTCCAAGGCGTCACTCTCGTGTCGGGTTTACTTAGGGTGTTTTTTCCCTCAAATGGTTTCACACTAACACAAATGCGGTATATTTCCTCTAAAATATTAATATCATCATCCCTAACCCATTAGCTTAATTTATATACGCGCAGTAGCCCAAACGGGTGCTAAAACGCTGTGTAAATAAGTATCAAATCTTGCGAAAAACTTTGTAGAAATAACTACTTTTTTTCTTACTTTTTCTAGACACCTCGGAGAGAAAGTATTGTGATCGTCATGAAAATAGAACTGGGGATTTTGATAAATGTCGACGTTTCATGAATCCTGAAACAAAAAAAAAAATATTTTCGCAATGCAGTCTCTGTCTGTACTTAGGGCTGGAGCCGGAACTACTCGTATTTTACTGATTGGGCTAAAGCTTGGTATCTACAGTTTTTATAAGGAATTACATATCTAACCCTAAATTTAAGGATAATTTATTGAAACCCAAAAATAGAGGGAGAAAAAGATATTCTCGAAATTAGTTTAAATCTGTTGATTAAATTTAAAATCTAAACACAATTTATTACCATAAACAAAATGGAAATTCTAATTTTTTCATGAAAATGACTTTGAGGGTAATTTACACAAGGGAAACTTTCCAATTTTGATTATTTCTCCGCAACTAAGTGAGATACAAAATAACTTCTCATTGTAAAGTTGTAGTACTATTAAAGATAAAAATCTTTTATTTGAAATGTATTTTTATAAAACCAGTAATTTTGGAGCTAATTCAGGTCTTTGAAAAAGTGTTCCTAGTTCTTAATTCCATAGAGTAAGTAAGTGTATATTATTTAATTTATATTTGGTGTACTGTTTCTACAAAAATGTATAAACTTATTACTTCGTTTCACAAATCTCACGAGTTTTTAGTAAATGTCTATTTTAAAATTTTTAAAAAATAGGAAGAAAGTTTGTGCGGTGTACCATCCTTTTTTTATTGATTAAATATTTTAACTCTGCTGCGTTGAGTCTCCTCTAACTTCCCTTGAAAGAGGAGTTTAGTTTCTTAGCTCCTAAGCCCGAAAACGGCAGGCAACCCGCAGTGAGCGAGGTATCTCAGTCCTCGGGAACAAAAGACCTCCCTCTGGCCCGACTTTGTAAGTTATTACCTCGACTAGAACAGGCTGTGAAAGTGTCAGAGGCAATATTCCTCAGACGTAGTCTCCCCTCTGCAGGGTGCTATGTAATTGCCTGCCAGTCTGCACTATTTATAACTTCACTTCATCACAGGTTTGATCATTCACGGCCTTTATTGTCGGAGAGAATCTCCCGCTACCGTTTCAAGCACATTCCTGCACAACTTTGGGAATATTGGTAAAGAGTGAACGCCCCCAACTCCTAGCTTCCACACCAGTGGGCGCGCAGACTAAATTGTCAGTCTCGCCTAGTCTGTTGGTCGTGGAGGCTTTGGGACTAGAATCCCGGCTAGGTGTATTGAGGGTGTTTCCATATAGATTGTTTCCCCACTCGTCATATAGGAATATGTGGGTACATTTCCTATCAATTATATCTCACTCACCCATACACAATTAGTGGAGATATGAGGGTAGACATGAATAATATTAAGACACAAAGCAAAAAAATACCCGCTTTGGTGGCTGCATTAGAGGTTCCCAACTGGGGTCCTGTGAGAATTTATGCGAAACACATTTAGATATTTAAGTTATTTTTTATTTGTATTTTCACATCGTACAAAAATATTCACCAGTCACAATTTGCTTAAAACTGAATTTTTTTTTCACCATCACTGATCAACTAAAAATACTTTTTTCCTTTTATTAATATGATATGGACTACGGTACGTAGAATACTATAAATGTTTTCGTTTTTAATCCCCCTTCTTATGTCAGAGGAGATTATGGGGGGCCCGCGGTGACCTATCATTAATTTCAGGGTGTCCGCAATATGGAAAAGGTTGGTAACTACTGTTCTAAGGCATTACTCTCAAAATAGACAAGACTGTCGATGATGGGGAGATAGCCAAATGAAATGTACATTTTTTGAAAATAAGCTCCAAATCATTTTATAAATTTAAAGATAAACATCATGATTGATATATTGTTTCGAGATAAAGGGACATTATCAAACCAATAAAACTCAATGACGTCAGCTATTCTGACCAAGTAGCCACCACCGCATGTTGTCGAAGATAAAGCCACCATTTACGCATTTGTAGATATAGGGTGTTATGTGGTTAGCACAACGAACCCTCCAACCGTTAATCTCAGTTTTCTAGACCGGAGGCGCTACTTATTTATTCACGTAGCTCCTCATTTGTCCTCACGAGACTGAGTTGATATCAGTTTCAGACCCGCTGCTTCATAGAAAAATCTGGACGCACCGGGGATCGACACCGCGACTTATAGATCTGTAGCCAGGAACTCGGACCACTAGAGCACAGAGACGGTAATTATAAAAACAATGGGAACAAACATGTTGTTGATATTTGTATATTAATATTTATCATATTTTATGAAGCAGTTGGAGTTGAAAATCAGATGGAGTTGAAAATTAGTTGGACAGACAACGTGACAAATGAAGAAGCCCGAATAAGAGTGACTGATAAATGAGAAGATAACCATTTTGGATGTGATTCTTCGGTACAAAGCAAACTGGATTGGACACATCCTTAGGAGGAACTGTCTTCTGTACAGAGTCATAAAGAGCAAGGTTGAGGGAAAGAGGAGCTTAGGAAGAAGGAGGAAGCAGCGGACAGGGTACAATGATGTTCTAAGCTCACTGACAAAATGAATGGACCTGTCGTAAGATAGAACACCCAAACAATAAAAATAATATTACCATCGTATTACATATCCATCAACGCAGAAAGACAATTTGTTGTTCGACGAAATGTAAGTGCTTGAATAAAGTAATAGGGAGAGCGCGTGGGGTAGAAGGGAGGGGGAGGGTTGTCACACTTTGAAAAAGGGAACATCTGACGTCAAAGCGAGCTCCGTGCGGAGACAAATGACGGAATCAAGAATTAGATTGGCAATGCCAGAGTTCAAAGATACTCCATCTGATAGCGGGTGTCGATGAAGAACAAGAAAACACTCCATCAAAGTGAGAGACTGCGCATTTTTTACAACTCACCTGTCACGATTCACGAGAGCAGACAGTTTTACGAACCTCAAGGGAAATAGAAGTAAAATGAAGACAAGAAAGGGCGTTCTTGTGGAAATAATAAAGAAAAAGGGCAAAGAACGACAGTAAAATAGAATTACCACTAAGGTTTTTACAAGCCTCTAGAGCAAGTGGAGTTATTAATAGTCTTTAAGTCACCACACTGGTGTGCAGGTGAACTATATGTTTTGAAGGTATTTAACGTGTACTTTCAGAGCCGACTGATTATATCAGCAGAAGAAAATGTTTATGAGCAAGAGTGAAAGAGCCTAACAATTTTGCCGAGAAAAGGTATTTCGGTTCTTTTACATGCCACAATCGACATGGCACCGGCGGTTTTACTCCCCTCCCCCGAAGGGGGTTGTGCTACGGATTATTATTCTTTGCTCTCAAGAAACATCTGTTGAACCCAGCTGGGTTTGAACCCACGAACATTGGGTCCTGAGGCGAGCACTTTACCCCCAAGACTACCAAGGTAAATGGAATGCTTATTATACCAGGTTTGTCTGTGACGGGGAGGTCAGGGTTCGAATCCCAACCCAGTCATCTGTCCACATAAAGGTCCGTTTCACCTTCAGGCTCTATCAGAGGAAGGCCGCTCTGTCGGTCGGTATGACTCGATTGCGAAATTACGTCATGTAGTGTTTATTATAAAAGATCTATAAGACGTATGCATTTTGTTTAATGTATAGGAAGAATCGGCAACCTTTTTTAAGCTTCGATCACCATAAGCTTATCAAAGGTTCCACGATCATCCATCCTTCTCAACTATATATTTTATTTTGTCCACAAATTTTATATCCATTCCTTAAATGCAATCTTTCCCCAAATACTAATATCTCCACCTTTCTAGAAAAAAATATATATAATATAAAATATACATTTTATATTAAGCTAATAAATTTTCTATAACATTATCGATTCTCACTGATCAAGGTTATTTTGTTCACTAATATAATGTGAAAGTTCTTTATATATTTTCAAGATTAACAGGCACAAAAATAAGACTTTTAATGAAGATGTAGTTTTCTTACACAATTGATTGAAAATTGCCCGAGCTCGACCATTCGCCAATCTCCGCCTTAAAATATTTTTAAAAAAAACCTAAAGCGCATGTCTCACAGTCAAATTTTTAACGATTTTTTAAAATCGTTGAGCATGAAGAATCAAATGGATATGACTTGAATGAAACATCACAAACTGAGCCATGTTGCCTTGTGATTCAGTATATCTCAAAAAAAGATTTATATAAATAGTCTGTTATAAATTTTATTGAATAATAAATGCTCTTAAGTGGTTTCAACCATTCACAAAGGAGTATTCTTTCACGCAATGTCTAGGGGGTATTAAGTTTAAAATATAAGGGCGTTGCCTTAAATAAGATAACAAGACAAATGTACTTAGGCTACTTGAGAGGTATCGTTACCTTATAGATTGAAACGCCCCCGTATAAATGTGTTTATTTATGACAGCACAAAGTTGCGTCTTGGGAGCGTGAATAAAGTAATTTGATATACTGTATATTTCATAAAATATTGCACAAATTGGTAAATTTCTCCAAATACTACATAAAATACTAATTAATTAGACTATAGCCCTCAATATATTTCAGAAGAGCTTCTTTAGAGCTCACCTTTGCGTTGCTCACGTTTGGGCGACCATTTATAATAGTACAGCTATTTATTAAATCAATATTTTAATTATGATGTTCTTTGATATGTGATGTGTATATGTTACACCCCGATAATGAAACTATCCATTTCATGTATTGGTAAAATTTTTGCTCATTTCGTGCCCGTGCTTCTTCGTTTAACCATTTCATGAATTGGGCAAAAATTGAATTAACAATTTCCTATTTCATGAGTTAGAACTTATCCTTTGAAATAATATTACAAAAATAACTGAAACTCGTTTTAAGATATATTTAAACTCAACCCAACCTTCCATTCTAAAACGATTAAATCGAAAATTAACTTATAGGCCAAACCTGCTTTTAGCTTATCCATTTCATGGATTCAGCCAAAACGCCCCCAATTCATAAATTGGGTAACTACTAGAATTCACAGTTCATTAACCGGGCAGCACAATTACTACATTATTCATGAACTGAACTAATTTTTGACCAGTTCAAGAAATGGGCAGCACAAGTGCTATATTAGTTAATAAATGGACTATTTTTTGTCCAGTTCATGAAATGGCCAGGTCATGAACTGGGCAGCACAAGCACTGCACTATTCATGAACTGGACTATTTTTTTGACCAGTTCTTGAAATGGTTAGGAGGAGAGGCCAGAAACTTGCCCGATCCATGAACTGAGCAAATTCATGACATGTTATTTGAAATAGTATATTTTACTCGTGCTGGCCCAACCGCGCGTGATGTTTACGTTATTTGAATATTAAATTTAAGCAAAGCTTTTTTTTTTTTTTTAAGTTGAACATTTGGATTATTTTTATTACTGAACTTTATCAAGATCCAACTATTTTACCTGCATTATAGAGGGGGAAAAAAATGAAATTCATAACGGTTCAACCATGTCTTTGTTTTTTTTACCTTCAGTACGCCCAACCGGGAATTCGAACCCTGATCTCTCCGTCAGTGGCAACCTAATTAATCACGAGAGTGACACGTCAGACCATGCAGCCACTAGTGTGGTTTCATTCGCATAAAACAGTAAAACCATTTTAATTTCTGAAGAAAAAAAAAAACCCGAGCAATTACAAACATGTATGTTCCTGCTGATATTACAGAAGCAGTTGATGCATGGCACGGATTGCGTGTGATTGTGAAAGAGTGTGGGGTGGGGTCAAAATAGAAGAATACATAGTTTGTATGGACATTTCATGACTATCAATGAACTATGCATGTGAAATCCTTCATTTGGACCCATTCAAAAAGGAAGGAGAGTGTCCCCATTACTATGGAAAACAAGAGTGGCACCGACCCACGCGGAATAGATCTGGTCGCAGTTTGTTCTAGCGCGGTATGGGACCATTAGTGACGGACGAGATTAAACCGAGGGGATGATCAATGTATATGAGATGAGAGGGTGGTTTTGGGGAGGATATTCAATATCTAGCAGCAGACTCAACGGTGGTCATAATACGACGAACAGGATTATATGGCCGTGATTGCGCTTGTTTCTAGTCTATTGACAGGGAGATCAGCTGACCATGCCAAGACTACTATCCGATAATCTACTCCGCCCTGCATCTGTTTTTTTTACCACACAGTATTTTACGATACATTTGAGATATGGGTCCTGGACACCCATTCAAATCCCGGACCTGCGGTTTGGCAAACACATCCTCTATTAGCTGAGCTATTAGGGTCATTTCCCATGTGCAGCACACTTTTTTAACTTCATCATATGGATGAAGTATCTTATAAAATATCGTAAAGTACTAAGAAGATATTTTATCCAAAAAGGAATGGATATACTGGGGAGTGGAAGAGGTCACTTAATGATAAATTAAATGGATTGTACTCGTTTCAAGATATCGTCAGGATAATCAAATCTAGCAGATTACGGTGTGCAGGACATGCAGTGAGAATGGAAGAATATAAAACCGCGTTCATGGTATTGACTGGCGAACCCAATGGGAAGAGATCATTGGGGAGATATAGACGCAGATGAGAGGATAACATTAGAATGGACCTGAAAGAGATAGGGTGTAATGAGGTGGACTGGATAGAACTAGCTCAAGGTAAGGATAAGGTGTAATAAGGTGAACTGGATAGAACTAGCTCAAGGTAGGGATAAGTTATAATGAGGTCGACTGAATAAAACTAGCTCAAGAGAGGGATAGAGTGTAATGAGGCAGACGGGATAGAACTAGCTCAAGATAAGGATAGGGTGTAATGAGGTGGACTGAATAAAACTAGCTCAAGAGAGGATAGGGTGTAATGAGGCGGACTAGATAGAACTAGATCAAGGTAGGGGTAGGGTGTATTGAGGTGGACGGGATAGAACTAGCTCAAGATAGGAATAGGGTAAATTGAGTTGGAGTGAATAGAACTAACTCAAGGTAGGGATAGGGTACAATGAGGTGGACTGGATAGAACAAGCTCAAAATAGGGATAGGATGTAATGAAATGGACAGGATAGAGCTAGCAAAAGATAGGAATAGTTTGTAATAAGGTGGATTGAATAGAACTAGCTCAAAATAGAGATAGGGTAGGCTGGATATAAATAGCTCAAGAGAGAGATAGGGTGTAATGAGGTGGAATGGATAGAACTAGCTCAAGATAGGGATGGGTGGCGTACTTTAGTGCGGCTCCCTAATGCCATGAAGTTAAGTATTACAATCCTGATAATTTACTATAAAGAGATCATTTTGGGGTGGGTATTACCTTTCTCTTTGTCAAAAAGTCTACAGCTGAAATTGTTTGACGGATTTTGTTCAAACCTGTTATTAAAATATAATATTTATCTATGCGACTATATTAACAATAATTGTATTAAGAAGGTGGAGAGTCAGGTTTGAAAATATTCAATTCGCAATCATTCAGTTAATAATTTAGTATACAATTCAATGTAGAATTTAGTATACAACCCAGTGTGTGATTTAGTATATACTGTAGTTCATTGTGATATTTAGTATACAGCTCAGTGTATGATTTAGTATACAATTCAGCGTATTATTTACTATACAGCTCAGTGTACTATTTAATATGCAGTTTAGTGTATTATTTAGTATATAATTTAATATAAAACTCATTGTGTTCTTCAGCTTACAGCTCAGTGTATCATTTAGTGTACAACTCACAGTATGATTCCATGTAGGACTTATTATGCAAATAATTATATGAATGAGTATGTAATTAAATGTATAATTAAGTGAGTATTTAAATGTACAGTTCAATATTAAATTAAATGAACAGCTCGTTTAGTATGTAAATCATTGTGCAATCAAGCACAACTATTTTACGCTGGAAATAAATTATATACTTTGTAATATGCTAAGACATTGCCCTGTTGAATTAGTAAAATTATTTAAAATATAATAAATAATTCGCTGTTGGCTGTAAATATGCTGTTAGGTGTTACGTTATAATACAAAAATACACATCTTAAGCTCTTAAGGGTGAAACAATAGTAGAGTTTTTATTGATTGTTTAAATGAATTATATTGCCAAAATTAATTATATAACTCAACCTTTTATTGAAATCCTGTATATTTCGATCTATATTGATCCAGATAATCCTTATCGAAGAAATGGTATTCCTGGTGGTCCCATCAGGAAAGTTTACCAGAATGTACTTCTTAGGGTTCGGCCAGACTGACAAGCGTGCGAGCGAGCGAGCGAGCGCGTAATTAGCGGACCCTAGTTATTATTATTTATTATTATTATTAGCACCGCGTCTTACTACCCGTTCGGGTTATACGCACTTACGCTAATGTGTAATGGTAGGGTGATTGTGAGATGAAATGAAGGACCTACAGTTTAACGTGGAATCCGAACCACGGTGGAGGCCTGGCATTCCCCACATTCACAAGATGTCTTGTCAGAGGTGAAGGAAGGGTTTGGAAATAAGATAAATCTGTGCCGGGACCGAGGATTGAACCCCGGCTGCCAGCACAGAAGTCTGACACCTTACCCCTAGACCGCCAGGTCACCGGGCCATTAATAGCAAGTGTGTTAAACCTATCACTGATAGAAAAAAGTCAAATATCATGTCAAAATGAGAAGTTTCCCCAGCACTCAATGAACCAACACACAATAATATTGCCTAGCGCCTGTAAACTAGACTGTACCGGGTCGAGCGCGCGCGCTTGAAAAATAGAACCTGTTCTATCTTTCAAGCGCGCTCGCTCGCTCCAGTGTGGCCACCCCCCATTACAACCAATGTGTTCTATTTTATATTTTAGTCGCTCGCGCGCTCAGTCTGGCCGTACCCTTACACACCGCTAAGGATAATAAAAAGTTCTATACCTATTCCCGATCGAGTTGAGCGCTTGGGACTGACTTTCATATTGGCGTTCAAGTTTAAATAAGATGCATTTATCACCCTTAAAGGCTTAGTAGGAAGCTCTAGTAATAATACGGCGGCATTCAAAAATTTTACATATAAGTTGAACTTTTGGAAAAAAAAAAAGTAATTTTGGTACGTTTTAATAACAATTTATCAAATATTAGCAACTTAAATTATACCAGAACAATTTACTCCTTACTAGAAAAGAGAATACAACTAATTTTTACAGTTTTACGTTTGTCGCAGGAAACTATCAAATACGAGAAGGTGGCTGAAAAGAATAGGGTGAACTATTAAGTTTACTTGACAGGCATTGGATCGGCTCGGCACAGATCAAATCTGCTTGTACCGCACTGGAATGGACAGGCTGTAGTCATAACTTAACAATGAATAATTCAGATGAAGAGGAAGCTATTGTTGTGAATTTCACATACTTAGAATTTTACCGAAAATATATAAAAAAAAACTGGGAGAGCTTCACAATGTATTCCCAGAGAAGAGATAAAATTACGCACCGTGAAAACAATGTGCTGTGCCAACTTTAACGCTGAAGATTTTTTTTTATCAAAGGCTCTTAGTATCCATTCAAGTTATCCGCTGATGTACTAACCATGCCAATGGTTTTTAGGGATTAGGAAGGTTATATTTAGAGGAAGCGTACCTGCATTTGCATGGAGGGAAAGTGGAAAACTATTTTGGAAAAAACCACCCGACCAAGATTCGTAACTCGATAGCCCAATCATCAGCAGTTTAGTATACTGCAAGAATAACGCCTTAGGCCATGCGGCCTTCGAAGCGGGTAGTACTTTAGTTGTTTTGCGAGCTCTTTATCTGTACTTTATTTATAAATATTAATAAAATAATATATGTTTTGTTGATCGCAAAGGAGAAAAGTACGTTTCAACATTTACAATTCAATCATATTTATCCATATTAATTATTTTAAATAACCACAAACAAGGTTAACTTAATAAACGTCAAAATGGTAATGTATCGGTAGTCTTAACTATTACCTCTACGGGTTTATTCGTGGTTTACCTCCTAGAGAGTACTGGGTCAAGCTAATCGAACCTGAGATGGGTAGTCATGAGCTGTGAGGATCCAGTGTGTGTTGCCCCATTTGATACCAAACTTTCAAATGGTTTCCGCTGAACTAAGGTGGATCTGAGCTGAGTCAATCCGATGTACGACCACCTTTAAGCAGGCGGAGGTAAGGAAGGAATCGAGCCTGGGAAACTAGAAACTATACAGAGAGTCTATCCACAAGAAAGGTTCTGAGCAGGATGAGGTAAAGCAAGAAGGTGGGTTGAAGAAACTAGAAACTGTGAGGTAGGTGGACGGAATAAAGAGAGTCGAGGGTAAGATGGGAGATGTACAGGGCAATTCAACCGAAATGATGCAGAACCTGGGCTGGAAATCATTAGAGAAAAAAAAGGAAAGAAAGGTTAAAGATTTACGCACTGTTCAGGCCAGGGAGAGAGAGATAGAGAGAAATTGTGGGGGGAGTTGTCGGTAGTAGGGGCTGTGAAGGGGTTGTAGGGTTAGGAATAAGGAATGAAAGGCGAGTACAAAGAGGAAGGTCAGATCATGAGTGGTAAATGGCAATAATGGGGTGTAAGATGGATATAGGGAAGGTTTTCACTTACCTCTTGTAACTAAAAAGCGATAGAATGGTGTAGAATGAGTGGAAAAAGTGGTGATGTTTAATTCAGATGATTTCTAAGGGAGATTAATATTGGAAGAATTGTTCGCCTACAAAACAAGAATAAAACCAACCAAATCATCGTGAGTATATTGGGTGGATGAGTTAACGACTGAGTTGAATTTAAAGATAAATAGTAATAATTTTTAAACTGTCGTGATCGATTTAGCTCAGATTATATTGTTAATAATATCAACAACAGCCTACTTAAGTATAGACAATTAATAATAAATATACAGTGCTACTAAATATTTCAACCCACTTCATTGAAGCTAGAATAGTGATGACGTCATTAACTAACCAATAATTGTGGGCACATTGTCTTAGTCATGTTGCTCGCTTTTTAAAATTATGTGACAGGTTATCAAATACCGTTAATCTCCATAGAAGAAAGGAACACATTTAAATGTAAAATTGTTTTTTGAGTAATACATAGTTTTGAATGTCCTATCAATAAATAGTGATGATAAGCAGAAAAAAAGTGAGTGAAATACCAGTGGAGAGTAAATCAACAAACTCAGTGCTACTTAAGACCTTCAGTGGCGGCTCGTAGCTAAAATTAGTGGGGGTGCGTCTCCAGAATTTTTTTAGCCTTTGTTTTAAAATTGTTTAAAAGGGAAAAAACATGTATAAAAAGAATATTTATTCAGGAACTTGATAAGATATTAACAAAAAACCAAACCTTTTTACTTAATTTAACTTAAATTGTTACAGTTCAAGCTTGATCTATTCATTCAAAAATGGAATCCATTCTTCTTGTTTTATTTTGCGCAAAAATTCAATAATTTTCTCCTTGATCTCTGGATGACAATTGAGGATTTTTTTCCCATTGAAAGTACTGCAAGCGCATTTACGCATTTAGTCTTTCTGTTAAATAAAAGAACTGAAAAAAAAAATAGAATAGCTGGAAGAAGAAAAATAATCTAATACTACACTTTATCACATTCAAGAATATGGTACACGGTTTTTAAGCACAACACACGTATAATAAAAAAAACCACTTAATTCCACCATCACACCAGAGCTGACACTACGAGAGCAACAGTGCTCTCTCTACCTGGAAGCCCCGCCTTCCTCCCCACCTCCCTTCTACGTGCGCATGCGCACAACAGTCAAACACCACGTCACAGGCAATTTGAAGCGCACAGTTCCATACAAAGATTTTTGTATCTTTTTCATAAACTGGGGGATGGCTACTGAAGTACTGACACTAAGCTTAAGGAATATATAATGTAATACAAAAATAAATAAAGAATTAAAGAAAAAAGGACTCATTATTTTAAATGTTATCGATAATATCAAGTGGAAATAGGGGGTGCTGCAGTTCCGCAGTGCCTATACACGAGTCGCCACTGATCAGGTTGTTAAAATAGTGATTGTAAATAACTATCGTCGTCGAGTGGTAAGCTTGCACTAAGTCAGTGTTCCGCAAACCTTTTTAAGTCCACAGTGCTTTATTTAGCATTGCCCCCCTGCGGGACGGGGTTTAGAATAGTCCCGCAGTAACCCCTGCTTGTCGTAAGAGGCGACTAAAAGGGGAGGCTTCTGTGCAGGATGTACCTCGTGCAGGACAAACCTATCCTATATCTTTCCTTTCACGTCATTTTCTTCTTTCACTTTCCCCCCTTTCTTTTCTTCACTCTTCCCCCTTCGCTATATCTATCCTTACATTTTTCTTCCCTTCCCCCTGCCGTTCATCCTGCACGGAGGCCTTTGGCCTTTCCGTTGACGACCTTGGCTACTAACCCGGCTCTTCTCTGTTTATTATAGGATACCACTGCTTTGAGCTCCTGAATGAAAGTGCGCCGGTTGCAATACCTTAGTAGAAGGGCCTTAGGGATGACAATAACCGGGTACCCTACTTTGGGAAAAGATCGGTTGCGTTCATGAGGGCCCGGACGTAAAATTGGCACTTTCCTACACCCACTTGCTGCGATGACCTCTCTCTCGGCGATGCTCTATGCGAAGGTTGTCATGTCTAGCGTCGCATAGGGCCTCTCGTCGGGACAGTTAACAGGGCCATATGTGGTAGTACCAACTTGGGTCACCCTGGGTCTACGATCCGAGTATTGTGTAGGTTGTCCCCAATAATGGCATGGCCGACAACATTGTCGCCGCTGGCACCGTACTGCCAAACCCTGCTGGCAACTCACTGCCCGGCCCCTCGCAAGGTCGTAATATAGATAAGAGCGGAAACGGGTAAGGCCGTCCAGCCCTTTAATTGAAAAAATCCAGGAAGTGGTGAGGCCCCAGCCCCGCTTCCTGGTAATGTCTCGAATGGATGATAATGAGAACCTCAGGCGTGTCAGCCCATTTGTCCTCGAAAGAGTGATAAGTGGAGCTGCCGAGTCTGGGGTTTCAATTAGAAAACTGCGCGATGGTACGATTATGATCCAGACTGAAAACGACCTTCAGACAAAGAAAATAATGGCAATAACTACAATACCGTTGAGCCCCTCGAATCATTTAAAGGTGAAGGTGGAGCCGCACAGGTTCCTCAATGTTTGCAAGGGAGTGGTCACTTGCTATGACCTCGACTGCGTAAGCATTGAGGACATCTGTGAGGAGCTTTCCCCTCAACATGTCACCGAAGTATATAGGATTACCATCAAAAGGAACGATGTAGTGAAGAATACTGACAGTTATATACTAACATTTGCCACTCCTTCCTTACCAAAGGAGGTCCGAGCTGGCTTCCACGTGCTTAGGGTCCGGCCGTATGTCCCCAACCCTCGGCGCTGTTTTCAGTGCCAGGAATTTGGGCATACGAAGCTTCGATGCCGTGGTAAGCCAACCTGTGCAGATTGTGGACAGGAGGCTCACGAACAACCATGCGAGTCTCCTAAATTCTGCATCAATTGCAAGGGTCCTCATTCTGCCTGGTCTCGGTCCTGTCCGAATTGGAAAGTAGAAAAAAAAGTCCTGGAGATCCAAACAGAAAAGAAGATCCCTTATGCCCAGGCACGCAAAGAGTTTACTGCACTACAAGCTCCGGTATTTCAAAGCTCCTACAGCCAAATTGTTGGCCAAAATATAAACTGCCCTAACTGCCACTGCGCAGTTAATATTGTGAAGTCTCCTACACGACCTGTGCCACTCCTCTCTATTCGAGACTCAACAAAAAAACCAGCATCAACTATGGTGATGCAAAATATAAGACAAGTGGCGACACCTTCACAACAGTCGCCTCCACCACCTGTACCCCCGAGGAGACCCCCTCGGGGAACACTTCCGAGCCCCCCCCGGGGAACTCCCCCGAACCCCCCTCGGGGAACACCCCCGAACCCCCTCGGGGAACTCCTCCGAGCCCTCCTCGGGGAACTTCCCCGAGCCCTCCTCGGGGGACTCCCCCGAGCCCTCCTTGGGGAAATAAATTGCATGCGGCCACTCTTGGGTCGCTAACTCTCGCCTCTGGGCCTCCAGAGGCCGGGATGAGTGGCGAGACAGGTGAGGCCGTAAAGGCGAGTCCCACTGGTGCCTTGCAGAAGGACCAGCGAGAGCCCGCTGAAAAGAATAATAGTAAAAAAGCGTCGAAGGCCTTAACAAAGCCTTCGCGCAAGGATCCGACTACCCAGTCTCTCCAAAGTAAATCGAAGCCTCCCCTAAAGCGGGAGGTCCAGGAGAGATTGGGAAAGGCAAGAGGACCTAAAAAGGCCCTCAACCAATTTTTAATTTTAAGAGATAGTGTCATGGATTGCGAGGATAACTAAATTTTATACTAATAACTTATGTCGCTACTACAATGGAATTGTAGGGGTTTTTATGCTCGTGTAGAGGAAATTAAACTAATAATTTCTTCCCTGCATCCTTCCATATTGTGTTTGCAGGAGACCCACTTCCGCCCAACTGACAGCCCGATGCTCCGTGGGTACGATGTATATCGTACCGACAAGCCATTCTTCGATCGGGCTAGCGGAGGTGTGGCTATACTTGCACGTAGCAATATATATAATAAGTCTATAAATATTGTATCTGATCTCCAAGTGATTGCTGTGAGAGTCTCCCTTCCTATAGAAGTAACTGTATGCTGCATCTACCTCCCACCAGGTGAACGTGTTTCAAAGAGGAGCCTAGAGGCCCTCTTTAAACAACTTCCCGCCCCCTATATTATCTTGGGGGACTTTAACGCACACAACCTGGTGTGGGGGTCTAATTATACAGACGCCCGCGGGAGGATGGTAGAGGATATTCTTGTCTCGGGAAACCTGGTGTTAATGAACACCGGGACCCAGACACACTTTTCCACCTTTAATGGTGTATCCTCTGCCATCGACCTAACTCTATGTAGCCCCGGGATCGCTGCCCACTTCCTTTGGGAGGTCCACTCGGATCTATGTGGCAGCGATCACTTTCCCATTCTGCTTTCGCTAATTGAAGACCCTCCCGGTATAGCACGTGCACCACAATGGGTGCTTAAACGTGCTGACTGGGATAAATTTCGCGAGCTCGCCGTATTTGTACAACCCCTTTTCTCCGGACGTCGATGTTAATATTGCCCATTTTACTTCGACGGTCATCATGGCGGCGAGGGAATCTATCCCTAAATCCTCGCCAAACCCGCGCCACCATCCTGTTCCCTGGTGGAACGAGGAGTGTAGATTGGCTATTTCTGACCGTCGAAGAGCATTACGTCTCTTCCATCGGCGTCCTACCTTGGATAATCTAGAATCATTCCGGATTATGCGTGCTCGAGCTCGCCGTATCATTCGTGAAAGAAGAAGAAAGTCTTGGAGACAGTTTATATCTACCCTTACAATTTCCACTCCCACAACTAAGGTTTGGGACAATATTCGTAAATTACGTAGTAGCAAAAATACCATCAATAACATACCTGCCCTCATGTCAAATGGTACGCTTGTCTCCTCCCCTGTGGAGGTCGCCAATGTATTGGGCTCTATGTTCACCGCCATATCTAGCACTGCAAGCTAC
Source organism: Timema cristinae (assembly GCA_039000515.1). Classification (NCBI taxonomy): domain Eukaryota; kingdom Metazoa; phylum Arthropoda; class Insecta; order Phasmatodea; family Timematidae; genus Timema; species Timema cristinae. Next base: position 35,268,614 of record JBCFYV010002255.1, read on the forward strand.
TCAAATGAGTTTGCAGCGCATAAGCGGAACATAGAGCGCCATTCTATTGACTTTGGTCGGAGTCAGGGGGAGGATTACAACTCCCCCTTTACTTTAGATGAACTGACCTATGCCATGTCCCAGGCGGGTAGCACAGCTCCTGGCCCCGACGACATTAATTATGAAATGTTGCGCCAGTTACCCCCTGCTGGACGAGCATGTCTGTTGGACCTCTACAATAGTGTTTGGGAATCTCGTCAGTTCCCAACACTGTGGAGGCAAGCAACAATTATCCCTCTATATAAAAGTGGCAAGGAAAAATTAGAACCAACTAGTTATAGACCGATAGCCTTAACTAGTTGTGTATGCAAAATATTGGAAAAAATGATAAATAAACGATTAATATGGTATTTAGAATCCCGCAATCTACTATCAAATATTCAATGTGGTTTTCGCCGCAACCGATCTACGGTGGATCATCTCGTCCGTCTCGAGACGGCAGTTCGTGACGCCTTTCTCCATAAACAGCATCTTTTGGCAGTTTTCTTTGACTTGGAGAAAGCGTACGATACCACATGGCGGTACGGCATTTTAAAAACCCTTTTTAACTGGGGGTTCCGTGGGAACCTCCCTGTTTTTATAGCTAATTTTATGTCAGATAGACACTTCCGGGTAAGGTTAAACAACACCTTATCCGATGATTTTATTCAAGAAAATGGGGTGCCCCAGGGCAGTATTTTAAGCTGTGCGTTGTTCGCCATTGCAATAAATGGCATTGTGGACAACGTACACCTTCCTGTCCGTTCATGCCTCTTTGTGGATGACTACGCAATTTATTGCAGTTCGTCAAGTCTCCACAGGGCTGAACGACAGATACAACTGAGTGTTAACAATCTTTGGTCGTGGGCATCGCGTAATGGCTTTCGCTTCTCTGCAGCCAAAACGACGGTCGTCCACTTCCATAGATTACGCGGAATACATCCAGCCCCCAATATTTTAATGAACAACGTTGTTTTACCTGTCTCCGAGACCGTAAGGTTCCTGGGACTTTTATTCGATTTTAAACTAACTTGGATCCCCCACATCAAAGACCTGAAAGCGAGGTGTATTAAGGCATTGAATTTGCTCAAAGTGGTTAGCGGCCGGTCCTGGGGTGCTGATAGGGAAACCTTGATGCGCCTGTATAGGGCCCTGGTCAGATCTAAACTAGATTATGGGAGCTTTGTTTATGGCTCAGCTAGACCCTCGGCGTTGAAGATGCTAGATAGTGTCCACCATGCTGGCATTCGACTGGCTACTGGTGCCTTTCGTACCAGTCCAGTCGTCAGCATCTGTGCCGACGCCGGTGAGCCGCCTCTTTCTTACCGGCGGTCCTATCTATTGGCATCTTACGTGTCGAAACTTCATTGCATGGCGCAGCATGTTGCCTATCGTCCTGTGTTTCATCCCCCTAACCGTGTCTTGTATGAAACCAAATGGCGTAGTACAAGGCCGGTTGGGATCAGGATGCTATCGGTTTTCGACACGTGTGGGATAGTTTTGCCAAAGGCTATCCCCACATCCCCAGGTCGAGTTTCTCCCTGGAAGATACGCCTACCTCAATGCCATTTTGATCTTGCCAAGTTCCCTAAAGCGACCACCCCAAACTTTGTATATGAGAGGACCTTTAATGAGCTCCTCTCCACTCGCTTTCACGGATTCGAGCGCATCTACACTGACGGCTCTAAATCTGGAGCCTCCGTGGGATGTGCTTTTGTTGTGGAAGGATCCAATTTTAAATTTGGTTTACCTAAAGAAACCAGTGTTTTTACGGCTGAATTATATGCCATTTTTAAATCTTTGTGTTTTGTTTACCGAAGTAGTCACCGTTCTGTCCTCATCTGCACGGATTCCATGAGTGCTCTGTTGGCATTGTCCACTCTCTACTCCTGGAATCCCCTCGTGCAGATGATACATGAGCAAATTTTTAAAATTGATTCATTAATCACCCGGCTCGCCTTTTGCTGGATCCCTGGTCATGCTGGTCTTCCAGGAAATGAGCTGGCGGACCGGGCAGCCAAGGAGGCAGCACGCCTGCCTCCGGAGGCGAGTCTGGGTGTCATGTTTTTAGATCTAAAGGGTTATGTTCGGCGTGGAGTCTTACGCACCTGGCACGAGCAGTGGGTCTCGACCCCTGCTCAGAACAAGCTGCGGTCCATCAGGGACGGTGTGTCGCGATGGCCCTCTTCTATACGAAAGTCTAGAAGAGAGGAGGTCATCGTGACGAGACTCCGCGTCGGGCATACTTCATTGACCCATAGTTTTTTACTAAGAGGGGATCCACCTCCAGTGTGTGAGTTTTGTGATACTCCCCTTAGTGTGCATCACATTTTGGTGGAGTGTCGCAAACTAGCCCCTATCCGTCTGGCTCTTGATTTTAAAGGTGACTTACGTTTTTTATTACGCGATAGTGCGGATGGAGTTATTTGTTTACTCCGTTTTATACGCCAGGCGGATCTTTTTAATGCCATTTGAGTCACTTTTATAAAGTGGCTCTTTTGGATATTATCTCATATTGAGATCTTTTTAACAGTTTATTACAATTTAACATGTTGTTTTGTCTTTTTAACGTATTATCATTTTAACATGTTTTGTCTTTTTAACGTGTTATATTTTAATATGTTTGTTTAGTCTTTTTATTAGAGTGATACACTTGTGGTTTTTTTTTAGCAGGTGTATCACTTAATTTATACCAGGAGCCCATTTGAGCACTCCTATGGAGTGTCTCAGATGGTGAATGTTTTATCTCTTTCCCCTATGGGGATTTTATTATGTTTTTAATATATTTCAAGGCCCTAATGACCTAGATGTGTCGATGGGCCGTTAAACAATAATAATAATAATAATAATATTTAGCATTGCAACTTATTACCCACTCGTATTGTACGCTTTTACTTAATACGCTAGAGGTTTTAAGGATTAAGAAGGCTATATTCAGATGGAATGTACTCAGATTTGCGTGGAAAGAAAGTGGAAAACCATTTAGAAAAAAAAAACACCTCAGTACACCCGATCGAGATTCAAACCTCTATCTCCCCGCCATCGACAATCAAGTTTAGTGCAAGAGTTGCGCCTTAGACCATGAGGTCACCGAAGTACATCAAGGTACACTTAACAAGCATAATTTTTTTGAGGAACACTTTTGTTTTGGGTATGCACCAAGGCTGCAGGAAAATGATTACACAACCAGTCTAACAGTTGCACGGTAAATCAGAATTATTAAAGTAGACTATTTTCCCCCCCTGGAGTAACTTAAAATCTTCCAAGATTAAAGGTTCAAGTTAGTTTATAAGGCCGCTTCTTTAAAATTTGGAAACATTTTTTCCAAATCATTAGTAACTTGGCTTAACCATGACTCTAACTTCATGCGAAAGCTTTGTCAGATGTATTTAAGATAGTAAGTAAGAGCAAGTAAGAAACGCACGGCTGTCACTCGCACCAACTTAATTTGTATTATTATTGAACATCAATACGTGTCGTCCTTCTGGGGTTGTGGCGGGGCCTACGTTAACTATCGGGCCTGCATGCTACTGTCGTGACGTCACAGAGAGAGGCGGTCAGCTGCCAATGCGCTGCGTTAGTTAACACGGCGTTCACTCGTAGCGACCAACTACAACTTTATTTTAACAAGTAATGTTACTACTTAGGGGTTTATCATTGGGATAACGTTATTCTGCAGAATTATTACTTGAATATAATAGTGATATAATGAAATTTACAGATAAGCTAGCTTAAGCCATACATTTAAAATAATGTAATAAAATATCAAAGGTATAATTTACCAAAACTAGTTCCTAATATTGTGTCAGTTAAGTTAATTATCTTTTTCGAATTGAGAAGCTTTGAATAATATTCTAGGCTGTAAGTTTTATCGTTGTTTGACTGTTTTATAGCAAACTCACAAACAAACAATTATTACAAATTACAAATTACAAATTTTTAATTTCTTTCTAGATGACAACACGTAAATTAGTGATACATAATATTATGTAAGGCAGTAAAATATTACAAATCTGTTACACGAAAGCAACTTTATCCAAACAACTCTTTTACTTTCCTTACAAAATATTGAAACAAGCCTCTTTACGATATCAAAATGAGGTGATTTACATTCAAACCAGATAGCTGAACATAGGTTTGAACTATTCTTTAGCAAATCTATCAATAAACTAACTTTTTTAAAAAAAATTTTGCTAAAGATTTGAATAACTTTAATATAATTTATTTTCTTAATTTAAGATTAGATAACATAATTCCTTGCTATAATTTTCTGAAACATTTTATTCAAAATCAGAAAAGTTTAGGATATTATCTTTCCTAGCATTTTTTTTTTTTTTTTTAAGAATTTTGATTTCTTATCTTTCTGCGAGCGTCTTTCTTCTTCTTCTTCTTCTTTTTTTTTGCGAGGTTTTAGACAAGTATGAAGGTAGATTTTTAATAATAGTTTTGTATGAACCATTTTTCATTTTGGTTTGTCTCTTCTACAAATTAAAATGTTGTCATGGGCCTTTTTACGGAGTCTTCTTTAATAATATCTGATGATCCTCACATACGCGTGAGTACGCGGAAGGGATGAAATTGTCTCTGTGACTGGACCGAATCCATTTTTGTCTGAGCGTTTCATCACTGGGAAATTTAAATATGTATTTTATATTAGTGTATTCATAATTAGATTTACATCCAGGTATACAGCATTTTAAAGGCATTTAAAAGACTGTTTGAAGAATGCACTTACAACAGATTACACTCATACAACAGTATATAGAGAGCTATGACAGGTCGGACGTGACCAATCTTAATAATAATAATAATAATAATAATTAGCACCACGTCTTACTACCCGTTCCAAACCCTTCCTTCACCTCTGACAAGACATCTTGTGAATGTGGGGAATGCCAGGCCTCCACCGTGGTTCGGATTCCACGCTAAACTGTAGGTCCTTCATTTCATCTCACAATCACCCTACCATTACACATTAGCGTAAGTGCGTATAACCCGAACGGGTATAAGACGCGGTGCAAATAATAATAAAAATACTACCCGTTCGGGCTTATACGCTTTAAGTACTAATTACGCTATAGGATTAGGAATTTGGAAGGTTTAATTAGAGGAATGAACCCGCATTTGCGTGGAGGGAGAGTGGAAAACCATTTAGGAACACCCCCCCAGTTCACCCGAACGAGATTCGAACCTCGATCTCCCCGTCCTCAGCAGTCGAGCTCAACACGACAAGCGTGTTAGCCAACTACGCCACCGAGGCGGGTACCAATATTAATAAAATCACACATTTTTTGTAGCCGACGATTTCCCCACGCCATCATAGACTCTACCTTAAAATATGAGTGAAGAATGACCCTGGATACGGGACGATTCCTGGATAGATAAATGGTTAGAGCATTGGCATCGGGTTAGATTCCGTGTCCAGGTTTCAATTTTCAGAATATGATGTCTAAATGGAGAATTAATTCCTCACTAAAAAGCACAAATAATAGCTTCGGCTATTTGATTCTTTGTAACATCTCCTTTAAGTTAGCTCGTTTCCAAAATTTTGCGACCATGGCAGCACTTAATTAAAAATGGAAAGAATGCGTAAAGTGAGGAGTGTTACAAGAAGTTCGTTTACGCGGTTGTGCAACCAGATTGCAATGGAATTAGATGCCGTTGATCCACGCTTTGTTTTGGAGGGAGAAGCGAAGTCACAAACCTTGAAAGTAAAGTTTGAAGAACTCCAGAGTCTGTACCACCAGGTATTTGAGTTTACGTTAGAGGCCGATCAAACAAAGAAATAACTTTATGTCAAAAATAAATTAGCAGAGGAATATTCTAATAACTATTTTAAGGTTAGGGCTAGAGTGGAAAAGAGAATCAAAGACTCGGATCTTGTAATTGATGTATCTGTACGCTCGAGAAATAATATGGTAGAAACGAATAAATTCAAGCTTCCACAAATTGAGTTTAGAAAGTTTGAAGGAAGATAGAACCACAATGATAAGACTGGTTTCAATGTATCTGCGAAGAAACACCAATTCCATCGTAGAATGACTGTTTAGACAAGTGGATCAGTTTGATAGAATGTATACCATCAATTTTGATAGGATTCCGATTTGCAAATAAGTGATCGAGATTTTCTACTTTTTTTTTTTGTGGTTTGACAGTCAATAAAAATTACAAGTTTATCGTCACATCAAGGTAATTTTTGGAGTTAATCGTTGTCCTTATTTATTAGGTGCTGTTATTAACCACCACCTATCTGATAAGTTTTCTGTCTGTAAACAAGATGAGAACGGTGAACTACAAGCTATCATTGAGAAGCTAAGAGACAGTTTTTATGTGGATAGTTGTGTCACTAGTCTTGACAGTGAAGTGGAGCTAGGTACCTTCATGCAAGAGGCAACAGCTATTATAAAGGAAATACAGTTTGATCAGAGAGGAGGGGAACACACTAGAATGTCTGCATGCTCAGGCAGAGACTACAAAATTAATATGCTGGGGTTATTTCGGGATCCAGTAAATGACTCAATCCAAATTAGGTCTGAAGTTTTACAATGCTCGGAGAAGGTGACTAAAAGGAAACTGTTGTCAGTTTTCAACAGTGTATTTGACCTTATTGGATTTACTTGCCCTGTATCTCTGTGTCCAAAACTTTTTAATGCAGTCAACTTGGAAGACAAAGGGAGGTTGGAATGCTGAAGTTAGTGATGACATAAAGAAAGAATTTCTTAAATGAATACCTAGGTGGGTTGGTGGATCCAGAGTCTCCAAATCAGGCTTACATACCTTTTGTGATACAAGTCAATCAGCCTATGCTGCAACAGTGTTCATAAGATGCCAAGCCAGACTGGAGTGACTGTACAGCTACTTCAAGCAAAGACTCGAATTACTCCTGTCAAAAAAAATCACAATGCTTCTGTTGGAGTTGCTAGCAGCCACTGTTGGAGCCAGTTGGCAGCTCTTAAAATAGAATATGTGGAGTCTTTCCTTTGGACTGATTAGGCCACAGTACTTACTTGGTTTCAACACTTGTTGGTAACAGAGTGATAGAGATAAATTTATTGAAATCTTCAAAGGGTTGAAGTCATATACCAGGTGATCATAATCCGGCCGACTTGCCATCCCGAGGATGTATAGCCAAACAGTTGTTGGAATCAAGATGGTGGGACCAGTGCAGTTGAAGGAACAGCCAGAAGCTTGGCCAAGTCTGCCAAGCACATCAATGAAGAGGAAAATGCATTAGAAAAGAACAAGGGTGTCAGATCTTCAATGATGTCCATATCCACGGGGATCCAGAACTGGTATTACAAATACTTCTCAAAGTATACCAAGATAATCCGTATGGTAGGATAGATTTTCAAATTTGCGTTCAATTGTCGACATCCTCAAGATAGGTTGAAGGTAGAACTTACTGTTCAAGAACACAACAATGATGAGTTCTTCATTTTGAAACAAGTTCAAAGAGAATTCTTTGTTGGTGAAAGAGATGATAAACTTTCTTCCTCATGTTCATTTAGAGATGAAGATAGTACTCTACGCTTAAGGACCAACATATCTGAACGTGAAGACATAAGGGATTTTAAATGTCCTATAATCCTGCCTGATAAACACCCTGTAGTTATAGTGCCTGTCAAAGACCTACAAGATAAGTCAAACCATGTAGGAGTGCAAGGAGTGATTGCGATTTTGAGGGAACGATTTGGATTTTAGGAGGACGGAGAGCAATCAAGTCCATGATCTCAAAGTGTGGGGTATGCCGAAGATATAGTGCTCGAAGAATGGAATCTGTACCCACTTAATTACCAGTTCATCGTGTGCAAGATGCTGTTCCTTTTGAAATGGTGGGTGTAGACTTGTTTGGACTACTTTTTCTAAGGGATACAAAAAAGGTATGGGTATGTTTGTTCACGTGCGCAGTGTATCAAGTAGTCCATTTGGAGTTGGTGACAAGTTTATCAACGGATGCATTTCTACAAGCTTTTCGTCACTTTATAGCAAGAAGAGGGCGACCCATAGTAGTTTACAGTGACAATGGCACGAATTTTACAGGTGCTCACAGTGTGTTTAAGAAGATTGATTGGAGTAAAATAGAGGATTATTCTACACCTCAAAGGATCCAGTGGAAATTCAATCCATAATTGCTGCATGGTGGGGAGGATGGTGGGAGCGACTGATAATAATTTTGAAGGAAGCTCTCTGGAAAATACTTAGTCGGGCTTCACTGAAATTTGAATAAATGACAACTATCCTATGTTACTGTGAAGCTTTGATGAATGCTCGACCTTTGACTTAAATTTCAGAAGAATCAAACGACTTAGCAACACTAACACCAACAATGTTCATACAAGACTTTAAGGAAGTGAGTGTGCCTGATTTTGATGTTGCAGAGTCTACAAACCTTTGTGGAGAAGCCCCGAGACAAAGATGGAAGAATACCTGGGTCAACTAATACAAGGAAGCTCTACGGGGAAGTTCAGGAAACTGAATGTCAGAGAGAAAGTGTAAATTGACAGTGACAACATGAAACGACTTGACTGTCCTATATCCAAGGTTATAGAGGTTATAAAAGGACATGACGGTGAAGTCCGGTTGGTTCGACTCAAGACATCATCGGGTATGTAGCTCCGGCCTATCCAGCGAGTCTATCCCTTTGAAATTATTGGCCACGAAGAAGATTACAAAATGATTTCCTCAAAGCAGGTGTCATGGAAGACAAACCAAAGAAGAAAGAAGAGAAGATGGAGCCTGTGAAATGTAAAAGTGATAGTCAGAATGACAGTGTGCCCAAGACGCTTCCAGAGGGGACGGATTGTGAAATCACCCGAGATACTAGATTTGTAAATATCATGGTTTGAAATGGTTTGTAACTTTTTAATTGTTCATTCGACCATTCATGATTTCACTATATTGTTAATGTTTATTATTTTATATGATTGAAGTAAGATTTGAATTGGTTAAGTTAACTTGCTAGTGCTTCAATAACTTAAGGGGGAAGGATGTTGTAGTCAACTCATAATTATGTTTTTCAAGGGTTGGTACCTTCTGTACAACAGATTAAAGATGTGTAGTGGTTCATCTCTCTTACTTTTATATCTTTTGAATTGTATTTGTTTTCTGTTTCTTCTTTGTGTAAATTATTGCATTTGCATTGTACTTGAAGTTTGTAACAAACTAATTAGAGTAAATTGTAACAATTACTTTAAGTTAGCTCGTTTCCAACAGTAAGTAAACATTTACCATTATATTAATTAACGTTGTATGTTTTTGTAAGAGAGGATGTGATATCTGTTTGGATGTATTTTATTCTGCCTGTATTTCTCCATTGTTAAACGTGTAAGCCGTTACTATTCTTGGCTATTCATTTATGATTAATTAAATAACGAGGCATTTCCATTGTTGAAGACCCGGATGGTAAAACCCTTAGCTGCAACAATTATCTAGGCAACGAATGATGGATGAGTGTAGTAATTTCGTTTAAAGTATTGTAAAAAATCCATTGTAGGTTCATAATTTCATTGAGATACATTTACAATCGTTTAAATCTTGGCAGAGTATTGGGATACTTGGCAATCACTAAGGTTCGTTACGTTACCATTCAGGGTAAACTAAGGTGACGTTCTCGTTTATCAAAACGAACTTAACATTGTTATGTTTTTTTAGTTTATGTGAAAGGAGCATTCCAAATAGGTTAAAATCGCAATTTAGTCCAACAAATGTAATAAAATTATGCATTTAGAAACTTAATTTTTTTTAAATTTCTTTAAGCCCTATTAACTACACCTACTACAAATTTAAAATTGAAATCAACGCTACTATTTATTCATAACAAAATAAATAAACAGGACAATGTGAAAAGTAAGTCTCTAACACACAAAAACAAGTTAATTTTTGTTAATATAGTAACTTTAATTTAATAAATAAATAATATTTCTTTACATAAAATAATGAATATATTCGTTTATATAAAAAAAATATTACTGTAGTATAGCGCTTAACCTACACGTATTATAAAATTTAAAATAATTTCAATAAAACACACACACACAAATGACTAGTGAATGCGGAAAATATAATAATATGTATAATACAATTTCTCGTGCATCTAGATTGCGTAAAAAGATTGATAATGTGGTTATTCTTTTTGTTCACAAACAAAAGGGAATGTGAGTATGAAATTACGACATTTATATAGTGATAGTAAAAAAAAAGTTGATTCTATACAAATATTCTATCCAAACATTTTTAACAACAAAATGACTAACTAGGGAGTAAGAAAAATATTTGTATTGATGTCAAGGGAAATAATTAGGTACAAAGGGAAAATATGTCAATACTATCATAATAAGTTGTATTATATGATATGTGTTTTGTGTTTAATGCATCAATAAACAAGCGCAACGCTTTTGTCGTCTGGATAGGTCACATATATTTTTTGTATAAACCACAGGGATGTTTTCCCATAGGGTTTCATTTAGCTAACTATTAGTTTCCTTTATTGGTTTTATTGGTTCATTTTTGTTATTAATCGAATTTATATATTTAGTACTATACATATGGTTTTTTTCGGGTGAGATACACGTTTTATAGATTAAATACACTCTATCTCTTTAGTACGAACGTGTATATTCTTGTCAGACCCAATATAGGCCCATCTTATGGGTCTAAATTAACAATTGAGGACTCTAATAGAAATGTGTTGACCTGAAGATGTCCAACTGTCATTAAAACAAATACACATTTTACCTGAAATCGAAAAGGCAACCCCCTACACCCCCAATTACGTCAGACGCATTCCGGACTATTCTCATAGTGTTTGATTAATTCGAGAAAACAATTTATTTTCTTTAGTTTAGACCACGTATTTTAAAAAATAATGTTTTCTATTATTGCTTAAGTATGGCGCAATTTGCGCTCGAGTTTATCCATATAATTTGATATCACGATTCTAGTTGCTAGAATTGAAAAAATGTTCCTAGAATTATTCAGGATCATCATCATCATCATCATCATCCTTGATTACTGATCAGTAAGGAAGAGAGATCATTGGGCTGACCTGGGTGACCTTGATGACGAAGATGACAGCCTAGATTAGAATGTTGTAGATGGTGTATGTCTGGACTTTCGCTTAGCGAGAAGGAAACTTATTCTCATCTGTTTCTTGCTGAATCCCTCTGTTTCTCATTGGATCCCTCTGTTTCTTACTGAATCTCTCTGTTTCTTGCTGAGTCCCTCTGTTTCTTGCTGAATCCCTCTGTTTCTCATTGGATCCCTCTGTTTCTTACTGAATCTCTCTGTTTCTTGCTGAATCCCTCTGTTTCTCATTGGATCCCTCTGTTTATTACTGAATCCCTCTTTTTCTTGCTGTATCCCTCTGTTTCTTACTGAATCCCTCTGTTTCTTGCTGTATCCCTCTGTTTCTTACTGAATCCCTCTTTTTCTTGCTGAATCCCTCTGTTTCTTGCTGAATCCCTCTGTTTCTTGCTGAATCCCTCTGTTTCTCGCTGAATCCCTCTGTTTCTTGCTGAATCCCTCTGTTTCTTACTGAATCCCTCTTTTTCTTGCTGTAATCTCTGTTTCTTGCTGAATCCCTCTGTTTCTTGCTGTATCCCTCTGTTTCTTGCTGAATCCCTCTGTTTCTTGCTGAATCCCTCTGTTTCTTACTTAATCCCTCTGTTTCTGGTTTATTCCTCTTTTTCTTGCTGTATCCCTCTGTTTCTTGCTGAATCACTCTGTTTCTTGCTGTATCCCTCTGTTTCTTGCTGAATCCCTCTGTTTCTCGCTGAATCCCTCTGTTTCTTGCTGAATCCCTGTTTCTTGCTGAATCCCTCCGTTTCTCATTGATCCCTCTGTTTCTCGCTGAATCCCTCTGTTTCTTGCTGAATCACTCTGTTTCTTGCTGTATCCCTCTTTTTCTTGCTGTATCCCTCTGTTTCTTGCTGTATCCCTCTGTTTCTTGCTGTATCCCTCTGTTTCTTGCTGAATCCCTCTGTTTCTTGCTGAATCCCTCTGTTTCTTGCTGAATCCCTCTGTTTCTTGCTGAATCCCTCTGTTTCTTGCTGAATCCCTCTGTTTCTCATTGGATCCCTCTGTTTCTCGCTGAATCCCTCTGTTTCTCGCTGAATCACTCTGTTTCTTGGTGAATCCCTCTGTTTCTTACTGTATCCCTCTGTTTCTTGCTGAATCACTCTGTTTTCTGGCTGAATCCCTCTGTTTCTTACTGAATCCCTCTGTTTCTTACTGAATCCCTCTGTTTCTTGCTGAATCCCTCTGTTTCTTGCTGAATCCCTCTGTTTCTTGCTGAATCCTCTGTTTCTTGCTGAATCCCTCTGTTTCTGGCTGAATCACTCTGTTTCTTGCTGAATCACTCTGTTTCTTGCTGAATCACTCTGTTTCTTGCTGAATCACTCTGTTTCTTGCTGAATTCCTCTGTTTCTTGCTGTATCCCTCTGTTTCTTTCTGAATCACTCGGTTTCTTAATGGATCACTCTGTTTCTTTCTGAATCACTCCACATGAGACTGACAAGCACTTACCACTCCATACTAAAGTCTAAGGTTTGATTTACACGCTCATCCAATATTGGGAGCAGAATATGCTTGAGTAAGGAGAGAAACTAACACGTTAGAAAAAAATGTCCGTTGAACCTCAATGCTTTGCGACATATATTTGAATCCTTGAATATCAATATATTTTATTTTAAAGCGGGTGAACCGTTTTATTTATTAGTGTCAGGATGGATGTTTTCAAACTATTGTGTTGGGTCATAAAACAAATTACTAAGGAACGACACACGCTTTCAATATAACGAGTTATTTTGAATCTCCCTCGCAAAAGTTTACACAAATATCTGCTTGTATCTCACTTTGTAGACGCATGAGCCCTGATTGAGTCAATTGGTTTTGAAATTCTCCTGGTTCTCACAGGAAGATGCTGCATAACTCTTGGAAGTTTTCCATTATTTTTTTTTACAAGTGAACCTGATTTATTTCTAAGTCAGCGTTCTAAGAAAGAACCATTGTATGTATCACACATAATTAATATCGTCGTCGTTGAAATAAAATTCTCTCGGTTGTAAAAATTCATCACTGCGTTGTTAAATCCAACCATTTTCTTTTTATTCTCACACAACAACTTTTTTCCAAAGAACACGCAAGGAGATGGATTACTGCATTATTGTTCGGTAGCTTTGCCTATAACAATTCAAGAAAACATCACGCTCAATTATTACCCTTGTCTCGTTTGTCCGATGGTTCAACAAGAGGGATGCTGCATCCCCTAGGCGTAGTTTCAGGGTGAATAAGTGGTGGCACGCATCCCGCCCCCCCCCCCCTTTTCCCCTCAACCAAATCCTAAAAACTACGAGGACACAACAAATAAGGGTAAGAGGGAATAATATTCCTACAGCCACGTCCAAACGCACAAGCAAATATTTTCATTTTTTTATAGTTTTTTTTTTACCTTGAACCACTGGGCACGTATTATTGCTTTACATAAAAACAAAAGGTCCCCGCTTCAAACAATAAATAGGGAAGGGAATACGAACATTTTTATTAGACTGTTTCTCGGAGCACTCACAAGACCGTAACATTTTACAGCAATTTTAGCTACTGTTCTAGAGCAAATGCCGTGTTTAAATTCACGTAGGCCTATTAAAAAACACAAAGTTGGACGTTTCTTTTTATAGAACATCATTTCTATTTATAACGGATTCAAATATTGAATAAACAATTATATGAATGGTTGAATAACGTGGTGCCATTTACTAATATTGCAAAAATGTTTGTTCATGTATTTTTATCAGAAGGTATAATTTTTTGACTTATACACAAAAATGTTTGGCTATTTTCTAAATGTCCATGGAAAACTTAGTTGTAAATTAGAGTACAAATTTTTTTTATTTTGTCAAAATAACGCGTAAGAAACATTGTTTTAATCATCTTCAACCTATATAATAGTATGCGAAATCAGAAATGTTGAATTAAATGATTAAATCTTCTTCACTTTGATTTATAAGAAAGTTTGTGCAAAATAATTATATAAATAAAAAGATAAAATAAAAAACCAGTGTGTTCGTGTTATAACGAGCAAAAAGAGCTATAAAATACTATGACCCAAACCCAATAAAAATTTTAATGCTTAAAGAGGCAACACATAAAAAACATTTCAGAGCAAAATAAGTGCACGCCGGATCGAAATTAATTGGATCAAACTTGTTTTAATATTAAATAAAATTTAATTTTTAGATTAAAATTGCTGAGATTAAAATAAAATGTGCAATTACTCTTTGTTTCTATTAATTGCTAATACAAGTATTTTGACTTTAATAAAAAATTGTTTTGATTTTCAAGCTAGTTAGTTATAGCGACATAGATTTATACCAATTGAAGTTAATAGAACAAATTTAAAAACAAGCTAATGCAGCTTTTCAAGATATTTAAGAGTAGATGATACATAAATTGACACTATAAAAACATTATTTCAAAAACTTTTACTACTATATAGGCTATTTTGGATCCGAGTGTAGCTTCAAACATAAATACTAGTAGTTATGTTAGCAATAGTCTTCGATGGCTTCATTCAAAAAAATTGCCAAGTAGATAATGTTAAAAATTATTTCATGTTCTTATAGTTACTATACTAATAGGACTAGCCCCCTTCCCCATAAAAAATATTGTAAGGAATCCTGTAAAACAAGCTTTAAATTATCCATCATGTCAATATAAAAACAAAACTTTTTTACTTTTTTTTAAACACAGTTCAACCATCACTGTATTGCCCCCTCCTCTTTTCTATCCTCCCTCCTATTTTCATCTCATTACTATAATTTTGTTTGCTCTAGGCGCGAAAGGAATTGTGTGTAAACCAATCAAACAAATTGTTAAAATCAAATGAATTTTTCAACTTCCTCCACTTTCATTTACTCCCCTCGTTTCCCCAAATTTTATTTTAATCTTTTTTTTTTTTTTTTTTTTCGTTCCTCGTCACTACATATATTTCTCTTTCCTCACCCCCCCCCCCCCCCCCGCACCCTTCAACAACTTTTTTTTCTCCAACGACTATATAATATACTATCGACGTTTTTATGAGGAATAAATTAAATTTTCAAAATAAAATATAGCCTATGCTACTCGCTGATAATGTAGCTTTATATTGGTGAAAGAATTTTTAAAATAGGTCCAGTAGTTTTTGAGTTTATCCACTACAAACAAAAAATCAAATCTTTCCTCTTTGTAATATTAATATACAAGTATAGATTAGGCTATATTTGGATTTGAAATTGAGTTGCACGTCTCGTCTCAGTGAATGATGTGCATCATTTTTCCCGCAGTTTCAGAAGAAAACCCCACGTTTCCCTTTTTACTTTAGGGTAACAGATCCGTGACGGGGTTTTTCTGAGATCAATAATAGAGAAAGTTGAGGAGCAACTCTACAAGTGGAGTAGCACTCGACATCGGTAACCTTCAGGTTAAAACCACAACCACCTTCATTCAAACCGTGCATACACCTCAGTACCTTGCTCAATGATTTATGTAACGAAACTAACTTTAGAATAATTTTGGATGACCTTGAATTTAAAAATATTAATATTATCACAATCTAACGGGTCGTGATGGATTGGGCACCGTCAACTCAATTAGAAGGAATTGTAAACAAGTGCATTGGGCATTTCATAGTAAAATATTAATTGGAAATGAATACGATACATTTCCTACAGACTTCAGTTCATCATAACTTATAAGCCATGCAGCTGAACATTAGCTACTCCGTTCAATACGTGCGAGGTAAAATTAATTACTATTGAGAGTAGGAGAAAGGTTAGGTTAGGTTAGGTTAGGTTAGGCTAACACTATTCAATCTAACTTAGGAGGGAAATTGTGCTGCAAGGTAGCAGTGCCCGATCAACCTTAGAAGGAAAATGTTGGTGATAGCCTTGGGTTAAAAGCAGTGCCCAGTCCAACCAGTATTTATTAATGGTTTAATTCCAGGCAATAAATGTTTCTATACATTTTAAATCATGAAGTTTTTCAATGAATAATATATTGTATATCTATAATTGGGTTAATAGTTATTATTGACCAGTTCATGTAAAATCATAGTTTTAAAATGCTATAAAAAAGTATTTTCAAATGATGGTATCCTTACTTCGGCAACAATTTTGCGAATTCTGGCAAGATTGTGAGCGGCTTAGTGTTTATTACTATACCATGGTTTGAATCTGTTTAGTTTACCAGTGTGCCAATTACTCCATAAATCCTCTGTAACAACACAATAGCAAAGTGCTATAAATATAACAACGTTAACAGGCTCAGAGCAATCTGTAGGTCTTTGCACAGATTTTCTCGCCTAGTAACATAAGCATCTCATTTATATTTCGTTATCTATGCCAGGGGTTTCCAAAGATTATTAATGAAGTGACGATTATAATACTTAGTGTATTTGGCGCAATACATGTAGGGATAAGAGATGTAAAATGTTCCTTTTTACTTTCCCTCAACCCCTTGGAGAGAGAAGTATTGTGATCGTTAAAAAAATCAAACTCAAGATTTTGATAAATGTCGACGTTTCATGACCCCCTTAAACAAAACAAAAAGTAGTTTTCACAATGCCGTTTGTCTGTACCTCGGACTAAAGCCGAAACTATTTTACTGTTTGGGCTATAACTTGGTATCTGGAGTTTTAATAAAATCCTCCGAGGTTTTTTTTGAATTAGTTATCTAACCCTTTAAGAGTAGCTTATTGAAGGGTAAAAAGAGAAAAATAGAAAAATAGGATTTTCTCGATATTCGCTCTAACGATTTGGAGTAAAATTTTACTCTAGACACGCTTTCTCATTATAAACAAGATGGCAATTCTCATTTGCTCATAAAAAGGACTTTGAGAGTAATTTACATAAAGGAAATTTTCCAATTTTCATCATTTCCTGTGACTTATTGAAATACGAAAAATAACTTATGATTGTAAAGTTGTAGTAATATTAAAGATACAATATTTTATTGGAAATATATTTTTATAAACCAATAGTTTCTTAACTATAAGCAAATATATATAAATTTTAATTCAGGTCGTTGATAATTAAATTATTTCTCATGTTATTTGGTGACAAAAATGTTTCTATTTTTTCAATTTTTCTATAACAGAGTTCCTTGTAACTAATGGCATAAATTAAGAAATAGCATATATTATTTAAGTTAGGATCTTTGGTATAGTGTTTCTACAACAATGTATGTACCTATTATTTCGTTTCACAAATCTTGTGAGTTTTTAGTAAATGTATATTTTAATATAAGCGGGAGAAAGTCTGTGCAATGCGCTGTATCATTTATTTTATTCTGAAAAATTATAATCGAGATATCCCAAGTTTTAAAGTTCACACTTCAGTTCGATTTATCACAAGGAAGTCGACACCGGAAACATTATCGAATGTGTTCCAATAATGCAACAACCGCGAATCCAGTTTTTTTAACGCATTCACATATCGAATACAGCTCTTGGCGATTGAGTATTTTACTAGCCTCTGGAATACTGTAAGCCAGATATTTTAGTAATTCAGAAATATAATCAAAGCCTTTACAAATATATCCCCGTCTCCTGGGATTCAATGATAAAAACTTGGTGACCTGGCGGTCTAGAGGTAAGGTGTCGAACTTCTGTGCTGGGGTCCGGGGTTCAATCCTCGGTCCCGGTACATATTTATCTGATTACCAAACCCTTCCTTCACCTCTGACAAGACATCTTGTGAATGTGGGGAATGCCAGGGCTCCACCGTGGTTCGGATTCCACGTTAAACTGTAGGTCCTCCATTTCATCTCCCAATCACCCTACCATTTCACATTAGTGTAAGTGCGTATAACCCAAACGGGTAGTAAGACGCGGTGCTAATAATAATAATAATAAGAACATTTAACCCAAAAGTGTTTGTCTGTAATTTGATATTATTTGTTTGGACTTTATTTGTAGTATATCATCAATAGAATAGTTCTAAGGTTGGCTTAAATATGTGCTAACAACTTTTTACCCCCTAATATCCACTCATCCCTAGCAGACAATGTGATGGCTTCATGTATATGTTATGATCAAAGCATGAAACTGGCCACTTTGCACATTCGCCAGCTGTTCCAGCCATTTTTTTTTTGCGCGTTCTGGCTATCCAAAGCGCGAATTTACCACAACAGTCTGGCCAGTGCCCGAAGTGCTGGTTTGTATGATATTAAGCAATCCCATACTAGCCTAAACTCACCCAACCACTGGGGTAGGGAGTCGCCCCTCAGGTGGAGGTACCCGTGTAAACCGGATGCAGACCAGAGCAACCAACCATCACCCTCTTCCTTGGACAGGACATAACTTAAAATAATTATAAGTTCAGTAATAAGTTATATAAAATAGACGATAAAATTTACTAGAGAGGAAATAACCGAAACCATTCCTGATAAATAAATATCATAGATTTTATATTTCGTGCGTGGGCCAAATTATTGCAGCTGTATCTAAAATGGCTGGTCGACCAAAGCCCGAACTGCTGGTAAATTATTATATATTTCGTGGCTTGGCTAATTTCGGTAGCCAAAGCTAAAAGTGTCTGGCCATTTTTCAAACTGGCTAGACTTCGGGCTTTGTCCATTATATCTACATGTAATAATATCTAGGCGAGGTCTCCCCAAAACCAGTCTCTCTCCTATTTAGTAGGTCTAAAAAGCCATCGAGGAACATTTTTAGTTATAATCTCATGTCATATATTTTTTCGGGCTTAAAAGGAATATTGGGATTTTTTTTAAACTTTTTAAAAGCTTAAATTCTAAAATATAATCTTCTAATACAGAAGTAGAACAAAATTCACTGTTGTGTAATTCACCATATAATAACGTCTTACTACCCGTTCGGGTTATACGCTTTAAGTACTAATTACGCTAATGGATTAGGAATTGGGAAGGTTGAATTAGAGGAAGTGAACCCGCATTTGCGTGGAGGAAGAGTGGAAAACCATTTAGGAAAAACAACCCCCAGTTCACCCGACCGAGTTCGAACCTCTATCTCCCCGTCCTCAGCAGTCGAGCTCAACACGACAAGCCGTTAGCCAACTACGCCACCGAGGCGGGTTTCACCATGTACGGGAACACACAACCCCTCGTGATTTAGGCATTATTACTGAATCATTTTATTGAATCGTACCAAATATTATAATAGATAATCAGTGTTCAGTATCTATTTACCCATACCAAATAGTGTACAACATGTATGATGGTCAGTCTCTATTTGCTTACTTCATAGAGTGTACACAAGATAGTCCCAGTGAAGATGAATGCGGTGTTGTAATCAAGGAATTGCAAGACGTTTCAATCACACCTGTCAGTTTCTGGAGACATTTTCTACTCCTCACGGCTACAACCATATCATCCGCCATTATCTCTGCCACCCTCCTTTCGTGTGTTACGCTAGAGGTGTTTTAAGATGACAAGAGCTCTATTTCAGTAATCACCAGTATTACTATGGGAGTTATGCTTGTAAACTCCATTAGAGATGTTGTAAGATGACAAGGACTCTAGTTCTATATAAAGGAGAATATTAAGGGAGTTGTGCCTGTATATTATACTAGAGGTGTTGTAACATGACAAGAACTCTATTTAAAGAGACAAGAGTATTATTATGAGAGGTATGCATGTATACTCATACTATAAGTGTTATAAGATGACAAAAACTCCGTTCCAGCAATGGCTAGTTCTCTAATGGAAAATGAGCGTGTTTGCTCAACTAGAGGTTTTAGTTGTATTAATTTTTATTGAAGTAAGGAGAAATACGAAGCAGGAATGCACAGGAATTACCCTGTTTCTTTCGGTAATGTGCAAACTTTAAAAATAATCCTTAGAGCGTAAGTATAATTCTCAATTAAGGAACTAAATTAACTTTTCGACATACTTGGTGGGTTCACTGACTACAAACCAAGCCGGGGAAAACAATATTCCTCTATTCTATTCCTTTACCCACCCAGTCCATGTGCTCAAGTGATACTATTTTTGGCTTGTGCCCATCAGCTTCATAACTCTTCTGATGACTGAAATACAAACACAAATAAATCCATGGAAAAAAATAGCTCATACTTGTATAACTTTTTTAATTTTATTTTTAGTTTACAATAATTTTATAATATCCATCCAAGTGCACTGCATACAATGATATAGTGTTAAAATACTGTAAAAATAATTAAAATTCTTTATAAAACTTAGTTCCTTATATAGGGCGATTCACTCGGATGAATATTTATTCTTTTAATTAACTCATGATTGTAAAGTCACATTTGAATAATATAAGAGTTACCTTGGCCCATGACAAGAATAAGCTATCTTGCACAGTAATTTGTATCGTGTGTACCGGGTTTTATACCATGTGATTATAAGTTGGGAAGCTTTACTATTACAACAAACTGTTGTGGTTAATTATATCTAGCTCCTATAGTCAAATGACTCTAGGTGCAAATATGCTTTCAAGTAATAAATAATTGGTACCATGTCATTATTTAGCTAGTTAACAGTTATTGTTTTCGACAGCGCTAATAAACAAGTAACAATGTAACGATGTTGAAACTAGTCCAGTAACTACATAGCCTATTAACGACAAATTCTCGCCGTTTGATTGTTGAACATATTTGACGCACCGTATTAACAACGATCATGTGACCGTCAGATCTACATTGTGAGCGTTCAGTGCAATTTGCCTAAAATTAAGGGGGTGATTGGGATATTCCGTCATAATTTGCAAATAGACCCTTCATATTTAGAAATATCATGACTAAGAAGAGTGTTAAGTCAAAACAGGAATAATATTCATGAAACTTATTTCTACGTATGATAATAGACACACAAAACACCAACCAAAATATAATTTTTTTCTAAGAAATGGTATTGGGTAGAGTACCGGATGATTCACCCGGGACTGGGCACTTAATATGTAAATTATATAATATGTGGAATATTAAACGAGCGTGGGCGATGGACACTTACGGAATCTTCTATTAGACATTCCTACTTGGCATGGGTCAAGATAACTCTCATATTATTCAAATGTGACTTTACAATCATGAGTTAATTAAAAGAATAGGTATTCAATCCCGAGTGAATTATCCTGTATAGGGAAATAAGTTTTATAAACAATTTTAATAATTTTTACAGTATTTTAACACTATATCATTGTATGCATCGCACTTGGATGGATCTTATAAAATTCTTGTAACTAAAAATAAAATTTAAAAAGCTATACAAGCATGGGCTAACTTTTTCCATGGATTTATTTGTATTTGTATTTCAGTCATCAGAAGAGTTATGAAACTGATGAGCGCAAGCCAAAAATATTATCACTTGAGATCATGGACTGGATGGAGTACGAGGAATATAATAGGGAATATTGTTTTCACCCGCTTGGTTTGTAGTCAGTGAACCCACCAAATATGTCATAAGTTAATTTAGGTTCCCTGATTGAGAATTATACTTAAGTTCTAAGGATTATTTTTAAAGTTTGGACATTACCTAAAGAAACAGGGTAAGCCGCGTGCCTTCCTTTCTTCGTAAAAGGCACAAGGCTTCCCCTGTTTTTTTAAAATAATTTCCAAACTTTAAAATAATTCAAAATATACTGAATGTACAATAATAACTACAATGACATTTTTTAGACCGTAGGTATAATTCGCAGTCAGAAAACCCAAATTAGCTTTTTGATATATTCATTCCCCATAGCCCAGTCCATGTGTTAACATGCTACTACTTTTGGTTTGCGTTTGAGTGCTACTACAATGCGCTCAAGTGCTACTACTTGGGCTTGCGTTCAACCGCTACAGAAAGGTTCATCAAAAGGAAATTTCACTCACCAGATATATACTAAAAGTCAATCTAGTTAACATTTACAGGATAACAAAATAATATAGTATAAATAAAATTGACAATATGTCTGTAAGTTGCTGCCAAAATTGAGACATATAGGATCACATCTTGGCGTATAAATGCATTAAAACAGAGAGCACAAATTTAGGAACTGGTGAGTGAATGTAAATCAATGCTAATCCGATTATAGCTGGTCTTAAGGAGGCTTTACTTCATCTAATTAGCACCCTTCTCAACTTAGCTTTAATCTTCCTGAGCTTAGAGCTAAATTAACTGCGTTAACTGTTTAATCTAGAGATGAACTAGTAATGGTTTTGCAAAAGCATTCGCACGGAAAAAGAAGGCCCACACCAATGGGCGCGCGGACTAAAAACCATAGAGCTCGTATGATCATGATAGGATCATTGATAGGAAGTCGGAGCTCAAGTCGACAGGATGTAGCTTGATTGGTTCCTCAATTTTCTTACACGTAATTGTGAGAATATATTTCTTCCGAGCTCTACCCTCCCTCATTTCTACCTCATTAGTATAGTTAAATATAGACAGCCCGGATGGTTAGTAAGACTCCACGGTGTGAACCCACAGGAGAGCTATACTGACCGAGCGATTATGGTGCTAACATTTGCGGATAGGGCAGATCTTTGTCCAGGTGAAACTTGGTTGATATAAGACAGTAAATAGACAACAATGTAAAATCAAAACAATTTCCATGCTTCCAATTTTTCCTTAACACAAAATTTCTTGTGTTTTCAAAGTTTTCTAGAAAGAACGCCCATTTTTCTAGACACTTTCGAGGATTAACTTGCGGTTATGTCAATGGTGTTTAGAACAGGTTGATTTGACCTTGATAAAGAAGTCTATAGAGTCGTTACGTAACCCAATGTTTCATTGTGATAAAAAGGGGGTTGGGGTAGGGGGTGAGATAAACCTAATTTTATCAGCGTACTTTGTTCTTCACTTCTCTCTTTCTTCATTGACAAGGCCCATTATTTATTTAATTTTGCAGATGTTCTTAATTCATAAACATTCAATATTTTTTAAATTTTATGTTTAGAAATTCATTGCATTTTCTGTTTTTTCTCCCGGTTTCCCAGATGCTCGGCATCCCTGAATAAGTACAAATATATTGTTAACAAATACTTAATATTTGAACAAATACCAACATTATAATGTTTATGCTCAAACATCCGCCTCTGTGGCGTGGTTAGCTAACGCGCTAGATTTGTGTTGAGTTTTACTGCCGAGGACGGAGAGATTCAGGTTCGAATCTCACTCGGGTGACCTAGGGGTGGTTTTTCCTAAATTGTTTTCCACTTTCCCTCCACGCAAATGCGGGTTCACTTAATCATTACTCTCTCTACCTTCCAAATTCCTAACTCATTAGTGTAAATAGTACATAAGCGTATAACACGAACGAGTAGTAAGACACGGTACTGGATATTAATTATTAATTTTTGATCAAACTGATTATTATTCTGTGTGTAGTTTGTTGATGTTTGTTCCTTACTTCTACCGGGAACTTTTGTGTTTACAATATTGTTTATCTTTCATTTCTATCGTCTTGGTGATCTTGCTTTTCTATAGGCCTAGTGTGTTGTATTACTATATTTTTAAAAGAAGACTTTTGATGTCCAAATTAATGAAGAATAGTTTATTTATATATATATTAGCACCGCGTCTTACAACCCACTTGGACTATACGCTTATGTACTAGTTATGCTAATGATTTTATGAATTAGGAAAATTATATTTATAGAAAGTGTACCCACATTGGCGTGGAGGGAGATTAGAAAACCATTTTGAAAACAAACCACCCTCAGTACACCCAAGCGAGATTTGAACCTCGATCTCCCCGTCATCGGCAGTTTAGTATACGGCGAGAGTCGCGCGTTAGACCACCGAAGCAGGTAACTAGTTAATGGTATCTGTTAAAATGTGATAAATGTTGTAAATATTAGTCTATTAGTTAAAAGTGCATATTTAAAAGCTTTCAAGGCTTTTTCAATGAAAACTCTTACATTTTGTTATATAATCAAACTTGTTTTTATAGCATACATATAAAAAACTTTTCTGGAAATATTTTCTAAAAAAAAACAAACACATGCGATAGCATACCTGCACTGCAGATGGTATTTTTATTAAAGCGACTGAATACAAAAAATAAAGTTGGCATCTGTAAGAGAGCAGCGGTGGCCGCAGCCATGCAGACGGGGTATTTAATAACAAGTCGTATCTTCGAGGGATGTGAGAGGCGGGGGAGGAAGACAATGTCCCAGGTTCATATCTAGGATCAGCCAGAAGAGAACCTCGAGGAAACCTCACTCCATACAGTCGAGATAATTTATTGCACAAGATACGCACAGTAAAAAAAAAAAAAAAAAAAAAAAAGTTCCCCTGCTCAATCAAGTAATCAGTTGAGCTCTGAGAAATAAACTGAACAGTTCTCTAGAGTTAGGTTGGAAACCGATTGCATTATAAATCAAAATAATTAAAGAATTTACATTTTCTATAGTTAACACCCGTGATTATATTTTTAACTTAAAAAATAAATTAGGTATATGACGTGCACTTTCTTAACTGACTGATCATATCAGCACACGACTTATAAACTAACTTAAATCCAAAAATAAAAAAAGAACATAGAACCTAGCCCCACACACGTTAATTTATCCCTGTGAAAAGGGGAAACCCAAATTTCACAAAAGATAAAGATTTTAAGTCATTCCGAGATTTGGAACCGTGACCCTTAGATTTAATTTAACATTATATACATTTTATTTATGTTACCAGCACCGGTGAACGCGCGATATAAAAAAAACCAGTCTCATTTTGTCTAAGGATAGGGAGGTTAGGGTTCAAATCTTGGTTTATCTTAAATAATTTACCATTTTCCCTCCCCGGATATGCTTATGGCTTTTCCACAAAATGCCCCCTTCAACATATATATATATTTTTTTAAGAAAGTAAAACTTTGAGTTTGAAAGTTTATTCGTACATGTATTATAACTAAGAGCGATATTATATTCACCCGCATCGGTGGTCACGCAGACACAGGCGTCCAATTATTGTAGTCTGGTTTGACGGTTACAAGGAGGCTAAGGTTCGAATTCCAGTAAGGTGTACTGTGGTGGTTTCTCCTAAATGATTTCTCACTCTTCTTCCAAATTTATGTGGGTACATCATCTCTAAATTATAACTTCATCACCCCTGTCCCATTAGTGTATTAAAACTCAGATAGTCAGAATTAAAAAGTAAGAAGATATTATAGCTTCGCTATAATATAGAAGCGATTTTGTGGATTGGGAAATTTAAAAAATCTTCAAGTAAAAATTACTCAGTTAGCTTAAAGTTAGAATAATGAATGAAAGTTTCAAATTTTGAGTGTAACCTAACCCTAAAGCAAATTTTGAGCCATTCTAATATCACAGTTTTGAAAAATATTATTGATAATTTATGATCCCCTCTTCATATTTTTTGTTTTATAAGTTATAAACGTTTTTTACGCTTGATTCGATAAAACAAAAGATTTAAAAATATATTTTAAGTAAATTAGAAAGCCATTTTATAAAAGAAGAAACATGTCTTAGATGAAAATGTAGTTTACATAAACATTAAAAAAAATAATTGAAATTAACTGAATGTTTTATTCAAGGTGTTTCAGAAGGAATAGTCAATATTTTGGGAGGTTTTAGTATCAATTATTCCGAGTAAAAAGTTCATACGAATATGTGTACGATTCTAAAAATAGCTTTAGAGGTAGAGCTGTTTGAAAGTGGTAACCGAAACGCCATTATGAGAGGTATTAAACAACGATAAATGACTTGTTTGTGTTTAGTGA
Organism: Timema cristinae; assembly: GCA_039000515.1. NCBI lineage: Eukaryota > Metazoa > Arthropoda > Insecta > Phasmatodea > Timematidae > Timema > Timema cristinae. Next base: position 35,294,325 of record JBCFYV010002255.1, read on the forward strand.
ATGTTTGAATGTTACAAAACACAAACAATTGACAAATAGTTCCAATGCAAACAACCTCAATGCACTTTGCAACTCCTATGGTAATAGTATGTGTTTTTCTAGGATCGTCTTTCGTTCTTTTATCAGGGAAGCACTATTCATAATGCGTGCGAGCAATTCGTCTCTTGTGTTCACCCTTTTATTTCTCTTTTCATCTATCACCACAAACCATAATCTAAGAAAATGAGCACCGTCGACAGTATTCTATACAAACAGTAACACGCCTTCCATTACAAAAATCGTAACCAAACAGGATATCATCATAATCATCATGTGTCAAAATGTGAGGCATTCATAACAATACTTTTAATATTCTGAAAATTGAAAAATTATACCTGGACACGGGAATCGAACCCGGGACCTTTGGCTTAGTACGCCAATGCTCTAACCACTGAGCTATCCAGGAATCGTCCCGTGCCCAGGGTAGTTCTTCACTCATATTTTAAGGCAGAGTCCATGATGTACGTGGACTTATATTATAATACCAATTGGCGTGGAGTTATAACTGCTTCTTGGTGATGGGAAGAATCGAGTAAAAGTGTCCCAGTACATCAATTCTACAGCGTAACCGACTGTTCACGATTCTTCTGGAAATACATATATCTATATATATACATCCATTGTTGTTTCCAGACTGTGGTCAGTTTTTTTATTCAAGCCATATATTTTCCACTACCAACTTGCTAGGCCTGTCGTAGATTCATATTCCTTATAATCTAGGACAGGCACAACATCCAGTCCCCAGCCGTTAATAATATCAATGTGAAAGGTTAAACCCAAATTTAACCAATGATACATTTTCGGCCATGCCAGGAATCGAACCCGGGACTCTTAGCTCAGTAGACAAACACGATACCGATTGATCTAAGGTGTAGGATCTCTCCTGGAAATACTCGACAAAAAAGTAGTCGCTCCCTGTTATTCTTGTATATGCTCTTTTTCTTTATCTTAAGGTATAATAGACCATAATGGTTGGTTTGTTTACCGTGTTATTTTAATACAAAACCTTCCTTCCTAAAGAAGTTCAGTTTTCAGTCATAGACGCTTTGGTACGTGAAACTCAACCTTAATGGCTAGATTGTTACACATTTTATTTCAATACGAAATACTCTTAAGATGTATAGCGCAGAATCAAAGATCAAGCTAAAAAGTATTTAAATCACGTTTCCGAATGTGTCTTAAAGTAGTTGGTCCAAACCACTCGACTATTTTTATTCGCTTATCGGACTCATATTAGTTTTAAGTATAAAAGTAATATATTTCCATCCAAATCATGGTTGTGTTCCCGTAGAGTCATTTTCAAATAACTGTTTTCGTTGTTCGGTGAAAATTTTCCTTGCTTGTTAAATTATTTTACATACAATTTCAATACAAAACAGTCGAAAATCAAGCTAAGGATAAAGGCCGGTACACACAGAACGCTAAGCTAAGCTATGATTTGCTACACCGCGCTTTGTTTTTTTTCGATTGCTGGCAGGGCAATTTTTCCATCACCCATCTTGAGCCATCTTACTTTACGCATGCGCATAACGCAGTTTGGGCTCCGTGTTGAACAGACGGAGTGCTGGTTTGGTGAAAATAACTAAAGTAGTGTTGAAGTTTTGTTTTCAGTTTGTTTCACGTGTATTTAAGTAATATTGTATTTAGGTTTTATATTTAATAAATGTTTTTACATTAAAATATAAACGTTAATTGAACAAGTCAAACCTCCACCTCCAACATTTTCTTCAACTCCCGAAACAACTGCTAACAGCAGCATCTTTTCTTCTTCAGTACTATTACCTAAACTCAAACAAGACATTTTGGAGAACGCCATCATAACTAAATTTCACTGGAGAAGACCAGAAAGAAACAACACCGAATTCGGGAGGGAAAAAAGGAACCATTACTTAGCTTAGCTTAGCAATAAGTGTGAAACTAAAATGGCAAAGTCTTAGCACAGGACAGAATATCATAGCACAGCTTAGCTTAGCTTAGCATTCTGTATGTATCGGCCTTAAGGACTTGGTTACAAAGCGAATCTCATTTTCGATTATTTTTTAAAAGTACTCGGACAAAACTACCCGATTCTGTTTACTAAGCAATCCGAGCACCACACTCTCAAATAAGGAAACAGTGAAACAATTTTCTTAATAAATAAAACTAGCGTGAACAAAATAATTAACTTAATTTTTTTAATGTTATAAAAAGCATACTTAAATATTCGTTGATGATCCTCTTAAAATTTGATAATACGTTTATAACATGACTTCATTTGATGTTAGGTATGTCAGAGCTGGGGACATGAGTTATATGCCTGTATATTTAAATTAGTTTATTTACTGCCTAGTTCACTTACTACACTACATATAAATAGATAATAAAATTAAAACTTCAATAGTAGGCCTACAATAGATTTATTACAAACGACGTTTCTAAAACAATCACCAACAAACTTAGTTTATGTTTATAGGTTCAAAGAGTTAAATAAAAACAAAATAATGATGTCGTTAAGTAATTTACACACTAACATTAGTTTTTAAAAACATGTTAAATATTATCACTTCTCAATATCAACAAAAAATTACAATGCACCAACTAATATGTTCACAAATTCTATTGGTATATCAAAAAGTATTAAAATAAAACAAACAAAAAAGTATAGAACAGATATTTCACAAAGATTTTTTTTAAAAACTAGCATATTATCCACTTTCGCTGAAGTAAGCCTGTCTCTTTGTTTACTCGAAATCTGCCGTGCTTTAGAAAAATTTTGTTCTTAGTGAAATGAAGTGGCAGGTGAACACAGATTCTTTTTTTTAGCTAAAATGTACAGTTTGAGAAAATATTTTAATAGGTTATTTTTCCTGTATTCGTAGGGCTTTTCATGATACTGCCTCAAAGTGATTTTGTCCGTACATTTGACCATTTTTGGTCAAACAAACAAATTCCATATAGATTGTTTGATTCTGTTAATGGCTCCGTTGCAATCCCGCCACTCGCTACCACTTCTTCATCCACTCAGCTCTTTTTACAAAGTGACGCCAAATCTTCACAATCCCAAGTGTGGTCTGCTGATACGTTGCTTTCAACACCAAAAGCAGTTTTCTTGAACCTAGGGTCCAGTATTGCTCCCAATGCAACAATCTTCTTGGTTTCTACCTGTGCAAGCCTTCTGTGCAACCCATCATTCAAACTTTGCTGCAATGTTATGGCAGCTTCACTGGTTGGCGATTGACTTCCAACCAAATGATGTACCCCTCGTACAATGGGTATCACTTTATATACTGTTGGGTAGGACTCACCTGACAGTTCAGCTGTCATAAGCTCCATTAGTTTCAAAAGATGAATGCACTGCTCCAGAATATCCTATTCCAACGCAATGAAAGCTGCAGGAGCTTCTGGTAGCGATATCAGGGCGACCGAGAGCTGTTCCTTCAAAACTAACAGCCTCTCGAGCATTGCTAGAGTGGAGTTCTATCTGGTGGCTACATCCTGTTTTGGTTTGAAGTCAGGCTGCCCCATTTGATTTTGAAGACTTCGCAGCTTATTACTGGCAACAATGCTGGTTTTGAAATGGTTCACCATTTCTCTACATTTCCTCAAAATAGGATCTAGAGATACGTTTTATTTTAGTGCATCTTACCACAATGATTAAGCGTGTGTGCTATATAAGGCAGGTATGGAATTTTTAAGCTGTATTTTCCATTCTTCATAATATCCGCTGTATTAAATCACCAAGAAAAGCATAAAACGAATTGTAAGCTACAACCAAAATGTGTTTGGCTACTTTGAGCGTTAAGATATTTTTGTTCAAACACCAACTCAAAGAATCAAAAGGTCTAATCCAAGGAAAAAGCTATGAGAAGAGTAAGTTAAATGAACTGCACTGGTATTTTCCTAGAGAGAGGAAGCAAATCATAAATGTATTAATAATACTACCCCCTACAATCCCAGTGCAACCAGTCGAGATTGATTATAGGCCTCTCGATTTACAAAAATGCTTACGTGATTGATATAGTATGTCAACAATTTTTTTATAAGACTAAAGTTTTGAGCGAAGAAACCATAACGATGATCTTTAATTGTAAAATAGGCGCCAATAATTTACATGTATTATTTATTATGTATATTTATTTAATCTATACAGTTATTACCAAAATAAATCGAATATTGTTACAGTAGATCGGCCTACGTTTATTTTGATTCTATACACATACTAATCTCAATGGTTCTTGGATATTAGAAAAAAGCGTTGTAGAATTTTATTAGGACTTTTTATCTAAAAGGTGTATCATTAAATTCCCCAAACCTCCTGACAAACTAAATGCATTTACTAAAGTAATAATTTATTTTTGCCAAAAAGAGTTATTTTAAAAATAAAAACTGCAAAAAATACATAAGGTTTTTTTTTTTAAAAAAAAGTCTACCCATTTAGTGAAAGATAATTTTATAACACGTTTACATTCAAGATCACAAACAAGTCAATTCTCTTTACGAGAAATAATGAAACGTAATTTTCATCTACTATCTTTTGGAGCTAAATTACACCCAAGACGAGCTTCATTAACGCGGGAAAATTCTAAGCGCTATTTACGTTTGTCATTAACGTTTTTTTTTTCGATTCCATCTTTATAATAAAGTGTTTCACACCCGCATCAGTGGGAACGCCGATTGAACGTCAAGCACACCTAACATGGCTTGTCGAAGATGATAGGTTGGTATTTAGAGTCCAGGTTGCGTGTACGTAGTTTATTTTTCATAAATGGTTTATAACTATCTCTAAACACTAATAAGAATAAATTTCTTTAAAATGGTATCTACCTCAAGCCAAGCCCATTAGTGTAGTGTTAAAGTGCGGAACGTTTGGTCGGGTAGTAAGACGCAGTGAAAGAAAAATTGTGTGATTCTGTTTGGAAGAATCTTTTAGAAAATTCAAACATTGTTTTTGGCGGTCAACATTGCTATTATTTTGTTATTTTAATAGTTTTTTTTATTTCTCTCGAACCCCTTGGAGAAAGAAGTATTGGGATCGTCAAAACGACTTTATTTGAGATTTAAAAACATGTTGACGTTTCAAGACCCCTTAAACCGAAAAATAGGCTTTCGCGATGGCGTCAGCCTGTGTGTATGTACCTTGGACTAGAGAATAAACCATTTTACCGGAATAAAACTTAGTCTTTAGGGTTTTCATAAGGTTTTCCTGAAGAACTTTCTAACTTTAAAATTAAGGGTAGTTTACTGAAGAGCAAAAGGATTTTTTTTAAATCTAAAAATTCGTTTTAACGATTTTTGATAAGAATTCGTATTCAGATCATGTTATAAAACCAATACAATTATAATTTTATCATGAAAATGACTGTGAAGTACTCTAAATTATCAGAAATTTCCAATTTTGGTCATATCTCCGCAACTATTTCATATACTAAACAACGTATCACTGGAAAGTTGTAGTACTTTTATATATATATATATATATATATATATATATATATATATATATATATATATATATATATATATAAATTAACAGTTTCTGAGTTATATGCAAATATATATATTGAAGGTCTTTTGAAATATGAAATTGATTGTTCCGTTCTTTGGTGGACAGAGATGCTCCTCTTTTCTCAATGTTTTTGTAACGGTGTATATTAATTCATTTATGATCTTTGGTGGAATGTTTCTCCACCATATCAAATATTTTATAGGCATTTATAATACATGTGGAAACCCGCTTCGGTGGCCACGTGGTTTAGCACACTACTCTCTTGTTGGACTAGACTGCCGAAGACGGGGAGATCGGGCGTCGACCCCCGTCGGGTGCACTGAGGGTGGTTTCACCGAGATTGTTTTCACTCTCCCTCCACGCAAATGAGGGTGTACTTCCTCTAAATTAAGCCTTCCTAATCCTTAACCCATAAACTTAATTATAGTACATAGGCGTATAACCTGAACAGGTAGTAAGACGTGGTGCTAAATTAAATAAAAAAATACTTATAGAAAGTGGCTGCCGAATATAACACGACTTGGCATTTAAATATATTCATATTGTCTTAGTAGCTTTTATAACTATCAAAAAATTTCCTTCTATTCCAATCAAACTTTATACTTTAGTGCCAGTGTGATGGAAAAGAACGATCATAATTATATAAATCAAGAAAACAATATTATTCTCACCCGGCGGCCGCGTGGCCAAACGCGCTTCTCTTACAGTATACTAGACTGCTAATAACTGGGGATCAATGTTCGAATCTCGGTCAGGCGTACTGAGGGTGGTTTTTCCAAAATGGTTTTCCACGAAACTGCGGGTAAACGTCCTCTAAATATAGCCTTCCTAGTACCAAAAACCATTATCGGGTAGTAAAACGTGGTGCTGAAAAAAAAAATGTTATTGTGAATTTTAAGAAAATGTGGTAACTGAAAGCATTAGGTGATAGAAGCTGGATCAAGTAAAATAAATGGTATGGAACTCCGCACGGACTTTCTCGCTCTATTGGTTAGAACTGGAGATATTTACTCAAGACTCATAATATAATATACACCAGCAAACGCGAGAACAAATTGCGCTAGACATACGTAAAACTTTTTTGACTCGTGGTTTTAAATATCATAATTTTATTTTTGAAGAATTAACGTCTTCATTTGTATATATGGACCAATAAAAAATATCAATTTTGGGTCCCGGGAGCCAACTTTTCTTATTAAAATTTTGACTTCCGGTTAAAATTTCGTCATTTTACTATAAGATGCATATTTTATGGTTATTGCATTGCTATTAAATTTCTCTTTTATAAATTTTGACCAATAAAATATGTAATTATTGACTATTTAGTCAAAAATAGGAGAGATAGAATCGTTATAGCCGATTATGAGAAAATTGATTTTTTTTTTCTTTTCATCCTCTAGTAAACTGCTATTAATTTTAGGGTTAGACAGATACACAGACAGATGGCGTTGCGAAAACCACTTTTTAGTGTTCGGGGGTCATGAAACATCGACATCCATCAACATGGGCTAGATTTTTTTGACGATCATAATACTTTACCTTAAAGCGTTGGCAAAGTTAAAAGAAAAATATATTTATGTATAGATTGAAAATATTTGGTTTTATAAAAATATATTTTAAGTAAAACATGTTTATTATAAATAGATTCACATGTATGCAATGATAAGTAATTTCATATCTCAAAGACTTACGGAAATAAAATTTTAAATTAGAATTTACGCATCAGGCCAGAACACTTAATGTCATTTTGAAGAAAAAATGAGAGCAGCCATTTGATTTGTAAAATTTATCAAAGCTCATAAATGAAATCTAATCAAAATCGTTAAAGCCGATTTTGACAAAATAGATTTTTTTCTCTTTCCATCTTTAAGGAAACCACCCCTAAATTTAGGGTTGAATAGCCAATTACAAAAATTCCTCGGAGCTAAACCTATGAAAGCTATATATACCAAGTCTTAACCCAATCGGTAAAATAGTTTAGGCTCTAGCCCGAGGTACAGACTGAAAGCAGATGGACAGACAGACAGACGGCGTTGCGAGAACCACTTTTTAGGGTTTGGGGGTCATGAGATGTCGACATCCATCAAAATCTGGAGTTCAATTTTTTTTACGATCACAATACTTTCTATACCTGTGAGGTAGCGAGAAGGTAAAATTATTAATATTGGGTCCCCAAAGGTCAACACTTCATATTAAAATGTCGACTTCTGGTTTAAAATTTTTGACATTTTATTAGAGGTTGCACATCTTATGGTTAATGCCTTGCTATTAAATTCCTAATTTATAAATTTTGACCAATAAAATAGGTAAATATTGACTATTAGACCTAAAATGAACGAGATAGATCATTTTTGTACAAACATTTCTACTAAAAGGTTGATACGCTTTTTGAGAGACTTACTTATTTCTTACTCTATGACATAAGAGAATTATTGCGTTGAAATTTAAGTAATATCTCTTTACAAATAAAGCTCACAAAATTGTATTAAAATCTCAGTATCTCTTATATCTTCTATCTTAGCATCTCAATATCTCAGAAACTGTTGTTTCTATAAAAATATGTTTCATATAAGAATTTTTTATTTTTAATAGTACTACAATTTTGCAATGATAAGTTATTTAGTAGTATCTCAAATAGTTGCCGAGATACGGAAACTTCCGTTTCTGTAAAGTACCCTGAAAGTAATTTTCATGGGAAAATAAATGAAAGTAGCCGGTTTATTTTAAATCTTAATCAACGCATAGATAAGAATTTTAATCAAAATCGTTAGAGAAAATCGATTTTTTTTCTTTTAGCTTTTTTTTCTGTTTTCGCTTTTTATTAAACTACTCTTAATTTTAGGGTTTAAAAGACACACAGACAGACGGCTTTGCAAATACCACTTTCTAGGGTTCGGGGGGGGGGTGTCATGAGACGTCGACGTCAACATTTCAAGCTAGGCAATACTTTACCTTTAGTGTTTGAAAAGTTAGAAATATGTATATATGTATATTTGCGTATAGCTTGAAAGTTATTGGTTTTATAAAAATATGTTTTGAATAAAATATTTGTATTATAAATATATCTACATATTTGCAATGATAAATAATTTCTTATCCAAAATAGTTTTGGAGATGTGAGATAAAAAAAAAATGAGAATTTACGCATCAGATCGGAGCCCTTAAAGTCATTTTGCCGAAATATTGAGAGTAGCCATTTTGTTTAGAATATTTAAAAATGTTTTGAAATGAAATTTAATTCAAATCGTTCAAACAGATTTTGAGAAAATCGACTTTTTCTCTTTTTGCCCTTCAGTAAACCACCTTTAATTTTAGGGTTAGATATCCAATTTCAAAAATGCATAGGGACAAGCCTATTAAAACCCTAGATACCAAGTTTTAGTCGAATCGGTAAAATAGTTTAGGCTCTAGTCGAAGGTACAGACAGACGGAAATTTAAAAACAACTTTTTTCGGATTCGGGGGATCTTGAAACGTCGAGATTCATCAAAATCCCTAATTCGATTTTTTTTGACGATCACCATATTTTCTCTACCTGTAAGATAGCGAGAAAGTAAAAACACATATTCTGCAAATTAAGCCTCGGCATTTCCAGTCAAAAACCGCTCTTTCTATTACAAAAATACTACGTATGCCTACAACATGTCATGTTCTTATCGTTACGACATTCTTAAGATTTCTCTTTGGATTTCAAGTTGAAATATCGCCCATAATTTCTCCTTGGTTTGTAAATAATATGTATTTTCCCTTGGTGATCAAGTTATAGACAGAAAACAATTGAATACGAGATTCGATAGTAGGCCAACATTATACTTAGGGTCAATCTTACAATGTCTCGTCAAAGTCCTCGTAACTTAACTGTTCGCAAAGTCTAACCGTTGGTTAAACTTGGCGTTGTGTATTACAATACTATTTTTTTATGTTCGTCAAATTACGGATAGGTGCCTTCCATTAGATATTATCGTTAACTTTCTCGGAGCGCTAGATTTATTTCAAAGCTTTTGATTGGTTTGATTTTACCAAGGAGAATAGAAGCAAGTCATTTACAACGTCTATGGAACTGTAGACACAAATCGATCAAAGCAAATCCAATTTATTAAGACCGTATAAGGTTATCTGCTATCTTTTATCATATTTATTTATCTGATAAAACGTTTGTTGAAAATAATATACGCAAAATTTAAATTTTAGCAAAGAAGAGGAAATTTTGCTAATTGAATTAATTGATGAATACAAACAAACGATTTAAGATAAAGAATTCTAATTGATGTCCAATCACTTTAAGAATTTCTAAAATTTTATTTTTATCTAAACGAAAACGGAAAATGATTCTTCTTCGTTAAAAAATTTCAGGAAATTCTTTTGTTCCAATCACTGTATCTCTTCGGTCTTTAAAGTCTTGGGTTCCTTAGAACTTGAAACTTTCAAAGTCATTATAATCAAATAATAAATCACCCATTTCATAATACAAATAAATGTAACTTAACTCTAATAATAACAATTGCCTTGAAAGCAATATGGCGGAGTGTTTAAGGTTGTTAATGTAGACTTTATGTTTGCTAACCGTAAGATAGACCTCGCGTTAACTTTACAAGCACTTTAACGTGGACATTAGCGCTAACCAAATATTGTAAAATCAAAAATAGTGGTTGTTATCACTTAACCTTGTGTTAAGCCCTAACGAATAAAATAACGTCACATTGTGAAATTGGGCCTTAGAGAATAGCCTTTGTTGGCGTGGTTTAAGATCGGTTTAGGAAAAGATGTAAAAATAATAATAATAATTAACGCTTTAAGTGATTAATCGGTTTCTCAGAATATCAAATCCAAATCGATTGAGATGCCCTGCAAAATACTTTTTATACCGGCCGCCATTTTGAAACGGATGACCTGAACGTAAAACCATATTCATACGTCATTCGGCCTCGGCTGAAAGAATGTCCTTGCCAAATTTAAAAAAAAAGTCTACGCATTTGGCATTAATTCAGAAACAAACAGACATGGAGACAAAATGCTAAATGGTCGAGTAAAAAGAGAACCTCGCTCCACTCGGTTAATAGCAATACTTACCCTTGTATATGTGTGTTGTATTCTAAAGTTTGTTTTATCTGCAAACGGAATAACGCAGTAGCACTTTTAGTTAGATGCTCTCATTCCGTACGGCAATGCATCGAATCAGCAATAAAGAGTTTTACGCTCACAGTTTTTCAACTGTCTTGCAATCGAAACTCATAAAACAGAGGAAATAAAACCCCAACAAGACTTGGAAACTCTGAACGCTCAAGTTCTAAAGCAATCACGGGAACTCTGGAGAAACAAGGCCGTTCACAAGGAGATATAGAGGATATGAGGAGTAATCTTGTAAGAGGTGGATCCTTCACCGATACATTCCCCCTCCCACTCCTCCGTCCTTTATTCTCTCTCAGGAACATAGAAACGTCGCCATCATCTCTAGAAGTACTCTTTTGTGAGCACGTGACCGGCGCCGGTAATGACGTCTCGACGCTCGTCTCTCTCTCTCGCGCTATGGGCTATATTATCTTCGTCAGCATCACCTGGTGACGAGGGCCTCACCTCCCCATTCTTAATCGCCTCAACCCACGACAGAAACCTAGGGCGGAGCGGAACAACTGCTGGGACGCTCGATAAAAGCATAGATATCCTCATGTTCTTCAAGAGTTCGCAAAGTTCTGGGTCGGTAGAGAAGTTTCAGGTCGACAAGACGTAGACGAGAAGGAGACGCATAAACCAAACAATAATCCAAAAGGTGTTTTTTTTAAATATATATTATAACACCATATCGTAAAGAGTAAGAATGTAAACTAGATAAACCTAACCAGAGTTTGCATTGAGAGGGAATTAAAACAGATATGTGGAAAAACATTTAATTGCAGCTGGTTGGAATTGTAATAAGACCTAACAATTTGAGCTATACATAGTATTCATTCAGGGGGTTCAACTTCACGTCAAGAAAATTAAAATAAATGTACAGCATTTTACAACATTGAAGACTTCTATTATACGTTTTAGCATATTGGTTTCTTACAGCGTTTAACATTTGAGGTAGAGATGATAATAAAAGTTTAGAATTAGTGCACTTGCATTAATATATATAGATAATGGGAAACCTGTAGCAATAAATAACATAAGAAATTGCTTAACCTAAGTGTAAAACCAACCGAGATTTGAACCTTTAACTCAATGTCACCGAACATCTGGCCTATTGTATCCTGATCATGTCACACCGGTATATATGTGGTCTGAATAAATTACATAATGAACAATATAAAAGTTATGGTTGGATGAAATTTTATTCAATAAAACTTTGGAAAATTAATATTTTTTCAATCGTATAAATGTATTGACTCATCGACTCAAAAAAACTAAAGTGTTATAAATCAAATTCACTCAGATCAGCAAAGTAACTCTGTAAATACAATCTAAAGCCCCTTCCAGACTAGAACCGAACAGCGAACACGAACATGTTCGCGACAAGTGTGGACGGTTTTCCGAACAGAACATTGTAAAAAAATGTGTTCGTTGTTTTGTTCGGCACCGATCTACCAGTTGTCGGTTTTTGCCCGTCCCATCAAATAATGTTCGTGTTCGTTCTTTCCTAGTCTGGACGCCTCCGCGAACATTTCTCCATTGGCTGGACATCGGTGGAGTCGCATGTATTTTGATTCAACCAGCAAACAAAACCGTAATCAACTTGAACAAAGTATCTCTAGATCAGTAGTGGAAACAGAGAGATAAAATAAAATAAAATAAAATAAAATTAGTAAACATTTTTACACCAAACACGCACACACACGGATTATGCCACAGTTCACACGTTAAAGATATAGTGATTAGTGAGTTTGATTCTATAATCAGATAGCCCATTCACATGTAAAGTCTACAGTTGATTGATTCCAGCATAAGGCAGATGAGACTGAAATTTATAAAAATAAAAATTAGTTTTGCATCTTGGAACACAGAGCAAGTTAGCTGATTGAGAGCGAGTGCAGGGAGCACCCTGCTTTGCTAGTAATGAATAAATATATACACGGCCGATTCTACTTGCACACGCTTATTTATCACACCACCGATATCGAGCACAAATGAGCTATATGTAAATAATTATGTATTTAGTAACTATGGGAACACGTTGCGAACATGTTCGCGAACAATTTCTATTCAAGCCTAGACACTCGGATAGAGCAAAAAGAACAACGACCATGTTCGTGGAAATGTTCTTTGTTCTGTTTAAGTCTTGACACGTCTTAAATCGTCATCCAATTTAAAACACACACTACAACACTTTGTCATTCTATTTCAATATTAGGCCTAATTAATATTAACTGTACATTACATTCACCCTGAGAGGTAGCAGGTTTTCTTTGATCAATTTTACCACAGATAGGTTTCAGGTTACATCAGAGTGGAATCGAGCAAGGAGGTAAACTTAATTAACTAGCTCTCTGCCAGAACTCAAAAGTTCACGTCCACCCGAACGTCATTCAACCCTACTAAACCTACTAAATTCAAATCTATATGGAGGTTATACAGACAAGTTCTCAATGCATGTTCTGATGCTTTCTCAAGGGAAGCCTATTAAACTAAAAGTCGTGTACCGATACTTTAGGTCCAATATTGAAACCATTTAGCCAAAATATATATTTCAAAAGTAGTAATGAAAGAAACAAAGGGCCGGTTACACAAACATCATAGTGATTTTTCAATCATCGGATTTCCAATCAGCTTAATCAATAAAAATCAGTTGCAAAAAAAAGCTAATTAGGGACCGAAATCTCTTATCACCTTGCCAGCTTCTTAAGTCGAAAACCCGAGGGTTGGTTTTATGGGATTTCTATCTATCCATAGCTGGTCATGCACTCATCCCTTCGGCTGGTTAGCGCTGCCTGCACCATCTGGTAGAAATCTCATTTACTAGGGTAGTTCAGGAACTGTGGCGATTCCCCATTGCCTTCGACACTGAATTTCTATGTTAGAGCGCAAAAGAGCCTAGTAATTTTGCCAGGAAAGGTATTTTCACATACCTTTCAGGGTTCTTTTACATGCCACATTGACATAGGACCAATGGCTTTACTCCTCCTCCGAAGGAAGTTGTGCTTCGAACTTTTATCTCTCAAGAAAGGCCCATCGACCTCTGCTGGGTTTGAACCCAAGATCATCGTTCCTGAGGCGAGCACTTTATCCCAATACCACCGAATTATAGATTTGTTCAAATAATCAGGTAAAACAAACACGGAAACACTGTAAAAAGTATTACATTTGGAAAATCTGATTTTAAAATGAACTAAATTTATACATACGATTGTTTACTATGTAAAGTTTATGTCTTTGATAGCCTAAAATGCTTGATATTTATATATTCATTTAAATAAATTGCAGTTTTCGACACGTCCCTTTAAAAAAGTTTTAAATAATTTTGTAATGGTAGTAAAAAATATACACAATAAATATACTCAGTGTAAGCTTCATCTAAAATTTTATTTCTCGATGGTTAATGAAACTTTCATTTTTTCCCTGTAAGTGGTTAAGATGTCAACCATTCTCTATAACTGATTGTATAGTTGAAATCTTCACCCGAAGACACCACAATTGACACTACTATCCTTAAAATAAGTCTCAATAAAAAAATAGCACACTTTACTTTTATTAAGCACTTGAATTAGAATGTAAAAAACTAATTAAGTTAATACATTTTATAGGGAATGTTTACCATCAGTTATGATAATCCCCCACTTTGGTGCCCGCATGGGGCAATAGACTAGACTGCCGATGACAGGGAGATCGAATCTTGGTTGGGTGTATTGCGGCTATTTCCAAAATAATTTTCCACTCTCCCTCCACACAAATTCGAGTAAACTTCCTCTAAATATAACCTCAATAATCCCTAAATATATTAGCATGGTTAGTACATAAGAGTATAACCCGAACTGGTAGTAAGACGCGGTGCTTAAAAAACATTATATTCGAAGAATCAAACAATTGATGGAAAAGATTAATTTTTTATCAATGAATCTTATCACCCGTTTGGGTTATACGCCTATGTACTAATTATACTAATTTGTTAAGGATTAGGAAAGGTTTATTTAGAGGAAGTGCACCCACATTTGAGTGTAGGGAGAGTGGAAAACCATTTAGAGAAAAAACCTCAGTGTACCCGACAGGGATCGAGCCCCGATCTCCCCATATTTGGGAGTTTAGGTTAACACGAGAGTAACTCCTTAGACCATGCGGCCACCGAAGCGGTCTATGAAAAATAATTGACTGATTGGCTTGATTGGAAATGTGATCGTAAGTAAGGGCGCCTCGACATCACTAGACAACCACCTTAAGTAAGTCGAAGACATTTCATAGTGAGAATCCACTTGCCGAGTATGGTCCGCTAGCCAGTGTTTGGGGAACAAACACCTCTCTTAAGGCTCCTCTAACCTATCACGGCAGTCACGTACTAATTATTAATGATCAACTCCAAATGAGGTTTGAGAAGCTGATTGAAGATCAACTTACATCTGATATATGATCAGGCCACTGTACATTATTGTTTGTGTAACCGGCTCAAAATCTTATATGTTGATTATGTTAGTTACTAATCACTTCAAAACAAAATTACTATTTGCCTGATCTTATGATAACGTATTAAAAAATTAGAAATAAGGCAGAAGGAAAATTTAAACTCTTGAAATTAAAACAAACAGTGGCATAACGTGATGTATAAAAAGAAAAAAAGAAGAGTGTATGTGTTGGGTAGAGTAAGTAAAAATATAACTATGTTAAAGTGTTTTAAAAAATAAATTAAAAATTAATATATAATTTAGTATAAAAACGTGTACTGTAAATATATCCCTCACTCAGCTAACGAAATATATAATGGTAGATTAAATAGCTAAGGTATTATATTTGTTAGTTACGGTTATAGCCGGAGTCTAACTCGGAACCTTTAACCAATGCTGTACCCACTGAGCTATCCAGGACGCGTCCCGTGCCCAGGGGTCTTTCTTCACTCATATTTTAATGTGTAAGGGCACCATTCCTAAAATCGCACCAGGCAGAATAATTAATAGTAGCCAGTGAGAACAATTTTACTTCTTTATAAATCAATAATAGCAATATTGCTAAGATATCAATAAAACAAACGCTTTCCTTCTTTCAAAGGCATGGAAAACAATTTTAAAATCTTCTGAAATGAGTGGATTCCAATGACGCAATAGACGTTATCATAGTTCCCTGGAATTTTGTCAAAACTTTTTAAATAAAGACAAAAAGTTTTGCCAACATTCCAGGACGCCCTTGAAAGATATTCAAGATCTCTTGATATTAGCATGTAAAGAAAAATAAGCTTTATGTTGCTACTGGAGAAATATTTTTATCTATTTTAGCCAAAAAATGTATCTTTTATTAAACTGTAAAAATACTTGCGCTCCCTTCTGCCGCATCTTAAGACTAGGACAGGCACAACATCCAGTCCCAGGCCGTTAATTCTTCACTGTGAAAGGGTAAACACACATTTCACTAATGATACACTTTTCAGCCATGCCGGGAATCGAAGCCGGAATTCTTAGCCCAGTAGAAAGACACGCTACCCACTAAGCTAAGGTTGTCGGATTGTTTCCAACAATAATGATTTCAAATATATTAAGATATAATTGTTGTAAAGAGTGGTACGCGCATTTGTTTGGTTGTAGAGTGGGAAACTATTTGTGGATAGGAGATCTCACTCAGTATACCCAGCAGGAATTTAAACCTTAACCTCCCCACCACTGGAAAATTAGACAAGTTTGGAGTTCACCCCCCGCGTCCATCGATGCGTCTCTCGAGTATTAACTTTATTTTGAATTAACCGCCTCGGTGGCGTAGTTAGCTAACGCGCTTGTCGTATTGAGCTCGACTGCTGAGGACGGGGAGATCGAGGTTCGAATCTCGGTCGGGTGAACTGGGGGTGGTTTTTCCTAAATGGTTTTCCACTCTCCCTCCACGCAAATACGGGTTCGCTTCCTCTAATTCAACCTTCCCAATTCCTAATCCATTAGCGTAATTAGTACTTAAAGCGTATAACCCGAAAGGGTAGTAAGACGCGGTGCTAAATATTATTAATATTTTGAACTGTATGTATATTCCATAATTGTTTGGATATGTTCACACTTTAATATCTGACACGAAATTTAAATCTTTATACACTACAATTTTGAGTAAAAATGGTTGCATAGTCGTTCTCTTCCTCTCTTGAACAACTCTTTCTTTATAGCTCTCCATCATATCCCTAGCCCCTATGTTGACTGCTGGCAACGTTCAGACACTGGTAGGAGATCAATAAAACCACCAACACACACAGAGAGAACTGCTCACTGCGCTGTTCGCAAGTCCTAGTTGAGCAGTCCCAATTACCAACTGGAGCTTGGAGCATCCGATGGCCATTATTGAGGCTCTACTCTGGATGTAAATTTAATTCCCTCTTAACCGGGAAGAAGAAAGCTTCTGTCGTAAGGATGACAAACAAGATATGATTCGAAGCAGAAAACGTCGACAAAGAGAGAAAGAAAAGTTGATGTAATTTTAAGAAAGAGGATAGGCCAAACATAATTTTTGAAAACCTAATTATGTGATTGCGGTGGAGTCATACAATACGAACCGTTTCAATTTTATGCTAGTGAGAGGTTGTTTATATTTGTTGGTTTGAATATACTCACTAAATAAAGTGGAATTGAAGAGAATATCGTGGGATGTATTAATCAATTACCTATTTGAGCCTAAATGAATAAAAACCACAAAATAATTAGTATGAGTATGACTTTGTTTCCTTTATTACAAATCGCTATAAACAAATAACCGCAAAAAAACAAACAATGTACACAAATGAAAAAAAAAGTATTAAATATCTCGCTACACGAATAATGTTTAATTTTAACATAAACATATTGAATTTTTTCTAGTAAATTTGCTAAAATTTGATAGACATAATTATTTAAAACGTGACACTTTCGACAGTGATTACCGATTTTTATAACTAAACAAATCTGAAATAAATAAACGTTTGTACATCTCAGTAAGCTTATATTTCAAAAATATTCAAACTAATTTATTATAGATTAAATAATTTATTTTGAAGTTTATCATAACAAAGTTAACAAATTTTCGATATTAATGCCGCATCTACATTTAATTTACGTTAGTCACTGAATGTATGACCGCTATTTTGACAATGTTTCCGGTGTGATAAAAAAAAGGTGGAGGTATCTAAAAAAAGTATTGACCTGTAGAATCTCATAAAAATCACTAAACCTCGGAACTGTCACTGGTCCTTTATACAAACCCTGTGACTTGGTCAAGCAAAACAGATGATTTGGAAAATGTGTCACATGTAAATGACTCATTGATTATTAAAATAATGATAGAGAACAAGAAAACTTATAATTTGTATAGTAAGAAAGTAATAACTCTACTCAAAGATAAAAGCCTCGATAATGAAAAAAAAATAATAATAATTTAAAAGTGTCTGGAAAAGATAGAACAGTCGGAATAACTAATGACGTAAAACCGGATCGATATAGCTTGATATTTTGTTCTTAGTTTTAGTGTATTTTCCGCTTTAATTGTTCTTATTTCATTAATAGGCATATGTTATCATCTTTAAACTCTGGTTAATATGATTTGTTGTGTATTTCAGTAGTATATTTTAGAGTGTTGACGACAGGGTGAGAAAAGTTAGTCTAAACTGTACTCGTGAATGGTTCTCACCAATTAGTAGAAAAAATATTATTGGCCAAGTATCACAGGAAGTTCAGTCCTATTTGGAGAAAGTCTATATATAATTGATCAATTATTGGGGGAGAAAATATCACAGGTACACTTTATTTAAACAATCTAGGCTTACTTTGGCACACTATACGACACGAGATTAGTATTTATTATTATTTTTTGACTTCAACAAAGCTTTTTGTTAACTGAACTATCTATTATAGAGCATCTGTAAAATATTATGTGAGGGGAGCTGAACGCTATTATACGAGTAGTTGTACGAGCACACATGGAAATTCGAAATAGTTTTTATATATTTTGAAATCTGCGTGAAACACTAAAATGTCAAAATTGTGTCGATGATTGCCTACTTATAAACTTGACAATTATAATATTTGTTTCTGGTAAGAACATAATTATTATAATATATATATATATAATAATAATTTATGTTCTGTAATTATTATATATATAATAATTATATTCTGTAATTATGTTATGTAATTATATATATATAATGAAAGTTACGGTCACAATATAATTGAAAGTTGTGTGCTTTGTTTCACGTAGCAGTGAAATTAACATGTGGATTGCCGTTCACAAACAGTAATTAAAAAAAAAAGTACTGTATGTTGAAAAATTGTTTACAAAAAGCAACCTTGTTCAAATAATTTGCGATGGCAGGGAACACTAAGTCAGTATTTTTAATGTTTTTATGCAAAAAAAATTGGACATAATAAATAAAATATAGCTTCATCAGAAACCTTTAAAAAAATATTTACACCTAATAATATCACAGTACTTGAATATCTGTCATTAATATAGTAGTATTTGACGAGTAACCTTTTTAGTGAAGAGTAAAAATCCAGGTAAAATTACGCGAAGACCATGAAATATATTTTTTAAACTTTTGAGATTACTATGTGTAAAAAACTATTTGTTTCAGACAAAAATTAGTTTGGTTAGTAAAATTGTAGGAATATGGATCTTAGCTCGCTTCCATCCAATCAAACTTGTACATTTGGCAACATAAGTGGCAAACAAACTTCATCGCATTTGTGTTTATGATACCTCTTAGAAACCAAAGAATTCATTTCTGATACCTTTTAGAAGCCAACGATTTCATTTATGATATCTTTAAGAAGCTTACAATTTCATTTATGATATCTTTAAGAAGCCGAAGATTTTATTTCTGATACCTTTAAGAAGCCGACAATTTCATTTATGATACCCCTAAGATGCCGACAAATTCATTTCTGATACCTTTAGGAAGCTGACGATTTAATTTCTTATACCTCTTAGAAGCCGATAATTACTTTTCTTATAGCCAAGGAGTCGAAGATTTAATTTCTTATACCTCTAAGGAGCCAACGAATTTCATTTAATTATACTTCTAAGAAGCTGACAACTTCATTTCTTAAACCTCTTTGAAGCCAACAATTTCATTTTTTATACCTCTTAAAGTCCAACGATTTAATTTCTTACACCTCTAAGAAGCCGAAGATGCCATTCCTTATACCTTCAAGGAACCAACAATTTAATTTCTTAATCTTTAATAAGTGCACAATGTCAAACGTACATCACAGACTTCACTTTAAGCTACGAGTAATGGATGACCTAAACACGAGACCAACTTAGATATCTTAAAGCTAGAGCGTTGACACGCTAATTTAAAAGTCCTGGGTTATATTATCGTGTCCATGTGTCAATTTTAAAATATCCGACTCCAAGATGTAGTAATTGTAAGTGCACCTAGATACGAGCTAGGGGTCCCGGGTTTGATTCCCAGTTGGTACCTTGGGTATTAGAGCCCTAAAGGGAATCACCCTAGAGGTCATCAGGGTTCGTTTAGTTAGTCTTAAGTTAGCTTTAAGTGTTTTCATTAGTTAAACACCCTCATACTCACTATCACATCACCACATATTATTGGGACACGAAAAGAGCCTCCACAGAAAGAATGTACGATTAGTACATTCGGACGTCCCCTGGACAACGGTACATTAGTACTGACTGATCTTTCATTACTGGGATACTAATGATGTTGCCCAGATGCGCAATAATATTACTATTATTATTATTATTATATATTATATTATTATTATTATTTATAATATTTTAATTTATAAATTATTGTATTAAAACTGAGAATGTGTTTGGTACTGTTGAATGTTTAAAATGTATTGTAGTGATAAAATAACGTTGGAATGAACATTTGTACACCATGCATTTTTCAATAGATGTACTTGGTAATTTAATACATATTTCATAAGAGTAAGTTTAATTTTTTAATATTGGTACTTTTTAATATAACCTTAATAATGGTTTGTTTAACAAACTATCAGTAAAATAGAAGGAGGTATGAGCATGTGGAAAAAAATATTTTTTTAGATCTAACCTCATCCTCTAGAATTATAGTAGAACACATTAACAAGGAGGTTAAAAACTATAGGTTTTGTTTTACGTAGTACAGAAATTTACAAGAATAATGCTTGCCACATAAATTTTCAAACAAATGAAGAAATGTTCAGCTTTGCATAAACATGTCTCTAGCAAGAAAATGATATTGGACGAAACCATTCCGCCTTTTACTTGTAACCTAAATGAGGGGAAAGTATGGACCAAATGTTTGGGCTCATTAATATATCATAAAGTATCCAAGCATGTGAGTTTCTTTAAAAAAAAAACAATTAAAATTAATATAAACTCAGGTGGCAATTTATTTCTTACGACTGTTTTAGTGGTTTGGGATTCCAATGGCTAAATTTTATTTTATTTTAATCGCTACATTTAATACCAAGGTTATTAACAACTATTTTCAAGGGGTAATAACTGGGTATAAGCTTAGATAAAATGCAGCAGCATTAATATGAAGAGGTGAAGGGAAAACCAAAGTAATAAATCACTCAATTCACCACAGCGCACCCAGTAGGGAGTCGAACCTCGAACTTTCCGTCACAAACAATCCAGTATTACTATTAGTATTAGTACTTTTTTAGTATTAGTATTATTATTAGTATTGTATTACGCCTCAGACCATATAGCCACTGGTGCGGTTGAAAATTATATTATTCTTGGTGGATTTTGTGACTGGGAGACTGTATGCATGTGTTACCAATGTTTACCTAGTCAGCCATAAGAAACAGGATCGTTCTAATTTTATCACTTTGTTTTTCCACCTTGGCTATCATACAACTATCAATAAAAATTTGATCTGGCACTGTTAAAAAATAAAATATTAGATCGTTTTTTTTATGGAATAGTTGCAGGCAGTTGTCGTTAAAATGTCCAGACACTAGTCATCAATATATACTAATATTATAAAGAGGAAAGATTTGATTTTTTTTTTTTTTTTTTTTTGTAATGGATAAACTCAAAAACTACTGGACCGATTTTAAAAATTATTTCAGCAATTTAAAGCTACATTATCAGCGAGTAACATAGGCTATATTTTATTTTGAAAATTTAATTTATTCTCATAAAAAATGTCAATAGTATATTATATAGTCGTTGGAAAAAAAGTTGTTGAATGGAAAGTGGGGTTGGGGAAGGGGTCGGGGGATAGGGGGGAGGAAAGAGGAATGAGATGGAAATAGGAGGGAGGATAAAAAGAGGGAAGGGGCTATACACTGATGGTAGGACTGTATTTTCAAAAAAAATAAGTAAAAAAATGTTTTGTTTTTATATTGACATGATGGATGATTTGAAGCTTTGTTTTACAGGATTCTTTACAATATTTTTTACGGGGAAGGAGGATAGTGTCACATAAGTTAGAGCCACATATGGAATAAAACTAGTTTGATACAACTAGAGGGAGTCTGTCAAACAAATATATCAAAATAAACTGATAAAACTAATAGGACGATTAAAGTTTGTAAAACATTTATTGTACAGGTTAGGCGATGATTAAAAAGGTTATTACATAATAGCGAGGTATCACATGATTGTAATAGGTGGTAATAGTCATCGATTTAAAGGACAAATATTATTCGTTCAAGCGCTAATAGATGGCTTTAAGAAGATTAGGATACGCAAATTTTGAACCCTAATTTTTTAAATATACATTTATAGCCAAATACGGTATTCTTCTACATTATAGTAGACTACATTAAATTTTAAACATAAATACTTTAATTACTTTACATAGTTTAATATCCCAAGTTGTTTAATATATTTTACTAATCTCTTAGATTTTTTTTACACCACGCCTTGATATACGTTCGGCAACTATCTTGAAAGAAACCTCATTACTCCCGACGGAATTCGAACCCCAACCTCCACGTTATCAGCAATATAGTATAAAGCGAGAGTGACGCCTTAGAATCACGGATCACCGATGCGAGTTCAAACGTTATTATTTAATAAGTTATATTACTATCCTTCGTGTACGAGAATAAAGTTGGCGTTAAAAAAAAAAACCGACGATCATTTTTATTACAGAAGTAAACATTGTATCAAAACGCACTGAGATATAGTTCTATTAAACGCAATATAATTGAAAGGCGAAGAGCTTCATAGCTATCTAACTCTACGGATTGCGTGTTGTTGTTTTTAAATCTACTAGCAAATACATACATTTCATTTTACGATCTACTTGCCTCGTTTTCAATCTATCCCGATCTAAATGTTTAGATCCTGGGTACTCCAACTGTCCCCCAATTCATCAATCCCTCCACAAATGTAATTAGTATTTTTTTTTTGTCATTTCTCCATCAAAAACCATCACCATGGTAATAAACGTACCCAATTTGATCTTTTTTTGCAATTATGGAAGTGCACGAATAATTTATGGTTTATGAATATGGTATTAATTGGTCAGCTTACTAATGGCGAAATAAAATCAATTTTGAGTGGAATAATTAAGGCAAATGTTCATATGTAATGGTAAAGGTCACAAGGGCATTTAATCTTTAAATAAGTTAACATAATAACACTGCCTTGTACAACCATCGCTCGTTGGTTCGAAGCCCGGCCTAGTACAAATAATACGCGGGTGCACTATGGCCTTATCTAATAAGTTAAGCCATAGTGAAAACGTGAAAGGAAAAGCGTGTTACCTTTCAGTGTAAACAAAGATTACGTTCAGAAATAAACAGGTTACTTACTTTCTTCCCGATTGCCAACGCAAATACTGATGGTGTGATCAAATATTATTTACTTGTCTATAAAACTACCAATGTTGGAATTAATACACATTTCAATTAAAACAACAAAAAATACATCCTTTTAGTCATCTATTTATGCGATAATTCCCTGAAACAATATTTTTCAATTAAGATAAGATATTTTTAAAGAAGGTATGTTAGTCGTCACAAAAACTAGTGGCGTGGCGTGGAGTCTTGTAAGGGTAAATAGAAAGTTTATTTTTAGCACTGCGGACTACTATCCGTTAGGGTTGTACTCTTACATTTGCGGGGAGGGAGAATATATTTATTTATTTAATTTTCATCCCTCCCGACATCTAGAGGGTAGTTCGGGAACCTAAATATACTTACATATTTTTGTCTACATCATCTAATATACAATATCCAATTTTTAAACAATAATTAAATTATGTAATTCGCACCTAATCTAACTGTCCTTATAATACTAACATATAGTTTTTGCCCTACTAAATGGTCCACTGGGGTATTTAACGCCCCCGGTATTCTCCACCACTGACTGTCCCGCCGACCTCTGAATCTAATATTCCCCAGAGTCGGCGAAAGCTCCAGCGGTGGCGACCATCCCCCTACCCACCACCTGGGTAAGTGGCCTAGCGGAGATTTCTCTCCACCCACTTACAATCTAAACCACCACCTGTATGGACCTAAAACTAACTTGACCTTAAAAAACTAACTTAACCTAATTAACAAGTTCTTTGCTCTCGGCGGCTGTAGGGCCTTCTGATGTTATTCCTGGTCGCATCTTCTGAGCTAAAAGCAACCGTATGAGCTACCGGTTAATACGTTACGTTGCTACAGTCTTATAAGCACCAGAGAGCCTCAGAAGTACATACCTCTGAAGGCTCCTGATCTTCCTGTGTACTCGTTCCTAAGCTGTTGAGCCCATAAGCTGGCCCCGTAACCCACTCTGGAGACTAGCAACACCTTATCAGCTGAAACTTCAACTGTCCTATACTCTAGGGTTTTGTTCATGACCCTCAAAACTCTTCCGCTTTTGTTCTCCACGTGTAAGGGAGAGTGGAAAACAATTTTAGAAAAAAAAACCTCAGTACACCCGACTGAGATTCAAATCTCATCGGCAGTCTTGTCTACTGCGATAGTAGTGCCTTAGACCATGCGGCCACCAAAGTGGGTCAGAAAGATAAATGCCCCACGGTGAGGTAGGCCTATGTAGAACAGACTTGTGTGTTTGTCAATGAGAACCAATCGGAGGGAGAGCATATGACAGGTACAAATTTTAACAAGCTATGGGTGACCTGGGGTCTAGGGTTAAGATGTCAGATTTCTATGCTGGCGGCCGGGGTTCGATCCTCGGTCCCGGCACAGATTTATCTGATTTCCAAACCCTTCCTTCACCTCTGACAAGTTATCTTGTGAATGTGGGGAATGCCAGGCCTCCACCGTGGTTCGGATTCCACGTTAAACTGTAGGTCTCTATTTCATCTCACATCCTAGCTACATTAGCGTAAGTGCGTATAACCCGAACGGGTAGTAGGACGCAGTGCTAATAATAAATAATATAATATATAATAATAATATAATAATAATAATAACAAGCTATGCCTACCCTGGCGAGAATAAACACTATTCCCAGAACCCAAAGGCGCTTTAGTACTTGCTTTAATAATGAGTTTAATAGGGGTGTGCGAAGCTTAGAAATGTAGAGGTTGAAGTCGAAGGTAAACTCTCCTTTGCTTCAACTTTGCATCCACAATAACTCTTCGCATCTTCGAAAAATTTCCAAGGAAAAATAAAAATTACGATATATTATAAAACAATTTTATATATACTTCACTAACGACATATTTCAACATGTATAAGTAGGTTAATTATTTTTAAAACATTTGTAAATAGTATTTAGACACAAACTAGTGATTAACTTACATCTATAAGTATAAAGTAAGCAGAAATAAATTAAGAGAGGATAAAATAGTATAGTTTGCTTTAATCTTCTCTCTGCATCTCTCTATTTACCTAATTGCAATTAATGAAAAAAAAAAGCCATTATAAGTGGTGTTATCAGGGGTTGATCCAGGATTTTCGTAATAGAGAGTGGAGTGTGTTCTGTTAATTTTTTATGTGTAAATTTACTAACTCTGCAGATCCATGCAAGTTCATTTACATTTTCAAAAAATAATTTAATTAATCACTCAATTATCATTAGAAAAAAATACTGATTAATAATAGTTAATTTGAAAAAAAAATTGCTAACAAGTTCATAATTTTTTTTTTGTAATTTTTGTTAATTAAATTATATTTTAAAAATGTAAACCAAATATTGACACTGTGATTAGCACACGAAGCAACTGGCTAGTGATAATATATTACGTGACAGTATAACTACATAATAGTTACAATAACATAGATTTAATCGGTTTGATTTTAATTATTATTGTTAGTACTAGCTATAAAATAGCATGCCCAAAATATCTGATTTCTATAATGATATGAGAAAAGAAATAAAATAACTTTTAGACAATAATAGGGACTTAACAAGTATAATGAGAACAACAAGTAAAAAGACAAGAAAATTCAAGATGTTGAAAAAAGATTAAATCAAATTTATCAAATTGATTCCAGTCACGAACTTTTTTTTATAGCGTATGACATTACTGAATGGGAAAGACATGCCATACAGTTTAGTCGCCTGGTATGTAAGTTATCAACGAGCACCCAAGATGAGATGATAGGGAATAAGGAGGTGTGGACCCAGTGAGAGTCTTAAAGCGAATTAAAGCTTAACTAACCAAACTTTGGTGTCCGTCGGGATGATTCCCCTTCAGAGAAATAGACCCGAGGTTCCAGACAAGAATCGAACCCGGGACCCTTAGGTTCGTAGCCAAGTGCACTGACCACTACATCACGGAGTCGTATGGATACAAAGTGAACGGCTGGTGTAGGTGAGTGACCCAAATTAGTCTCATGGACAACTATAATGTTATGATTGTAAGTTATGAATATGACTGTAAATCAGTGCAGATAAAATGTTATTTGATATACGATTCATATTAAAAGCGAGTATCGGTGGACACGGTGACTAAATGTCAGGCTCGTTTAGTCTAGCAAGGCCAATGACAATTCAAACACCTGGCGGCTATACTGAGGATGTATTTTCCTTAATTGGTCCCAAGAAAATGCGGGTACACTTACTCTAAATTATACCTCACTCATTCATATTCTAATAATTTAATTAAAATTGAATAGTCCTGAAGAATGCATAGAACAAAATTGTGTATTAGTAAAATGATTTTTTTTAAATTAATGGAAACAGCATTTTTGGGGTTAAATGCATAAACTTAATAGTTTTTTTTAAATCACTTCCATTACCGGTAACGTTTTAAAGATAAAGTAAATAGATATAAAATATTCACCAGTTTCAAAATAGGAAAGAGGGAACTTTTGAAATGGTTTTTGAATCAGTCTCTCTTCACTTGAATGAGGAGCTGATAAAATATTGACGGGGAAGTTGTTCCACGTCACAATGGGCTAACACTTCAATGCACACTTCCTCGCGTGAGTTTTTTTAAATACTCGAGTTTAAAGGGAAGATAGGGATTGAGATTTGGGATTAATGTGGTATGGAAGGGAAATAATGTTAAACTAATTATGTTTTTTTTTGTAGTTTTATAGCAAAATATTTTTTAGTCAAAATATATCGAATATTTCTTCAGTTAATATGTTTAGTTTAATTTTATACACATATTAATCTAGATTGTGATTTATATTTGTGACGCACATAGAGGAATTTAACCGAGACTTTTTATCTTCATTTAAAATGTTCTTGTTATTATTATTATTATTATTAGCACCGCGTCTTACTACCCGTTCGGTTTATACGCACTTACGCTAATGTGTAATGCTAGGGTGATTGTGAAATGAAATGAAGGACCTACAGTTTAACGTGGAATCCGAACCACGGTGGAGGCCTGCCATTCCCCACATTCACAAGATGTCTTGTCAGAGGTGAAGGAAGGGTTTGGAAATCAGATAAATCTGTGCCGGGACCGAGGAGTGAACCCCGGCCGCCAGCACAGAAGTATGACACCTTACCCCTAGACCACCAGGTCACCAAAATGTTCTTGTTCACATGACACATTATGTTGACGACAAATATTCACTAACTGTTGAGATTACAATATGAAGAAAATAAAACCAAACATATCTCATCCATACATCCATTATTGTTTCCAGCCTGTGGCCTGGGTCAGTTTTTTAATTCAAACCATATATTTTTGCACTACCGGCTTGCTAGGCATGTCGTAACTTCAGATGTCCTATAATCTAACTTAAGACTAGAACAGGCACAACATAGAGTCCCCAACCATCAATTTATCAATGTTAGAGGGTAAACTCATATTTTCATCTATGATACATTTTTGGCCATGCCGGGAATCAAAACCGGGACCCTTAATTCAGTAAAGAGACACTCTACCAACTGGGCTAAGGTGTCAAGACTAAATTATTATTATTATTATTATTATTATTATTATTAGCACCGCGTCTTACTACCCGTTCGGGCTATACGCACTTACGCTAATGTGTAATGGTAGGGTGATTGTGAGATGAAATGAAGGACCTACAGTTTAACGTGGAATCCGAACCACGGTGGCGGCCTGGCATTCAATGCTAAATAAAACATATCTGCGGAATAAATATTTGATTTATTTTGGTCAAACATGTTTTATGCAATAAAATCTGCAAACATTACAAACATTAACTCACAATTTTTTCCATCCCGCCTTAAGCAATAAAGCCGTTTATACACACGAGTTTTTTTTATTACCCTTTTACACTTTCTGGGATGTTTTTTAATCTCAAGCGCCTTACTGACCCTTCAGGCAGTCCATAACATAAACTTATTAGCGAAAGGAAGTGAAAGATAAATTCTAAGAAAATAAAACAGTAGTCACATTGAACGAAGATGAGAAAATCACTTTCAAAATCCAATCTAGAACATCCCCTCTCAGTGTACCCAACTGAGATAAGAACCTCAACTCGACCTTTCCAAATCAGAGTTGAACACGTCATCAATCTCGCTGCTGCTGAAACCGCCCTTTCCTTGAAATAGTGATGTGGGCATGGGGGGGGGGGGGGGGGGGGATCAACGTGTGGCCACGCTCCCAATGGCGAGCAAGTGAACTAAACGTCAAACTCGTGTGGTCTTGTTTGCCTGTTTACTCACAGGTGGTATTGGAATCCCACCCGGTTGTAATGAGGCTGTTTTTTCCTAAATGGTTTTACACTCTCCCTCAACGAAAATACGGGTACATTTTCTCTAAATTTTATTTTTATCATCCTCAAACCATTAATCTATATGTATCATAAAACTCTTGAGGATATATATACATTCGAGTTTTTGTAGCGTTTCTATTTATTCTGAGTAGTATAAACGATAAGAAGAGCAGATAATCAATTTTCTAGAATTTGTGTTTTTTCTGTTTGCTTGTGTGTTTGTTGCAAGTAAACTAAAAAAAATATTCATCGACTCTAGACGGGACTTCTTCTGTGTCCTAATTATTTTTTCCGGGAGTATGGTAGCCTTTATTCCATCTAGCTACCACATCAGAGAGAGAAGCAGTATCGAAAAAACCGGGCGTAAATAAGTAAACATATGTCACGGCTGGTTGGCGTGGGTACAAAGGATGGCACTTGATTCTAACAAGAGTTAGGGGGTGTGGGGTATTTCCTATATCTTCTGGAATATTCGTAAGCGCATTAAGCATTGTTCTCAGCTCCGTTTCATTCTTTTCTAATATTCGAAGTCGTAGGATGTGTATAACACGTTAGCACTTGGTACTAAGCCAACACACACACTTTTATTTGGTATGAGAGAGCGCTCATTTTAAGTGGTTAATTTAATTTAATTTAATTTAGTTTCTTAAAAAGTAAATTTAAACTATTTATTTTGATGATCAATGCAACATTACTTCCACGTAAGAGAACCAATCTTGGTACTATGTCTGAAAAAATTTAAACTATATAGTTTAGTGTTTATTGCAATAATACCTACACGTAAGAGAATCAATCTTTATATAAGGTCTGAAATTGTGTTTTTTTGGTAGTTAAAATGATTCGCTAAAAAAATAACTTAAATTTCCCGACTTTACTGCGAGCGAAGCCAAGGGAAAAGACTAGTTGTAAATAAAAATGAAAATATCCCGGAGAGATAGTAAGACATGGCGCATAAAAAAAGGGTGAAAAAGCAGTCCACACACTAACACTCAGATCATGATTGCGACAAACCAAGCTTTAAATCACTCGTTTTATTCAAAGGCAAAAACAAACATCAGGAAAAAAAAACCACAAAATAATGTAGATTGTAGACTAACATAATGACATTCATGGGATAAAAGTTACAACTAGACTAGTAAAAGCTAATTTAATCATGTCTATTCGCTGAATGGTTGAACAATTTAGTATTATTAACATTGAGTTTTCCCCTTCACATTAATGAATCAACGGTCTAAGGAACGGATATTGAGTCTGTTATAAAGAAAAGTTAATTTTTAAATCGTGTTCTGGTATAAGGGGTTAGTTTAAAAAGTACAAGTTAGATACCGCTAGTAAAATATATAAACTAGTTAATTTTTATTCATAAGCTTAGGGAATAATGGATATGAATTTCTCTTTATTTCTATATTACAACATCAACGAGTTAGAATTCCATTCACAAGTTACAAAATCTGTTAGTAATTAGGCCTAAACAGCCGAAAATAAACCATTAAAATATGTTATAGAAAAATACATCTTCAGTGAGATTATTCCAATGAAGTATATAGTCCAATTTTTATAGGCATAGCCTACTATATAATAGATTTATGGTAGGGAAAAAGGCCTTTCAGAAGTCAATTCCTACCGTGAACAGACAGTAGGAACACACAATCTTTTTTTTTTAGTAAAATTTGAAAATATTTCATTATCCGATTATTTCTGTAAATTTTACAGCTGTAGATCTCATGACTTGACATTTACAAATTATGTAGATGAAGCATCATTTTCATCTGTCGTATTAGGCCTTCCCAATGAAAATTAGACTGTTAGTTTCTTATATGGTGGCATTTCCCAGAAGGCATCAGCACTAAAGGACCACCTAACCTTCTGGGTACTGGCTTAACACATTCAAAGTCTGAATTAGTGAGAATAAATATGGAGAATGGGCTAGAAATTTACTTTTTTTTAAGCTCGCGTCTTACAACCTGTTCGGCTTACACGCTTATGTACTAATTATGATATTGGGTTAGGAATATGGAAGGTTGAATTTAGAGGAAGTGAACCCACATTTGCGTGGAGGGAGAGTGGAAAACCACCTCAGTTCACTTGACCGAGATTCGAACCTCATTCTTCCCATCCTCGGCAGTCAAGCTCAACACGAAACTAGCACGTTAGCTAACTTTGCCACCAAGGCGGGTAGAAATTTACTTCAATGAACGCATTTGGTAAAGCATCTTTCGTAAATGTTCCTCAAAACTAAGCTCTCTACCCACAAGTTGACAAATTTCGGCGCTCAGTTTAATCTAGTAGAGCGCTTGGGGGCGCAGTATTAAAGAGCTCGACTTAATTGTGAGGTATTATAAAGAGTCTACTATTTTATCTATTAGTCTTCACTGTCTCTCGACCCCTCGGAGAGAGAAATATTGTGACCATCAAAAAAAGTGAGCTCGAAATCTTG
Source organism: Timema cristinae (assembly GCA_039000515.1). Lineage (NCBI taxonomy): Eukaryota > Metazoa > Arthropoda > Insecta > Phasmatodea > Timematidae > Timema > Timema cristinae. Next base: position 35,325,426 of record JBCFYV010002255.1, read on the forward strand.
ATAAATGTCGAGGTTTCATGACCCTCTGAAACCTAAAAAGTGGTTTTCGCGCTGCCGTTTGTCTTTATCTCGGGCCAAAGCCGAAACCATTTCACCGACAGGGCTAAGATTTAGTATCTAGGGTTTTCATAAGGTTCCTCCTCGGAGTTTTTGAAATTAAACATCCAACCCTAAAGTTAAGGGTGGTTCACTGAATAGCAAAAAAGAGAAAAAATAGATTTTCTCGAAATACAGCATAACGATTTTGATTAAATTGTGTATCTAGTCACTATTTAAGATTACAAATAAAACGGCATTTGTTATTTCCCCCTAAATAGGACTTTACTTAAGCATAAAGTTATAATTTTTATATCTCCTCGAGTATTTAAGATACGAAAAAACTTATTGTAAAGGTGTAGTAAAATTAAGAAAACAAATGTTTCATTTGAAATATATTTTTATAAAACCAATAGTTTCTTAGTTATGAGAAATATAATATATATTTTTCATGAAGGTATTTGATATGTGAAATTTATTGTTGTGCTTTTTTGGTCGATATATTCCTCTGTTCTCAATGTTTCAGTAACAATGTATATTACTTGGTTTCACAGATCTTACTAATTTTTAGTTAATGCCTTTATTATAAAATAAAAGAAAGTTGGTGCAGTGCACCAAACCATTTATTTGTATAAATATTAGCGGCAGTATGAAGCCAAATATCATATTTGTTACGTTTAGTGATGTATTATTATTATTATTATTATTATTATTATTATTATTACAAAGGGCGATAGAAGTGTAAATAAAGCATATGTTTGAAAATGTAGTCTTATGTGGAGAAAGGAAGGAATGTGGGGTAGCTGCATGGGATGGGCACACGTGCCCCTTGGGGTAGTATAGTCCTGAATTGGTGTATTGTAAATAATAAACATTATTTATATCATTATATTTAAGACAAATTCAATTTTATTTTGGAGTTTGAAGGTGTGATTTTTTTTTAATCACCGTGTCTTACCACCTGTTCAAGTTGTATGTATATATGACAATTACTCTAATGGGGTCGGGATGAGGAAGGAAGCATTTTAAAGATAATCTACCCGCATTTGCGTGGAGAAAGAGTGAGAAAACGTTTAAGAAAAACCACCCTAATTCAAACCCCTATTTCCCCGTTATCAGCCGGCCAGTCTAATACGAGAATGACCCCTTAGACCATTCGACCACCGATGCGGGTACCAGCTATTAATACAAATAGCATTCAAATAGAGATAAAAGTTGTTTTCGGATACTAGTTTTTGAAATACTTCCTAGTCATACTGTGGTATAGTCATATTTTCATGAGAAGGGTCCTATCCGACAGCTAAAAAAAAGTCACTAGGTCTACTTTCACGTGTTTATAAGTCGAGTCATGTGAGCTAATCAATATTCATAAAATAACACGAACAATATAGTAAAATGATAACAATTTGCGTTGCAATCAAAATGTATTGGGTTTATTCTAAAAGGCAACCTTTATGAAAATTGGACTGTATCAGACTTTTCCAAGGATACTCAGTAAAAGTCTATTGCTTGTCCAGATTCCGTACTACACTAAACACTTATGGTAGCTTGGATGAAAATATTCACATAATTTACACTCATCAAATCATGTATCTTAGATAGTAAATTTTACTATTATATTTTGTAGAACCTATTATAAACATAAGAAAAATACATCAAAAAAGTATCGAGCATTACTGTTTATCATAGTACCCGGGATAGTAAGAAAGTAACCAGCCCCGCGGTGTAGTTGTTAGTGCACTTGGATACGAGCCTAGGAGTCCTGAATTCTATTCCCGGCTGGTACCTCGAGTATTTTTCCCGAAAGCGTAACTACCCCAACGGTCACCAGGGTCTTGCTAATTAGGCCTAAACTAGGTTTTAAGTGTTTCCACTGGTTCCACACCCTCCTACTCACTATCACCCTCATACTCACTATCACCATAACCCTCATCTCATCGGGATAGGGTGTATTCGGGTGTCCCCTGGGCAACGATACATTAATACTTGCTTATCTTTCTACTATTGGGCTACGAATGATGTAGCCTGGACGTGTAGTATTATTAATATGGTAAGAAATTCAAAAATCAAAACTAGAAAATAAAAAATAAATATGTTTTGACATTTGTTGTTAAAATGTGCCCTCGACATGATTCAACTGGTCAATGAGACAAACTTCTTTTTATCTGAATCTCAATGTGTTTAATCAAATTAGTCTAAACTGTAAATATCCTCTCCAGCACTGCTACTAAGAAAAGTAACACATAACTAAACAAACAACAAGATTCCATCAAATATCGTACACCTTTTATTTAAGACAATAAGCTATTTAACTTTCCACAATACATTATATTAATTATTTTACTATAATGATATCCGTTAAGCTATGAGAAAATACCACGAAAAATAAGATGTATTTTTATTTTTGAACTCAACAAATTATAATTCTTGGTTTTCTTTGTTGCTTGATATTTTACAAGATTTAAGTCATCATTAGCTAAAAAAAAAAACATGTGTAAAAACTTTCGTTTGAATAAGATGTTATTTGTGTCTCTAACCAAAACAGTGTCGTTCATCTTTATACTTGTTTTAATAATCAACTATGAACATTTGAAAACACGCAAATAGCCCGAACGGGAAGTAAGATGCAGTACTAAAGAAAATCTGAAAATTTGAATGACCTTATTAGATTTTGCTATTCAGTTATATTTTTCTATTTAAACCAAGCAGCAATAAGCTTAAACTTCAATTAATTAAATTGAAACGTTACAAAATAAAATTTTCAAACGATTCAAATTCTAAAATTTTATAATTTCAAAATGTAATGCACATATTATTTCAGCAACAAATTTTATAATTTAATCGGATTTATAAAGGCTGTGGTTTTCAAAATAACTCTAATCCTCTGACGGCTTGGTAAAAATAAATTAATATCTTTGTTAATTTTGTCCATGACTATCCCTAATAATTTATCAACGCACGTTAGCAACCTTGATGTTGAGCGAACTAACTATATAAAAAATTCTATTAACAAATATTTTAGCTGGAACAAAAGTTTCATAAAATGTGGTTTTAATATGAAAGGGATGTTTCCCTACAGCAAAATGTTAAATATGACACAGAATAATAAAACACAATTAATTAAACCAACTAAATTATTCTTTCTTGACGAAATAAAGTACTATTCACTATAGCGTAATAGCAAGTCCACCCATTGGATATGATGTGTTAATCTTTGCCAAGGTCAAACTCCACGATTGAATAATTGTTTTCAATTAAATAAAAGTTAATATTTACTTTATAAACCATATTGTTTTATTATAATTAATTTATAACATTTTAAAACATTCTCTTACATATTTATAATGTTAATCTATACTTATAAAATAACATGTCCTGACTGACTGACTGACTGACTGACTGACTGATTCATCATCGCCGAGCGCAAACTATCAAGGCTACAAGCATGAAATTCGGACTGTATATTCATTTTGTTATGTAGGCACCCACTAAGAAAGGATTTTAGAAAATTCCACCCCAAAAGGGGGTCAAAATAGGGGATGATAATATGTATGATAATATGTATGAAAGTCCGTCATTTTGAAAGTTACATAAAAAAAATTGTATTTCGGTTATTGACGTAAAACAAATAAATACGTGTTTCAGGAATTTTGGAAATTTTATTTAATAAGGGATGAAAAAGGGGTGAAAGTTTGTATCGGACTTGCATTATTTTTGATCTGAAGTCAAGTTATGGTCATCAACGTAACGTAATATTTTAAATTAATCTGTAAATACATATGTATATTTTCGTATTTGTATATAATCAACTTCCACGCGAGCAAAGCCGCGGGCAACAGCTATCTAGTAAACTATATTTACAAACTAATTTATTTCATAGCTAAATAAAAATGTTCATAAGAACTTATACCACATCAAAATTTTACCTAAAATAAAATTAGCAAAATTAAAACTGCTAAGGCTTTTAAAGACCCAAAGTTAAAATTAAATTAAAAATAAGTCATCAAATTTCCAAGAAAGTAGAAAACAGTCAAGAAATGAATATAATCGGTATATTAATGGGTTAGAAACTATTTTCAAATTCTTGATCGATGACTTGTCGATATTCCTTCTTTTCTTCCTTCTAGGTCACATGACTTGTTCGTCGATAGAAAGATGGCATCACAGATAAAATAAGATGGATGGATTTTAAAACGTGCGGTGTATAGTTAAGTTAACCGCCTCGGTGGTGTAGTTGGCTAACGCGCTTGTCGTGTTGAGCTCGACTGCCGAGGATGGGGAGATCGAGGTTCGAATCTCGGTCGGGTGAACTAGGGGTGGTTTTCCTAAATGGTTTTCCACTCTCCCTCCACGCAAATGCGGGTTCACTTCCTCTAATTCAACCTTCCTAATTCCTAATCCATTAGAGTAATTAGTACTTAAAGCGTATAACCCGAACGGGTAGTAAGACGCGGTGCTAATTTATTATTATTATTATAGTTAAGTTCCTAATATTTAACTAGATTCTCTATTTTCTAAGATAAAATACAATATTTTCGATGCTTTGCCTCCAATTATAAACTATGTAACAAATGTAATTTTAAAATATGTCCAATAAATAATAACATGTGGGTCAAATATATTTAATATTTTCTTAATTTTCCTCAACGTTATCTAGATTAACATCGCTCTCCCAAAATTGGCTTAAAAATATGCTTGCACACTACCCAAAATAATAATAAAAAAAATATGTTTAGCTACATTTCAAACTTCATTGAAAGGCTTAAGAGAAAAAGTTGTTAGATCTACTTCCATATATTCATCCAAAAAGTCATTTTTAAGCGATATTATCATCAATACTTATAAAACAACACCAAATATTTAGTGAAATGTTATCAATTTTGACCGCAAAAAGATGTATACATCTAATTTAATGTAAACAACTTTCACAATATAGCTTAGTAAATAAAAAAACTATACACGGTTTTCCCCTTAAAATAGTTGAGGGTGTGTTTTAATGTTATAGGTTAAATTTTAATATAGGACTAAATTATTATGTCCAACATATTTCGTATTACATTAATGAAGATAATAAAAAAACTTTTCTTTATGCAATGTACAATCTCTCTTCATTGGTGAGTACGACTTTCACAGGGCCAACAACAAAATATTCAAACGAGGATCCAGAATGTGGTCTCATTCAGACGCTTTCATGGCACACAACACATTGTGTTTGACATCAAATATTGTGTGATCCATTAGAATGTGACTTTCATGTTATGCGAGTGTGGATGCATTTCCATTTCGGAATTAAAAGGTCAAATTGGTTTATGAAATAATCACAAAAAAATAGCGTAACATGACAAGCGGAAAGTTTAGTTTAGTTTGACTATGCCTGCAATAAAGTTTGGTTCTAATTTGATATTCGGATTAGATCAATGACTAAGATCCTACTAATTATCAATTTGTGACTACAGCATTTTATACTTTATTAGTTCACATCAGAGGGCACGCAAACTAAACGTCAGTATCATCTGATCTAACCAGTGACGTGGAGGTCGGGGTTTTGAACTCGGCTGGGTATACTTTGGGGATTTTTACTAAACGGACCCACGTCGGTGGTCACGCTGATTAAACGTCAATCTCACCTTGTCTGGCCAATCAAAGAAGGCGATGTAGGTTTCTAAATCCCTGCCGGGTGTCCTGAGAGGGTTTTACCCAACAAAATGGTTTTCAAATCCCCCTACACGCGGATCCGGGTGGATTTACTTTGAATTCTACCATACTCCTCATTCTTACTCAGTGTGATTAAGGTGGGATTGTAGGTAACGCAAGGAAAGGTAAGTATTTTTGCAGTTTTTATAACAACACTCTTTTTGGTCAAATTAAATCAAATATTGCGGCAATAGAAACATAAATGTTAAAGAAATGTTGAGGCTACCACGGGAATATAATTAATATCTTTCAAAGGTTTCCTGGAATTTAATGACAACATTTCTCTAAATTTAAAAAAAATTATCATCTATTGCCACTATGCTCATAACAGATATTCAACAACTGTTAATATCACAATGTGAAGATTAAACTCTAGATTTCTACTAAAGCAATATTTGATTTATTTTGGTCAAAAAATGTTTTATTATAAAAACTGTAAAAACGCTAACCTTGGGGTATAATGGAAGGATACGCGAAAAAAACCCAGTGATTTTGCAGTTTTTATTGTTTTTTTGCCAGAATAAATAAAATATTGCTTCAGTACAAACAAAGAGTTTAATTTTCTTTAAAAAGTGATATCAACAGGTGTTTAATATTTGTCATGAACATGGTGAAATTATCTAACAAACTTTTTGAATTGAGAGAAAAAGTCATTAAATTCCAAAACTCTCTTGAAAGATATTTAAAAAGGTTGAGGTCACCATGTGAAGAAAATTAAACTCTATGTTTGTAATGGAGAAATATTTTATTTATTTTGTTCAAAATAATATTGTGCCATAAAAACTACAAAAACACGGACTACTTTTTCACGTCCCCTTCCATTCCACCTTAACTCACGTTACCTACAACCCCACCTTAAATGTAGGTAGATCTCTTGGACTGGTAGTAAAACACGGTGCAAAAAAATAATCCAATAGTGCGTTTAATTTTAAAGAATTTTAGAAATAAATGATTAGCGTATAGCATATTCATTTTCTCTACAATTTGGTGAATAGCACATAGAAAACAACTTATAAAGAGAACATAGAGGAAATGAGGAATCTCGTAATAATACGAGGTTTATTTTAATTTGTGATTGCCATATTCGTAATTTAAGCGCATGATTTACTATCGACATGATTTTTTTTTTTTTTTTTTTTACTGATGGTGAATACGCCTGTATTATTAAAAGAGAATTACCACACTCATTAAAAGGCTGAATGGTAAAGAGATGACGTCATCACATCACTGGCATGCAATAAAATGGAAACCAATGGCAGATCAAAGCGAATTATAATCCTACAGCTATTAACAACCAAAAAAATATTGTAAAATGATCTAATCCAAAGTTACTAACTTATTGAGAACATTATTTTAAACGAAGAAGAACAAACCTTTTTCATTGCCTGGTAATTCTTCGTATTTAATGCATTTTTTTAAAAACGATTTTTAAAGCGTTATTTTAATTCACTGTCGATTTTCTCTCAATAAATCCTATAACGGATATCACAACAGGCCCATACTTGCCAACATGTGGCCTGACCTTTAAAAATATTCAAACATGATTATTTAGTCAACTAGAATTTTAAAATTTGATTATAATTTAATGGCTGCACATTCGGCAAGGTATAAATAAATTTACTGTCACCATCTTCAAGTATACTCAAGTTTATTAGTCCAAACTTCACATTTTCTGACTTTATATAGGTGTGTGTATTATTCTATTGTTTATAAAAAATGAATGAATCCTATTTTGAAAAATAAAAATAAATTAAAATTAATGGTTGTGCGAGTCGAGTTCGAGCCGGAATTAAATAAAAACATCGAGGTTTTTTTAATTAGAGTAGTATAGAGAATTATTTGTACAATAAATATTTAAAGTTGAATATTTGTATTAGATCCATGAATAAACCATAAATAACCTTAAGCATATTTTTTTTCCAGAACAATACTTATTTACCCACTTCGGTGGCCTCATGGTCTAAGCCGTTACTTTCGCAGTAGACTAGACTGCCGATGATGGAGATATTAAGGTTCGAATCTCGGTTGGGTGTATTGAGTTTTTTTTTCCAAAATTGTTTCCCACTTTCTCTTTCCACTAAAATGCGGGTACACTTCTTCTAAACATAGCCTTATTAGCCCCTAAAACCACTAGCACAATTATTACATAAGCGTATAACCCGAACTTGTAGTAGGGGCCTAAGACATAGTGCTAAAAAACAATATTTTTGTGAAAAAAATTATAATCACACAAATTTGAATTTTTAAATAAATTTAATATAATTGTAATTTTTTTTTTAACTAGATAAAAGGAAACATTGAGGAAATATATTTGGTATGAAATTATATCTTAAGATTGAATAAAATTAGTTCAACTAGGAATTTTCGAAAAAAATATTGAAAATTTGCAGTATCCAATTAAAAAAAAATAAAAAAATCTTCGAGTCGATTTCAAGCAGATAGTAAAACACGACTTGGACTTGAATTTTCGAGTTCTCGCACACACCCCTATTAAAACTAAAAGTTACCGATAGAGGACTCAGATGTGGAAAACATCTCTAAGATAATACACCTTAAAGATATATACAATCACCTCAAAGATATTTGGTTGAATAGATTCACAGTGGTAATAGCTAGAATATCTAGGTCTTCACGTCACGTGATGAGATAAGAGCTGAAAAACAATCAATCCGGAGCTCACTATAAGTGGTGTTTACGGCGCTAATAGCTCTTAGATGGGTCAGGAAATTGAAATAACATTATCAACAAATAATAAACCTATGGATAGCCATTCAATTAAAAACCCCATTTAACACTTGAGGCAGGGATACGAACTAACTGGGCTACCTATAGGTTTGAGGTATGCACTTTAATGGGAATGCCTTGATAGTGCAAATAAGGTTTTGTGCTTAGGTTAAATATTGATAAATCTAGTAATAAAACACATGTTTGGTGCTTACGGGAATAAATACAAAACTATTTTCTAAGAACCTATAGAAACAAAGACCTGTAAACATTGCTTAAAAATTGAAATTTTCCACTCTAAAAAAATAAAAATAAAAATAATTAGTAAAACCTAAATGTCCAGGAAATGAAAGGTAACTAGTATAAGAGCGTAGAATGGCTCTTTGTGAATCAAATAATGAAGCTTATTAGGGGATCAAAACACAAATAGTTTTGTGATTTGTATTTTACTCCTCCCTGTTTGTTCTCCTACTGTTGGAAAGCACCACCTAGTGACATTATTAACCCACTTGGTTTCTGGTGTTTTTAAACTTCTGATTGACTAATCTAGTAACCTTGTTTCATAGTAAGTAACACAAAATCAATCATTAGTTTGTAAAAAAAAAAGAAGAAGATACACGCAAAATAATAAGTAGTTTCTCTAAAATATGGCATGTACATTCAAAATGTAGCTCAATGTCTCCCTTCCTAAAGCTGACTATTTATATTCGAGCTCTTTCTTCTTATCTTTATTAAAAAAAGTTTCCTTTGTAAGCTATCAGATATATTTTTTATTTTTTTATTGTATAGTCATTCGTCATTGCCATTTTATGAACGCTAAAAAAAAAAAAAAGCCTTGTTAAGAATACTCTTCCCTTATACATTCTCAAATAAATAAAACTGAAGATATTAGTTCCCACAGACTTTTAATATTATATTTATTACTTTTTTTTTCAGCTAAAAGGCTCTACTTACTACCCATATTTGTTACTGCGTTATGAAACTAGAACAATCGCAGAGCACCAATGGATTTAATATTAGGTTTAACATGGATGGACAGTGTAATAAGATTGTGATATAAGATTAAATTGTCCAATTTGTGTAGGAATAAACTTTTTTTTTTAAATAGAAATATATTTTTGTTTGGGTTACATTGATATAATTTTACAATTATATCGGTGTTATTTTATCGGTATTAAAGATATGTATAAAACAAACGTGATGGCTACAGATAACACAACGTGACGTATGAATATGTGAACGTTAAAGTAACTTTACTATCTGTCAGATATGGTTCTTACTATCAAAATTGGACTGTATATAAGTCCTGCACTAGTGGACACGCGAGGGAAAAAAGTTTCAGTACTATATTTTCTGTTTGTTGAGGACGAAGAGGTCAGGGTTTCAATCCCAACTGGGTGTATTGTGGGTGGTTGTTCTAAAATAAGTTGCAAATAATTACCCACTATCTCTTCAAGCAAATTCGGGTAAATTTCCTACAAATTCAATATTTATTACACCTATCATATTAGAGTAATTAGTTAATCATGGCAAACTTCAGTGGCCACATGATCTATGGTGTCACTATCTAAAGAGGCTGGATTGCGGATGACGAGGAGATCGGGGTTTGAATCCGGCCGTCTATTTGAGGTGGTTTCCACTAAACGGTTTTCCACTCTCCATGACTATGCGCCCACCTAAGCGAGTTATTTAAAAAAAAATCTGGTTTAACTATTTAGATATGTGCTTATTGAAGATTGTAAGCACTATGTCATGTCTATGAGAAACAAAGTTACGGAACAGTTCATTACGATCTCTAAAATAGTTTATAAACTTATTCAAAATACAAACGTGAACGCGATTATAATTTATATTTAAAATTAAATTCGCCTTTAATGACATCATGTTTTATACGTAAAATTGTTTTCTCTTACAAACTTTGAAGGTGTGGACGGTGAATGTTATAACTACTTGAGAAAGCTTTCTACATTTCATTGTTCGAGAATTCAACTTGGTGACCTAATTTCATTCATTGAAACGAGCCAGCTCTTGGGACCCATTGTCTTTCTCTCTTGATCAAAAGACGCTAGTGTTCCTGCCTGAATGTGACCTACTAGGGTCTCAAACTCGGCTCGGTTACATGATGAACGAGTCAAAGGGGGTGAGGTTGAGGGTAGGGAGGGGGGGGGAGACAACGGGACGTGAGCAGGAATGTAATTTCAAGCTTCACCCCATTTTCCCATAAGGTAACACCACTACAACACATACATTGTAAGTTGAGTGGAAAATTCCACATTTAATTATTTTCTTATGACTACAGCGAGAAGAAAAAAGTTCCTTAACAGTTTCAAGAGTTATTAAAACAAATGTCATAATATTCATTCATATGTGAAATAAAGTAATCTGCAACCTTTTACATATACAGAATTATTCAAATTCCCAGGGGAAACATTTTACAGGTTGTAGGGGATGACATTGGCAGCGCTACGAGACATCCAATTTGGTGTTGCATGCACCTGGGAGGTAGGCAACTCATCAATCAGTGAACGATATTTTTGTACTTCATAAAACTGTTTGCAACATGTCATATTAACAAAATATTATACTCGAGATTTAGTTACCTTATTAAACTATTTGCAACATATTACATCAATGAAAAAATATATCAGAGTATAATTATACTTTGTGAATTATTCGCAGCATATTACAGTAAAACCTGCCTTAAGCGGACCCTTTATTAAGCGGAAACTTGACTTAAACAGAAATATTTTACGGTCCCGTGATTTTAGGGCTGATAAACATAATAAATTCTAGGTGTGTGCGAAGGCCACTTTTTAAATGCGAAGAGAAGTCGAAGCGAATATTGAAACTTGTGAAGAAAAGTCGAAGTCAAAGTCGAAGCTACATAGGATTTTTGTTGTTGTCACTTAACGCTACTTTTAATTTTTAAATTAATTATTTTTCTAGATCTTGTCGGTAACAAGGTCCAGGAAAATGTCCTTATTTGTTACCTAATGACTATATTAATAACTAATGTATAAAGGCTTACTGATAAGCTTAGTAACTTTTCAATTAAGTTTTATTCTGAAAATTAAAAAATGACACCTGAACACGGGACTTTTGGCTCGATTTGGGTTCGATTCCCATGTCCAGGTGTCATTTTTCCATTTTCAGAATATGATATCTGATGGAGTAATCCTCACTAAAACATAATTAATAGCTTTGGCTATTTGATTCTTAATTAATTTTAATTTTTATTTACATCGTGGAAATTTATAATATTATTTTGCAAACTTTACATATACCTGTTTTTTTTATCTGCATTTCTCTGATAATAATTGTAAATCAAATTCCGTCTTCGTTTCCTACTTTCCGTATCAGCCATTTTGAATAATAAAGAAAATGCGAAGAAGCTATGAAAAACCTTTGTGTCAAAATGCACTTGTAAATTTGTCCAGATAATTCCAAAGAGAAAGAATATTAAGGACCAAACATTAGACGCGAACTGCGATGATAGCACAACTAAAGCGCTTTCTCTGCTTATACCAGTGACCATGGTGTTATTTCTTTATGGGTATTTTAATTTTTTACAAAATTATGTTGGCGATAGTGAATATAATATATTAAATTTACTTACCATTTTTGATCTATGCTTACGTTGTGTTAGTTAAATTACTAGTCAGTGTTAAAATTTTGTTTAGTAACTGTTTTAAAATGATCAAATATTGAAAAATGTAATATTTAGTAAAATTAAATTAAATTGTTTGATAATTTATTGACGTTTTATCCTTCCTTCTAAATTTTTCGAATATGCGAAGGTTATTGTAAATGTTGAAGACAAAGTCGAAGGAGATTTGACTTTCAACTTCAATTTTTCGAAGCTTCGCACACCATTACTAAATTCCTTGGACTAAACGGTCACTGTCTAACGCGGAAAAGGAATTCAAAATAAGCCTTTATACGGAAAATTTCCAATGTTACGTTGGACATAATTTAGAAAAAAATTAGGCATCTTATACATTATTACATTATTATATTAAGAGAGTTTAAATGCGAGGTCAGGTATATTTCCTTTCTCCTTCTTAGTTCTTTTGTTACCTTGCTTACAGAATTTTGAACTGTAATTGCCTCTGATTGTTATCTCTGTTCTTCCCAGTTTCCACGCTAGTTACTTGTGAATCACCTTTGGAATTCAGCTTTTAACGGTACAGCACTACCCGTATTGAAATTCAATTGTTTGTCCCATCCGGAAATTTTACTCAATATGGTCACTAGGCTTGCATTAGTCTGGAAGTTTTTATTATGGCTTCAAAGATTTGTGCTTGATCTAAACACGAGAGTAAAAGTTATTCATATGAGTGAGCGAGATACATTATCTGTTAAGCAGACCATGAAGATGTTTAGTGTTTAGAACCGCAAATGAAGACATTAATGAAATAGTGTGGGATTGGTTTGTCAGTGTTGGGAAACATGTATATTGGAAAGTCTATTTGTATCATATCTCCTATCTTATCCATATCACCTAGTAGGAATATGCTCCTAACTGTACACCTTCCTACATTAGAAATAAGTAAAGATATTATTATCGTCCAGCTACCCATGAGGCCGGGCAACCTACACAAAAAGGCTTAATATATATCTTACAAATACTGAGTGTATAATAACGTTGGCAAAAATTAATTGAAATTATCCTTGCGTAAAAATTAAAAGTAAGATAAAATAATATAAGTTTCATTTAGAACGACTAGCGCAGTAAGGCAAGATCCCAATCATAATAGCGCAATATACCCTACAAAAATAAATAACAAGACTTGACTTGATTATACTACCATAAAATCTAAATTTAAAGAGATACGTAAAAAAATGCCTCAATTCATATCAAATATAGTTACCCAACAAAACTAAATTAGTAAAATTATTCATAAAAAAATATGCCGAAGCAAATCCAAATCGGTCCCTACATAATTAAGTTACAATTTAACAGTTCCCCAGTTTACAAATTATATAATGCTTTTCAAATATAACGTAGACTTACATGTAGAAGGATCCTACATCCTAAAAGCATCAAAGAGTGACTGCTCCTTGTCGGGTACACACTTATAGTCAGATTTGAACTGTGGGGAAAATAAGGGAGGGTTGATACACACGTTCAATGATGTCACTATCAGCAAGTTACCGTGAGTTTCCCTCATTGACGCCTGCGCACAACGTCAAGAGGGAGATAATACATGGGTGGAGGGGTAGGGAAAACCACGTGATCATCAAGAGAGCTTCTTTCTCCAAGTTTTAGCGCCTGCGCAGCGTCCGCTACTCGGGAAAGTCAGCCTAAATACGTAACCTTCCGAGGAAACAGTCTTGTTTTTCTTGTTTAACGTGAGCGGAGTGTTGATGTGCTCGGAGGACCCATGAGCGGCGCTGGTTTCCCGGTTAAACGGGGTCAGTGTAACTGCACTTTTATAGGTGGTGGAGGTTATGCGGAGAAGATGTTTGTAGCCACGGTAAAGTTTGAATGATACATATTTTATTGCAATGTAATTAAAATACATTGTAACGTGGGGTACGCGTGACCTGGGAGGGTCACGAGCCGTTCACACGTGAACGTGTGAACCACTAGTTCTTTTGAGGATATTGGGGTGTGTTGCAGGTTAAATATGAATTAAAATACTCGCAGATTACCCAAGGTTTTGATTATTAAAAACATAACTCAAAAACATTCAAAGAATTAAATTTATAGCTAAACAATTCAACAAATTAGGTAGTCAAAGTAATTATGAAATTAACAAACCAATAAGGACATAATAAATAGAACTCTAAATAAATTATAACTAAGCAGTTTACTGAGTTAAGTAATACTAGTAATTGTCTTTAAATTAATAAACAAATGAAAACACATAAAACAAAATTACACTGGATTAATTATAACTAAACAGTATAATGACTCAGGTAATTTAGGTCAATTGTTTGTAAATCAATACACAAATAAAAACACATAAAATATAATTACATCATATCAAGTAAACAGCTTGTTAACAAAAATACTGAATAACTAGTTAAATATCAAAATATTTAAAACGTTCGTTCATGGTACAATTTACCTTCATGTTAAAGACTCTCATGGCACCCCGCACAGGTCCCAGCACCATAACACACTACACCAGCACGCGCCACACGAACACTGGACTCGCTGGTCCACTTCCGGACTCGCTAGTCCACTCCCGGACTCGCTAGTCCACTCCCGGATCGTCACTGGTTGAGAACCAAGAACTGAGCAGACCTGGCTATCGCTGAGCATGTATATATATAGGGATGGTGCCAGCTAAGGGTCTGGAATCCTCCACTTCTAGAATTAAAAGGCCAGAATAAAAAAGACTCAGACTCATCTCCGTCCTCCCCCTCTGTCCCCTCTAATCCCCTAATCAAGTGAAAAGGCAGCTGCCTACCTGCCAGACAAGGAAGGAAACAGATAGAACAGGGAGTGCAGCCAGTATAAATAATGAGAGCGCGCCGGTCCCGCTGTTGGATGATGATGTTTGGCTCAAGCTTTAACGTTAAGCTACGTGACTCGTGATATCCCACTGGTTTCTTTACAATAAGTGAACTTATGAACGTTACGTTTAGTTAAAGTTAAGTTGATCCGGCATAACGGCATTAGATGAGAAACTTTTTAAATGAAGAGAAAAAGTTGTCCATGACACCCTTGATAGATATTCAAGAAATTTTCAGGTGAACTTTATGTTTGTACTAAAGCAATATTTACTTATTTTGACAAAAAAAGTTTTGATACAAAAACTGCAAAAACCTTACCTTTTCTCACGTTCTCTACATCTCCTCCTTAATAAAGCATGTAAGCTGTTTTAGTGATTGTATACAAATATTAATTTTGATCGCTATAATGCAAACGAAAATGTGTAAATACAAATAAAACAACTTTAAAGATACAAAGACGGTAAAGTTTTGTGAAAGCTTGAAAAATCAATTGATTGAAACAGATTTTTACCAAACTTGACAAACGATTAAGCCCATTCTTCGTAAAACAATCATAGATTGATTGATTTTGATTCCCTATATGATAAAAATTCTGAGGCTAAGATTCTCAAAACATACCCTGGTTTGATCTATACGACATAATCCTGGCGCTAATATTGTAAAACCCCACATTATTATGATTCTATGATCGCCAAAACCCACTCTGTTTGGAGTTACGTGGCATAATTATGATTATAAAACTATCAAAACCTACTCTGTTTGGAGTTATGTGACATAATTATGATTCTAAGACTATCAAAACCTACTCTGTTTGGAGTTACGTGACATAATTATGATTCTAAGACTATCAAAACTACTTGTTGATACGTGACAAAAGATTAACTATCAAAACCTATCTGTTTGGAGTTACGTGACATAATTATGATTATAAGACTATCGAAACCTATCCTTGTTTGGAGTTACGTGACAAAATTATGATTATAAGACTATCGAAATCTACTATGTTTGGAGTTACGTGACATAATTATGATTCTAAGACTATCAAAACATACTCTGTTTGGAGTTACGTGATATAATTATGATTATAAAACTATCAAAACCTACTCTGTTTGGAGTTACGTGACATAATATGATTAAGACTATCAAACCACTTTTAGTTACGTGATATAATTGTTTAAACTCAAAACTACTCTGATTGGAGTTACGTGACATAATTATGATTATAAGTGTGTCAAAACCTATCCTGTTAGGAATTATATGACATAATTTTGACGTTAAAGTGAAAATAACTACCAGCAGCTCAGAGTTTAAAATTCATTCCAAAACAGTAATAATCTACACTGCTATATCGGCATACTAATGGATATTCTTAGTACCTCCCACCTGTACATAGAAATACCTCTGTCTGGGTGTGGGAAGGTTTCCCCCTCTGTTCGCCAAAGGGATGAAGTGACGAGGGTGGAATGCTACCCCTGCGTCTGTTGGTACAAAGCCAGACAATGAAGGCTGGGAGGTCACACCTTTGAAGACTAATATTAGAGACAGTGTACGTGGTAGTCACGTCATCAGCGTGATAACAGACGACATACCTGGGTAAGAACAGGAGAGAAACTGACAGGTATTTCTTTGTAGGAACGTGATGTTTTAACAACGCAAGAGCCTCTACACTCGCCCATTTTCTAACCATAACACCCACTACAATAGTGTTAAAATATTTAAATATAGCTTTAATTAACTCGCGCCACAATATGTTTAATTGATGAGTGTTAAGGGATTGTTTTAAAGATTTCAATAAAACATGTTTCACCCTTGACACTGTTTTGATTACTCTTTTGGTTCATTTTCCCACTACAAGAGGCTATGTAATTATAATTCGCTTTACTCGTTGGGGGCTCCATCCCTATGCCCCCAATTAGTTTTATTTGACAGTGGATGTAAACTGATGTAATTCGAGTGCCTTTTTTGATAGGTCTTACCGTTTAGCCACAAGAGACCCCAAAAAAGGTTCGCACCGACTTTAAAGTTTCTCCGCCATTTTGATTTATTTTTTCCGTGTGTTAAAAATTATTTTTTTAAACTTTTTGGAAATTTCCCGTCGGTTAAAGGCTAGTAGACATAAGTTTGCTAAATTTCAAGTTTCTAGATCATCTGGACGTGGGTAAACATTAATGTCAGTGCCATGTGGCTTTATAGGTGTATACCATAATATATACTTTTTAAATTGTCATGTTTGGCGTGCAATGTTTGTGAAAATAATTTTATGTCTTGTTCTATTTTCAGAGTTTGAGTTCCTTTAGAGTTTTGGTATTGCGTTACTTGTTCCTTGATTATATGAATCAAAAGTAATTATTTATAGACACGGTGTCTAATTGTTCAGTACCACAGTTGGTGTACAGATCACTCTGACTGTTCCACGTTCCACTTTAAGGCTAACCAATTGCTATTAAAACGTTTGTTGCCTTTTAGAAAATACTAAGATATGTTCTTTGGCCAACATTCATAACATCTGACTATATTATTCGTGTTATTTCAAAGGTATTGATAGAAAAATAAAGTGACAGCTGCAGAACACATAGCTTGGCGTATGTATACGTGAAAGTAATTTTAGTAGTCAGATAAGCTGTTTTCTATGAAACTTGGACTGTGGATACTGTGATTCTTTCTGGGAGAAAAAGTTTTCCACTACACTATTTTCAAATTTATAAAACTCATCAAAATAAAATGATAAATTCTCATTAAATAATACACAAAAAACGATTCACCTAGGTATTTCTGGGTGAATATGAAAATCCTATTATTTTATTAGTTTCATTTATTTATTGGCTTAATTTTTATGATAAATATACTCAAATTATGTTCTTGAAAATCTTCCCTTAGTCCTATTAAGAAGATTAAAAAAAAATTGTGATAACTACATTTAAAATCAAAATTAAGTATTCTTATTTATTTGCCTCGAAATGATAAATATGGTCAAAAACTTCCAGTAGGATTAACAGTTGGGAATAAGGGAGGGTAAAAATGAGACAAAGCAGGTTTTATTTATCAGCATTTTTTTTATCGCCGTATTTATAAGTTTTATTATCTGGCAATCGAACCGTTAAAAACGTGTTTGGACCCAAAACATATATTTAGCAGAATACAAAAGTTTAAAAAAGATAGCTAATAATAACAAACTACAATTTCAACATAGAAAAAAACACTTTTTAAACCCTTGCTAATAAGCACAGCTTTGATTACTTTTATATGCTACCATGTATATTTAAATTCAAGGGTGGAATTTGAGCCAGTCATTTTTTTGATAAAGATTTGTCTTTTTTTGCGTGTAAGTCTTTATAAAAACTGTAGAATTCAGTCAATCGTCAGTAAAATTTCTCTTGATTTGAATTCCTTTTAATGATGTAATTAAAGGAGACTATGGGGACAGCTAATAATTATTTAACCTCTAGGAATAATGAATACGTCTTTTACATTTCAAATTTAAGTTTAATTTTTTTCAGGCGGTGGTGGAAAATACTTACCTTTCTAGATATTTCGATATATTTCCCCTTTATAATCATTTATAAACCAATAATAAAAAAGGAAATTTAAAGAAAAAAACATGTGCACTCAATACTACACGAAAAATAAACTAAAAGTAGGCCTAAACATGTTGTGTGGATGACAAAGATACCTAATAAAAAATAAAATTACAGGGTTTATTACTTTCTCACGGTCCATCGAAGAGAGTATTGTGATCGTAAAAAAAAATCTAACTCGAACTCGAGATTATGATCAAGTTCAACGTTTCATGATCCCCTAAAAACAAAAAAGTTGTGTTTGCAATGCCGTCTGACTGTCTTTTTAAGTGTTTGAACACCAAATATGATAACTATTTTCTAAAATGTGGGCCTGCTCTAACCTATACAAATTAAAAACAAAAGAAAATGCGTTTGCCAAGTAGTGTACAAATCCTTTGAAATAAATATGATTTAAATTAAATGTATAATTCGGAAACAATGTCAGAATATCGTATTCCTATAATATTTAATGTTTTATATTTGTGGCTTCCTACTTATGAAACAAGATTGATGAATGTTATGGTAATTATAAGTAATATTATTTTATGTTATTAACATACCTAATTTTGGTTATATTAAAAACTAATATCAAACATTATAAAATGTTTAAGACTATTTCTGATCAAAGTATACCTCTTTAAACGAAGCGACATTATTTACTGGGCTGTTCCAGCCTTGGTGCAAGGGAAAAGGTGGACAGCCATTGTGAAGGTAATGAATGGTGAGTTAGCAAAGTACACGGTGTAGTTTTTATAAACACTCTTACTGAGGGGTTGGAGGGGAGAGGAGTGCGCACCAGATGAAATATGGCACCAAGTTGAAGTTGGCTTGCACTTGTGGACTGTGAGAAACCTACTCTTCTTACTCCCCTACCCCTTCCCCTACAACGCCACACTCGGAGATTTGTAGTTTACAAAGCTAAGGATCTCAACACCAACAGGTCTGAGTGTGTTTAATTATATATTCAACTAGGGATGGGCTAAGCCGTGATTGTTCGATATCGGTGATTGCCGTGACCGTGATGGTAAAATATCGGTGATCTATAACAGTGATTATTATTCATGGTGACTGGTAGTTACAATGTTTTGTCGACTGATATTTTTTCACAGTTTGTTGCTGTATCAATATTTTGACCCAGTCATCGCTCTTTACTAAAGCCTACCATTCTCGTCACTAAGTGTTAACAAAGTAATGTGTTGGACCATAAATAGAAACACAAGGTTGCCAACTTTCCAGTCTCTAGAAATTAATAAATAACATATCTATTTTTGTTAAACTGAACAAAATTCATGTGGGGAATCAACGGACTAAGAACAAAGACTAAATTTAAGGAATATTACTATACAATATAGCTTTATGAAATGTAAATTATTATTTCAACTATACCTGCTGTATAGTATATATTTATTATGTTTAGGTTGGAAAAGTAAATTTGAGAAACATACAACAGGATACTTTTGAGATCCATTCACTGGTAGTGACGGTGATCAAAGAGTAACGGTGAAGAAATCACCGCCAGTGAAATATCGACCATTTCTATATTTAACAGTCCTTATGGACTAAAATGACTACCCTATGCGGGCCACTGTAAAAATAACTGCTGGAAGAATCAAAACAATTCCGCTATGCAAACTACCAGCTACCTGATACAAACATAAAATCAACTACTTTCTGCAACCATAAAAACATCTACGTTCTGCAATCATAAAAACAACTACTTAATGCAACCATCAAAACATCTACTTGCTGCAATCATAAAAACAACTACCTACTGCAACCATCAAAATATCTACTTGCTGCAATCATAAAAACAACTACTTACTGCAACCATCAAAATATCTATTTCCTGCAATCAACTACTACAACTACTACAACAACTACTTACTGCAACCATAAAAACATCTACTTGCTGCAATCATAAAAACAACTACTTACTGCAACCATCAAAATATCTACTTGCTGCAATCATAAAAACAACTACTTACTGCAACCATAAAAACATCTACTTGCTGCAATCATAAAAACAACTACTTACTGCAACCATCAAAATATCTACTTTCTGCAATCATAAAAACAACTACCTACTGCAACCATCAAAATATCTACTTGCTGCAATCATAAAAACAACTACTTCTGCAACCATAAAAACATCTACGTTCTGCAATCATAAAAACAACTACTTAATGCAACCATCAAAACACTACTTTCTGCAATCATAAAAACAACTACCTACTGCAACCATAAAACACCTACTTTCTGCAATCATAAAAACAACTACCTACTGCAACCATCAAAATATCTACTTCTGCAATCATAAAAACAACTACCTACTGCAACCATAAAAACATCTACTTGCTGCAATCATAAAAACAACTACTTACTGCAACCATCAAAATATCTACTTGCTGCAATCATAAAAACAACTACTTACTACAACCATCAAAATATCTACTTGCTGCAAGCATAAAAACAACTACTTACTGCAACCATAAAAACACCTACTTACTGCAATCATAAAAACATCTACTTGCTGCAATCATAAAAACAACTACCTACTGCAACCATCAAAATATCTACTTGCTGCAATCATAAAAACAACTACTTTCTGCAACCATAAAAACATCTACGTTCTGCAATCATAAAAACAACTACTTAATGCAACCATCAAAACATCTACTTTCTGCAATCATAAAAACAACTACCTACTGCAACCATAAAAACACCTACTTTCTGCAATCATAAAAACAACTACCTACTGCAACCATCAAAATATCTACTTGCTGCAATCATAAAAACAACTACTTTCTGCAACCATAAAAACATCTACGTTCTGCAATCATAAAAACAACTACTTAATGCAACCATCAAAATATCTACTTGCTGCAATCATAAAAACAACTACTTACTGCAACCATCAAAATATCTACTTGCTGCAAGCATAAAACAACTACTTACTGCAACCATAAAAAACCTACTTACTGCATCATAACATCTACTGCTGCATCATAAAAACACCTACTTTCTGCAATCATAAAACAACTACTACTGCAACCATCAAAATATCTACTTGCTGCAATCATAAAAACAACTACTTACTGCAACCATAAAAACACCTACTTTCTGCAATCATAAAAACAACTACCTACTGCAACCATCAAAATATCTACTTGCTGCATCATAAAACAACTACTTTCTGCAACCATAAAAACTTCGTCTGCAATCATAAAAATACTTAAGCAACCATCAAAAATCTACTTTCTGCACATAAACACTACCTACTGCAACATAAAAACACCTACTTTCTGCAATCATAAAAACAACTACCTACTGCAACCATCAAAATATCTACTTGCTGCAATCATAAAAACAACTACTTTCTGCAACCATAAAAACATCTACGTTCTGCAATCATAAAAACAACTACTTAATGCAACCATCAAAACATCTACTTGCTGCAATCATAAAAACAACTACTTACTGCAACCATCAAAATATCTATTTCCTGCAATCATAAAAACAACTACTTACTGCAACCATCAAAATATCTATTTCCTGCAATCAACTACTACAACTACTACAACAACTACTTACTGCAACCATAAAAACATCTACTTGCTGCAAGCATAAAAACAACTACTTACTGCAACCATCAAAATATCTACTTGCTGCAAGCATAAAAACAACTACTTACTGCAACCATAAAAACACCTACTTTCTGCAATCATAAAAACAACTACCTACTGCAACCATCAAAATATCTACTTGCTGCAATCATAAAAACAACTACTTACTGCGACCATAAACACATCTAGTTCCTGAAATCATAAAAAAAACTACTTACTGCGGTGGAATGAGTCTCGGCAACGTGAGTCACGGTGGGAGGTAGGATGGTGTCCCGGCAACGTGAGTCACGGTGGGAGGAAAGATGGAGTACCGGCAACGCGAGTTGCGGTGGGAGGTAGGATGTAGTCCCGCGAACGTGTGTCACGGTGGGAGGTAGTATGTAGTCCCGGCAACGTGGGTCGCGGTGGGAGGTAAAGGATGACGGCGGAAGGAGAGGGGGTTAAAGACAAAATTGCTCTTTCATAACATAAGACAATTTAATAGCTCTTTAAAACGGCGCAACCAGGTTGGGTAGCCACTCTCCAACTGGCCTCTGACCGAGGAACCATTGTACTAAATACCCTCATTTGCTGCCTGGCCTTGTTCAATGGGAGAAAAGGAAGCTTCCCATTGGTGCGGGAAAACGCGAGCGATAGTGGCCGCCAAGCGAGACAATAGAAAAAGGAATTCTCATGGGCGCTGAGTACAGTGGGGAACTCGTCACGGACGGCTTAGAGAACATGGACTGTGGAGCGGACCAGACAGTAGAGAGGGTGATTGGATCGGCCTGTGCAAGTGCGGAGGAAAGATACAAGGGCCGACTGAACAGTGAGGCACAAAAACATTATATTATCTATATCAACGTAAAAAGGGCCAAAATTGTTTGTTATTCTCTTCGATTAAAATATCAGAAAATATCTGTAGAAACAATGTATTATAACTTTTGCAACGTTTGTTAAATTTAAGCTCTAACTATATTAATTTGTTCCTAATTTTGAAGGTTTCTCTGAGTGTACACAATATAAGCAAACAGGAAAACTTCCCATTCAGCTCAGCAGTGTATTTGTTTGCTTTCCGTTTCAACAGTCCCCCAGCTATAATTTGGCAGAAACAGACACAATATCAGCGAATAAATGAACTAACAGGCTCGTTAATGCAACCCTGGCCATATTGTTTTTGTTTGTTTTTTACTAGCTGTTGTGCCTGTTCTTCGTAAGGCGAGCCTATAAAGTAACTTGGTTCCTCTTTTAGAATATAATATTAGCCAAAGTGAAAAGTAACTAAATCTTAAATAATTTTAAAATGTTAATACTTTAATAATTTAAATTGTCTGACAAAATGTTAAACGAAGGGTTACTAAAATATTTTGTTAGAGCAGGGATATAATTTAAAATTGTATTAAAAGATTATTTTATCTTTTGGAGGTTAAGCTTAGTTTCTTTATAGACAATATTTAGTCTTGTCTGTTAGTGTTAATAAAGATATATTATTTTGTGAAATGACCCTATAACATGCAACGTAGAACTGTTAATGTGAAAAGAAAAGTATTTTTAAATAAATCCTTGTGTACCTTATGGACTTGACTCGAGATAAGAGACGTGGTTAAAACTTAAAAAATATTTGGTTGCTATAGCGTTATAACAAATTTAAGCTATAGATAAATAATTTAAAGTTTAGAAATAAAAATTTTCATTTTCAGCGTTTCTGGCTATTTTGAAGAAAGTATATTCAATTTTTCGTTTTTAGTAATTTTCTAGAGAATCTTATTTTAAGTCCAGCTAACTAACATATGAACATTTACACAACACAATGAGGATTGTTTTAAGTTAAATTATTTCTCCAGATTTTGATAATTTAAAAGTGGGAAGCGATGCTAGATTTCCAACAAGCAGTAGATGTGATAAATTACTAACCTGACATTTTGTTTTGAATTAAAAATCTTTGAATGTTGAACTAAGTTTATTATTATCGTCCTTGTCATAGCTACAGTATTAATTTTTTTATCTTAGAAATTGTTTTTAATATTGTTAGTTGACAATAAAAAATATAGTTTTTTTTTAATTTGCCTTTTGCGTCTGCATTAAAAGATGTTTGTAGAAATCAGTGTACTTTAAGAATGAAAACGGGCAGAGGGGGAAGGGGAAGTAAGCTTTTTAATTTCATACAAACATTTAAAATATATAAAATAATAAATAAAAATCCTATATGCAACCCGCAATGCCATCTTAATGATATAGTGTGGCCCTTTCACCTGTTTGAGTTTGACACCCCTGGCCTATTGGCTAGCATTCTTGGCTACTAAGATGTTCCAGGTTCAATTCTAGGCCATACCAAATGTATTTTTCCCTAAGGATAAATTCTTCCTATGGTTGTCATGGTCTTGTTAATTAAGTTTAAGTTAGGCTAAATACTTCTACTGGCACCACTTAATAACTATAATTATCCTCACATCGTCTCACAGGGAATAAATAACCGCACCTACATGGTGCACCACCCTGAGAAGACGGTTACATATCCGCCACTGACAGAAGGCCAGGAACGTCTACCCGATAAACCCCGGTGACATAACCTAAAAACAAATAACATGATCTGATGTCTGAAGGTGTTAAAGTAGTTTTTGTAAATGTCACATACTACTCTTTCTACTAGAATTTATTGTAGCCACTGCGGCAAAATTCCATGGCTGCTACTGAGCACCATATGTTAGCGTTATTTATAGGGGAAACACTTGCTATTTGCCATGCAACAGTCCTTTATAAAGCCCGGATATTTATGTTTGTTTTATTTATCACCCCACCCCTTCTCCCCCTATGTTTTGTTCTTGAAGGCAATTAAAAGTTACTACCACTCCTTCTTTGTTGTTATTTTCCAACAAGGGACGGTCCACTCCACTTATGAGAGGGGTGTGACAAACTGACGTTTACGTGATAGCCCTGGGGTTGCTGATTATATTATAAAAAGGGATTAATTAATTAATATTGGGAATATGACAAAATAAAATATTTGTTATAAAAAGAATAGTTTTAGAACGTATTAAGAAACGCAAGTAACACTTTTAATATTCATTTTTTCACTTGACTCAATCCACCGCATCATATTTTTCCAAATTATAATTTTCCCTTGAACACAATACGTTGTGCGACCAGATGGTTAATGGTCGATCTCTTCTTCTCCTTCCTTCATGTTTCCAATCTTGGCTCGTCTTCGGGATATGGCCAAAATGGTTTTCCACTCTCCCTCTACACAAATACGGGTACATATTATCTAAATGTAGCCTCTTTCATTCATAAAACCATTAGTATATAAGAGTATAACCCAAACGAGTAATGAGATGGGGTGTTTTAATTTTTTTTTAAAGTCACTATTTACTGCTGTAAAGCGGAACCGAATTGTTCTCGACAGTTGGAGGGCATCCTCACCCACAGAGAGCACGATTAACATATTGAAAAAATATATAATTATTACTCTGTAAGTATCTGACAATTATCTGTATGTTTACTAACAGCTGTTTCATTTTAAAGCTTCATATTTCAGCCACATCGGTGCTTCATGCGGCCTAATTAGCGCTAGAAATGGCTAAACGACGTGTCTACATTCTATAAACCAGTACCGACAGACATGGAACCACCCAATCACAGGGCCTTATCGAAGGAGGGCTTTTTGGGATTTCAAAACCTCGCTGAAATGATTATCAATATAATCTCTAGGATTTCTTCAAATGCCTTTAAACTGTTTGAAGAGGGATTATATTTTTTTTAAATATCCTTTCCACATCCTGTTTAAGGACTTTAGTACGAGCTACCACATTAAAAACACCTTCAGCTTTCCCCCAAAGAAATGTTTGATATGGCCTTACAAAACCAATACTAAAAAACTCTTTTAGTTACTTATATCTGGTCCATTATCCCTCCACAATCCTTGTAAATAAATCAAACCATTCACAATACAGCGAAAACTGTTTTGAAGTTACAATCCATTCATAGAGTCTAAATAAATATTCCCATTGATGTCATTTATCTTTTGTTTACGTTATTATTAAATAGAGTACTGCATGTTTGAGGCAACATAATGTGTTTAACTCTCGCAACTAATTGCTAAATTCGAATGGAATACGTGTGTTTCAAGTTCACAATGTAGCTTTAGGGAAGGAATCGAGTTCCCTCAAAAACTAAAAGCGGTATAAGAGGCAATATGAAATGAGCTAGTAATACAGTATATTATTGAAAATTAATATCAAGCTGTCGGTGTGCAGGAAACGACGACTCGTGCAATGGGGTAAACCCTGGGGCTAATCAAGTAACGTGGAGCGAGAATTTATCAAGAATAATGAGGAACAACTTATTATGATATACAGCTACCCAATAAAGGACTAACATTCATTTTTTCATTGAAAGTTCCAAGATTAATTAAATGCTGCAAATTGATGTAAAGGAAGATTTCTAATGAATTAGCAGGTTAAAAAATTAATAAATCATCAGCCTTATTATGTTTGTGTGTTTGTAAATGGGAGGCTCAATAGTTCATAACAATAAAATATAAAGCCCAAATAGAATAATAGAATAATCAAATTGGATTCTGATGTTTCTATTGATGAAATTTAAACCTCTTTATTATTTTCCAAATCCCCTGTGTGCTTCTTGCACATTCGAATCAGGAAATAATATTATGCGGTGCTGTGTTAAATCACCACTAAATTAATTATTATTATCTATAGTAAAACTGAAAATTTCACTGGCGAATAAAGACTTATTAATACCATACACACACGTTGTAGCGCGGAACGCTAAAGGCGAAACCGCAAACTCCCCGGGCTTACGGATGATTGGATATATTCAAATATAAAATGGAAATATCTGATGAGAGCATCAATAATGTTTCTTGTTGGATCAAATCTCAAATGTCATAAAATGAATAAATATATACATACTGAACAATTAAAGTTTATAGGTCTAAACTTAAATATATTTGAGTAAATGGCTTCATTTAAATATCTATGTTTAGGAATGGTTATTATTCTAAAAGTAAATATTAAGATTTTTTTAGACTATTTTTAATCCTGTTTGATGAACAAATTTATACCTCTAGTGAAATAAAATAGAAGTTTAAAATACATATAGCAACAAGCATTAAGAATTTTATAATTTTTCAATTTAGAGATTAATTATCATAAGTTTTATGTAATTTTGTAGAACTTACAGTTTTGTTAAATACGTTTGAATTCTCCTTAGCAAGTATATACAGGATGATTCGAAATACAAACATAAAATGGAAGATAAGAAACCCTCAAACAAACGTTTTTCGTTAGTGAACGTATGTCCACAAACGCCCTCCTTAGGTACTAGAGGGCGCTGTTGGTACATGCATGAAAGACAGAAGGTGTGACCAATATTACATGCAGGACAGTTTCGACACATATAATGCCGAACATTTTCAAAAGATTCCCCAGCTACATATGCTAAAGATGTATATCATCCGTCTCAGAATCCGTGAAATGCTCAATGTTACACGTACG
The DNA here is from genome assembly GCA_039000515.1 of Timema cristinae. NCBI lineage: Eukaryota > Metazoa > Arthropoda > Insecta > Phasmatodea > Timematidae > Timema > Timema cristinae. The sequence continues at coordinate 35,353,017 of JBCFYV010002255.1, forward strand.
AAGCCCTCGTTATGAATGATAACGGGGGGAAATAGCCATTTGACGTGTCGACCCCTGACCTCTAGCACCAAAGGGTGACGACGTCTGCGGACATAGGAAAAAGGTTTGTTTTATTGTCAGTGTCTAGAGATATACGCCCCTAAAGTCTCATAGATGTGATCATTACCCAGAGATATATGCCCCAAAGTATCACAGATATGATTATTAACTAGAGATCTATACCCCAGAGTCTCATAGATATCATCATTACCTAGAGATCTATGCCCCAAAGTATCACAGATATGATTATTACTTAGAGATCTATGCCCCCAAAGCATCACAGATGTGATCATTACCTAGAGCTTTATGTCACGAAATTATCACAGATATGATCATTACCTAGAGATCTATGCCCCCAAAATCTCATAGATATGATCATTACCCAGATATATATGCCCCCAAAGTCTCATAGATATGATCATTACCTAGAGCTCTATACCCCCAGAGTTTCATAGATATGATCGTTACCTAGAGCTCTATGTCACCAAAGTATCACAGATATGATCATTACCTATAGATCTATGCCCCAAAGTCTCATAGATATGATCATTACCCAGAGATATATGCTCCCAAATTCTCAGAGATATGATCATTACCTAGAAATCTATACCCCCAGAGTATCATAGATATCATCATTACCTAGAGATCTATGTCCCAAAGTGTCACATAAATGATCGTTACTTAGAGAGCTACGTATGTACAACCTGAAAGGGTAGTAATACGCGGTGCTAATAATAATATAGATCTACGTATCCCAAAGTCTCAAAGAAATAATCAGTACCTTAAGTTCAACGTATACATAATTCTCAGAGAGATAATAAATAGCTAGAGGTTTTTTGTAACCAGAGGTCTCATAAAGGTGGTCAGCGCCCAAAGCATGTGACACGTTGCGTTCGGCCACTCAGAAACTTATGATATGGTTGGAGTACTAAAGTTACTTAAAATGAATATTTATTTAATTTAAGAGAATAGATTCATGAAAATGTTTAGAAATATGTCTTGCATTTTTAAAATTTCAAGTAAAGAAAATAATGAGTTAAGCAAATACACACAAATATTCATGTTTTGATATAATAAAAAAGTATATATATAATATTTTAAATTATTTTATAACATGAGTATGAATATGACTTTGATTGCGTAGTTATAGTCATAGATCAGACCACAAGAAAGACATGGACATTCTGTGTTGAATTTGTTATTATTATTATTATTAGCACCGCGTCTTACTACCCGTTCGGGTTATACGCTCTTACGCTAATGTGTAATGGTAGGGTGATTATGAGATGAAATGAAGGACCTACAGTTTAACGTGGAATCCGAACCACGGTGGAGGCCTGGCATTCCCCACATTCACAAGATAACTTGTCAGAGGTGAAGGAATGGTTTGGAAATCAGATAAATCTGTGCCGGGACCGAGGATTGAACCCCGGCCGCCAGCATATTGAATTTGTTAAATCATATTCTTATTTACTTGAATGACCCTGAGATTGAAATTAAGATTAAATATAATTAAAGATTGAAATAAATTCTTTTTAGCACCATGTTTTACTACCCTACAGGATATACGCTTTTGTACTAACTCAACTAATGGTTTTAGGGATAAGGAAGGTTATATTTATAGAAAGTGTACACGCATTTGCGTGGAAAATCATTGTGTAAAATCCACTAATACACCCGACCTATATTTCTCCGTCATCAGCAGTCTAGTCTACTGCTAGAGTAGTCTTAGATCATGCGGCCACCGAATCGGGTGAAAGTTAAACTATTAATCAAAACAGTCTGGTATATTTTAATCTATGGTTTTTATTTTTTTAATTCCTGTTGGTTGAAATGACGTGTTACGACATTTTATTAAAGACAGTCTATATTTTATTATAAAATCATAAAAGACACATCTCACTACTTTAACAAGCGGGTGTGACAGGTTATAGACGAATGACGAGGCATCAAGTTGGCGCGCGTCGTCACAGCTGGAGAAGTTGGATTTACGCTCAAATAAAGGGTGAGTTCGGACGCATTCTCAAGTCTCGCATAGCGAGCTTATTTAAAAAGGTCTTTCAAATTCAAATATTCTCGTGTAATACAGTAACGCACTAAGCACTCCATCAGCGATAGTTTCTATGATCCTCAAGAAATGTTCATTCACATCGGCGGTAGCGCGGACTTATGGTGGGACGGAAGGGGATGAGAGAAAAAACTAGCGTTTTTACAGTTTTTATGGCAAAACATTTTTTGTTTCGGCAAAGTAAATAAAATATTGCTCCAACAAAAATATATAATTTAATTTTCTTCCCATGGTGACCTCAACATTTCTTGAATATCTGTCCAGAGTGTTCTGAAATTTAATGACAATTTTTTTTTTCTCTATTTAAAAAGTTTGTCATCTATGCTCGTTACGGATATTCAAGAACTGTTGATATTAACATGTGAAGAAAATTAAACTCTATGTATTTAATGGAGCAATGTTTGTTTTATATAACCAACCAAATATTTTGTCATAAAAACTGCAAAAAAACACTTACCTTTTCTCGCGTCCCCTTCCACCCCACCATAATGCCAAGCTCCTCTAAGACTATTTTGTCAGTTACGAAGAGGTCAGGGTTCTAATCCAAATTGAGTGTACTGTGGGTGAGGTTTCTCATATTTCCTCCACGTAAATTGGGTACATTTTATCTAAATTTGACGTCAATAATCATTATAAATCAGAATAATTTTAACTCGGCTAGCCAGTACGGCGTGGAAAAAAAAAGTTTTTCTACGCTTTTAGCTTTCCAAGTAAAAATATTTTTAAAGGATGTAGCCCTAACTTCTAGTAATAGGCGTAGATGCTAACCGCACGGTTATTTCCACTGTGGCACCATCGTCTTGTGATATTTTTCAGTATAATTATCTTTCAAAGATACACGTAGGTGGTAGTATGAAAAGAAAAGCGAAAATTTGCTGCGCAGACGTTCAGTTCTAACGTGATATTTAATTCTATGATACGTTATTTCAAAATACGGTTCACGCCAAAATTAAGTCGTTAGATTACAACAATGCTATTTTTTTCTTAACAACCTTAGAGTTTGAGTTTTATTAATAGAAATAAACGGTACGGAACTCCGCACGGACTTTCTTGCTTCATTGCGTAAAAATGGATAAATTTACTTAAAAATCGTAAAATATGTGAAACGAAATAATATACACCAGAAAATTCAAGCAAAAATTGCGCTATACTTACGTAAAACCTTTTTACTCCCGGTTTTAAATTTTACAATTTAATTTTTAAAGAATTAAAGTCCTCATTAGTATATTTGGACCACTAAAAAGATCAATATTTGGTCCACAAGAGTCAACACTTCGTATTAAAATTTCAACTTCCGGTTAAAATATTCGATATTTTATTAGGAGTTACACATCTTCAGGTCATCGAATTACTATTAAATTACTCATTTATAAATCTTGACCAATAAAAAAGGTAAATATTAAAGGTAGATATTGACTATTGAGTCTAAAATGATAGAGATAGATTATTGCTGTACAAGCATTTCCCCTAATAGGTTAAAGGAAAGATAACATTAACTTTTTGAGAGACTAACCTACTAACTTATTTACCTACTCTATGGCATTAGAGAATTGAGTTAAGACTTTCGTATCTCTGTACAACTAGATCTCACAAAATTGTGTTAATACATATTCCAATATCTAAGAAACTAAGGGTTTTATAAAAATATATTTCAAATAAAAGTATTTTAGATTTAATCTTTGCAATGATAAGTTATTTCCTATCCCAGATAGTTGCGTAGATTTGGAAATTTCCGCTTCAGTAAAGTACTTTAAAATTCATTTTCATGGGAAAATAAAAATAGCAATTTTGTTTATGATATTAACCAACTCCTAGATACGAATTCTAATCAAAATCGTTAGAGCCAATTTTGAGATAAGTCAATTTATTATCTTTTTGCCCTTTATTAAACTACTCTAATATTTAGGGTTAAGCAGACACACAAACATACGGAATTGCAAAAAACACTTTTTAGGGTTCGGGGGTCATAAAAAGTCAACGCCTCTAAATATCTCGATTTAGATTTTTTTACGGTCGCAATACTTTACCTTCAAAGAGTTCAAAGAGTTTTAAATAATATATATATTTGCGTATAGCTTGAAAGTTATGGGTTTTATAAAAATATGTTTAAAATAAAATATTTTTTTTATAAATAGACCTACATATGTGCAATGATTAGTAATTTTATATCTCAAAGAGTTACGCAGATATGATAAAAAAAGAAGAGAATTTACACGTCAGACCGGGCCCTTAAAGACATTTTGACAAAAAATTGAGAGTAGCCATTTAGTTTGTCATATTGATCTATGCGTGGATGTAAAATTTAATCAAAATCATTGGAGCCGATTTTGATTAAAACGATTTTTTCTCTTTTCGCCCTTAATGAAACTTCCCTTAATTTTAGGATTAAACACCCAATTCTAAAAACCCCTTGGGGCAAACCTGTGAAAACCCTTAATATCAAGCTTTAACCCGATCGATAACATATTTTAGGCTCTGCTCCAAGGTACAGACATATAGACAGTCAGACAAAAGGAATTGCAAAAACACATTTTCAGTTTCGGGAGGTCTTGAAACGTCGAAATTCATCAAAAACTCAAGTTAATTTTTTTAGCGATCACAATACTTTCTCTACCTGTAAGATAGCGATTAAGTAAAAAGTGTTAAAATGTGACATTAGCTTATTTTCAACGACTTTTTAAACATATTTGCAGAGGTATGAAACTGGGACAAATAAACCTCACAGCTAGACATTTTAAGATATTTGAAATTTAGCAGCGAGCTTTCCTATTTACCTTGAGATAATAAGTTTCATAGTTTCCCCCCCTCCACCTTCTATTTATTTACATGACAAGGGGGTTATAGGCGAAGGGTGAAAGGGAGTATAAACTTAACCAGAATAGATAATTAGATCCAGAAAACGATACAGACCATTTTATTTTGAGCCGTGTAGCCTGACAGCGATCGATACTTTCTCAATGACCTAGGCGGCCGCCTTAAGGTAAGAAGGAATGCGAGATCAATTTTGTAAAAATACATGTTTTCACCCATAAAATTATTTTTAGTTCACTAAAGCCTTTACGTTACAAAAAAAACCTCAACCACGTATTTTCTACCTGTTCTATAAACACGCATTTGGATAGATTAGGAATGTAGAATTAAGAGGAAATGTACCCACATTTGGTCGGAGAGAGAGTAGAAAAATATTTAGAAAATAACACCTAGGCCGGGAAGTGATTTCCCAGCCACTAGCAAAGAAAACTGGATAAGCTTGACATTTAATCAGCGTGTCCATCAATGTCGGTTAAAAAATCTTGGTGCTCAAGAAATGTCACTTTTATTCGATTTCACGATCAAACCAAGAAGAAAGGGTGTATTTCAAAACCAAGGAAAGATTGTTATACTTTGACATATTTCAAGAATATTAAATTAATATTTTATTTTAAATTTTAATCTTTAAAGGTCGTACAATAGTAACCAAATAAATATGTTTATTTTTAAAAATATTGTAGTTAGGTACAAACCCATTAGTTTTATACATTATATCCAATTTTTCCAACATGTTCTAAATATTCACTAAATATTTAACTTGATAAGTAAAACCAAGTAGGCTTAAATAGATACATTTTCTAATTAAAATTATACAATTTAGAATTCCATAATAAACCTAAGGAACAAAGGATTATTTCAAGGCCAAAGAAAGATTGTAATATAAATTTCGCTGATGAAGTTCATTAACTAACTTAATAGTGTCATTGTAAATTTATAGTTACGATTGTATTTTTATAGTCCGCCAATGGTATTATATAATTATTATATTCAATATCTTCAAAATAATTCTACTCAATAAATACAAGCAAGTAGCTTTATCTTTTTTTCTTTCTAATTTACATAACATTATTTTAATAATAATTTTTGTTTACTTTTACTACCAATTTGACTGGTTTTACAAACCTAATCTATGTTTTTTTCTATTATTATAAATTTATCATAATTTTTTTTTACTAAGACCATAACACAGGCCTATTGTAAAGTTATTATCTAAATCTACCATTTCTTCAATATTATAGGCGCCTTATGCAACATTATTGAGAATTTTTTATAAATGATATATAAGAAAAAACTAGTTAATATTTTGAAAATTTCTGTGTTGGCTAAATGAGAAATCAGATAATTTTTGATTTTTTTAAAAAATAGGACAGCTATCAAGTCATTTAATTTTTAAATCCAGAAAGGGAGAGAGAAGTTTTTGAAGAGATCAGAAAATGTGCTAGTGGTAATGTGGGATAGGGGAGTTCTGAAACTGGGGGGGTAGGGGAAAGGCAAAGATGAAGCAACCCAGCGCACACTTTTAAAGAAGCGTCTCACTAACGAACACACTGGATTGTTTAAACAATATTATTACAAACAAGATTCATTTAAAAATTAAAATAATAATACTAGTTTCTTTCTTGAAATTATTGAGAAATTAAAGTTTATTAATTGGGTTTTGTTTTAACAACATACATTATTAAAATTATGCTGCACTTAACAGAGTACGTCACCTATCTCTATCTTGAGCTAGTTCTATCCAGTCCATCTCATTACACTATATCCCTATCTTGAGATAGTTATATCCAGTCCAGATCATTACACCCTATCCCTATCCTGAGTTATATCCAGCCCATCTCATTACACAACATCCCTATCTTGAGCTAGTTCTATCCAGTCCATCTCACTACACTTTATCTCTATCCTGAGTTCTATCCAGTCCACCTCATTACATCCTATCTTTTTCAGGTCCATTCTAATGTTATCCTCCCATCTGCGTCTAAGTCTTCCCAATGGTCTCTTCCCATTGGGTTTGACAGTCAATACCCTGAACAAGGTTCTAGATTCTCCTATTCGTGCTGCATGTCCTGTCCATCATAATCTACGAGATTTTACTATCGTAGCAATGTATTATGAATAGTACAGTTCAGTGACAGCAGGCGAGATATTAACAACTTATTGACCGAGCAATGTATTTCCCGAATGTATTCGTTTCCTAATCTCCACTCTAATATGGTTATTGCTAGTTCCAATTGTTCCTAAATATTTAAACTCATTAACCCTGTTAAATGATTATTATGTTGTTATCTTCCTGTTTTCTTTGTGTGATCATATACTTCATATTTTCAGCCTTCACTTTTAAACCTATTTTCTTACTAGCTTATAGTAAAAGTATGAATTTCTTGTAACAAATTCCTTACTATTTCCCAACATAACTAAATCATTTGCATATCCTAATAACTACTTTGTGCCGTTTAATGTTAACTAGAGATGAACATTTTCGGAGAAATTTTTAATCGGAAAGTTTTCTGCAGTGGCGACTTGAGGTGAGGGGGTTAAATTGTATAGGTGGCACCTTGAGCCTATAATACTTCAAAATATAGTGTGTTAAGAGACGATTGGGTTATAAGAAGGGGAAGGTGGCATAGGGGTGGAAGAGAGAGGAAGTATGGTGGATAGGGGGTGGGGACAAATTTGGAGCCAACCTTAAAATTATTTGAATTAACTTATTGATGATAAAAAATTGAATTATGATTTATGAATATAACGGGTCTACAAAGTCTCGCATTCATTTGTTTCTTTACTACTTTTTTTTAGCACCGTTTATCACTACTCGTTCAGGTTGTACGCGTATGTACTAATTACGTTAATGTGTAAGGGATGAGGAAGGTTGAATTTAGAGGAATTGCACCCTCATTTGCGTGAAGGTAGAGTGAAAAACCACTGGGAACAACCGACCTTATTGCAATCGACCGAGATTAAACACCGATCTCCCAGCCATCGACAGTCTAGCCTACTGCGAGTGTAACACGTTAAGCCATGCGGCCACCGAAACCGGTCTAAAGTAAACTGCCCTTTATTTTAGGGTTAGATATATAATCTTAAAAACCACCGGAGGAATCTTATGAAAACCCTAGATACCAAGTTTTAGCCCGATCGGTAAAATTGTTTAATCTCTAATCTCAGTAACAGACAGATAGACGGCATTGAAAAACAAAAAGTTGAGGGTTTGACGACATTCATCAAAATCTTGAATTCGACTATGTTAAAGATCACAACACTTTCTATCTTCATAGGATCGCGAGAAAGCAAAAAAAGTAAATTTATCGGTGGGCTATTTGACAAATAATTAATTCCTGTACGCTCCAAAACAATCAAACAATTACTGGGGGATATAGTCCAACATGGGGGGAGTGGTGGACGGAACCAGTTGGATTAGTTATAAGTTCTAAGTTTTAATTGAATCATTTTGAGACCACAGATTTCAACCGCCTTGAAATGGTAAGAGTGTAAGTATATACGTCGGAAGTTTACAGGCCATCCCGTGGTTCACAACCCATTCAAAAGAGAAGTCTACCAAGTTCAAAAATTAGCTATGTACATATTGTAATAAGGATCATTTGGCAAGATTTCACATACACATACTCGACCTTTGAGCAGAGTTAGCTCTAACTAGTTTCCGACTTGGCTAGCGTAACAAACCACACTGGGCGTTTGCATTGCTCGAATATCCTCAGTTAATTAACCGCAAAACTGGTTGAAGCTATTAAAGATACAAAGGTATAGTCGCCGACATTCTGTGATTAATCATACAAGAAGGCGAAGAGAGGTGGAATGGGGGGTAGTAAGATCAATGTTATGACAAGTAAATATGTCACTCCCTAAATAAGAAGATAATATTTTGTGTTCTAAAAAATTGTTCCTTTGACAGTGAGACTGACAATGGTCTTAAGCCGTTTAAAACTTTGAATGTTTTTAAAAACTATTATTTAATCAATTAATTATATAAATGAGAATTTGTTAATTAATGTGTATGGAGTATTATGAGAGCTGGGCTATAGGTCTACATGAATAAAACTAATTTAGGAAATCAATAAAACATTATAGTCAAAATTAAATTAGATTTTAAATAGTCATTTTAAATTTTAAGTCAAAATATATATTTCAGAAAAACCTGGAATAATTCAAATAAATACCAGTAAATTTTATTTTTATTTTTACACTTAAAGGCCGTGGTCTATAGCCACGAGGTTCCACTTGGTACTCTGTTGTAAAAAAAAGTCTGCTATAAAATTAGTGTACAGCAATGTTATTATTTTTCTGAGTATTGTTTTACTTTTAATAAAAAAAATGGACAAAGAAATTTTAATTAATAAGACGTTTGATTCAGCCAGTGAGTATTTACTTTCTTCAAAAGATGAATATAAAATATTTTAAGAAACAAAATTTACACAAAATAAAGTTATCATAATACCAAATAAGATATCCGAAGATAAAGTCATCGTGTATAATATATAGACATTTTTAATACGGTTCGATGCTCATGTTTCTGGATGTAACTCAAGCTACTGGTGCTTTAAAAACAATTGTCCTAGCATTGGAAGCTGTCTTCGTAAATAATCTGGTTGTTTTATACCAATTAGTGACATCAAGGTATGCTCTAATACATCAAAAGAATTCTGAAAATTGAAAAATGAAGCCTGTACACGGGAATCGAACCCTGGACCTTTGGCTTAGTACGTCACTGCTCTTACCACTGATCTATCCAGGATTCATCCCGTGCCCATGGTCATTTTTAACTCATATTTTAAGGCAGAGTCTATGATGGACGTGCGGTAATCGTCGGCTACAAATGTGTGATTTTTTAAATTAAGATCAAGAGCTATTAGATAACGCAGCCACCTTGGACTCGGAGTTGGCTTCATGCTACCACTTGTACAATTATTATAATAATTGTACAGGATTGCATATTAATGAATCAATAGCCAAAGCTATTATTTATGCTTATTAGTGGAGTGGGTGAATGAAGTGGAAAAAAGTTATAGGCCCTTCGTGTGCAATTTTGAGACATCTTTCATTCAAATGAACTCTGGACGGGAAACAATGTTTCATCATTGTAGTCTGGAAGCGAAACGATGTTTTTTTTAACTGTTTCAAAACATTCTGTTTCCCTTGTTTGCAAACACGGGAAACAGTTTCAAATCAAAGTTGGCGAACAATGTTTCCAAGTGTGTACTAGGCTTAAGAAGTATTATTTCAGAACTTTGTCATATGTTGGAGAATATTTGGCTTAAATGAACATATTACTTTAAGTTTTGTATCGTAGAGTTCACACTAATGACACACATGCACCATGTTTAGAACAAATTCTGTTTGTAACATGAACTGTATTTACAGAATAAATTAAGTTTGCAACATTAATAATGTTTACAGCATAAGGCACGCTTACACCATGAATTATGTTTGCACCATAAACTATGTTTCGCATTCGTAAATTTAAAAAAATTACACCTGGACACGGGAATATAACCTGGAATAACTTGCCTTAGCGCGTTATTGTTCTACCACTGAGCTTTTCAGGATAAGTCCTGTGTTCAGGATCATTTTCACTCATATTGTGAGGCAGAATTTCTGTTTACAGCAACCGTTATGAAGTCAGTATGAAAAGTGTTCATGGCATCAATAATGTTGACACCATGAGTTTGTTTATGACATGAATTTATGTTTACCACCTGTATTATGTTTGGAGAATGAAATGTGATGGCAGCATCAAGTGAGTTTACAACATGAGTTACGTAGGTAACAACAAGTATATTCACGGCATTATTATATTGGTTGCGTATAGCCTGGACAAGTAGTAAGACACAATATAAACTATATATATCTTGGCAGCAAGAAGTGTTTTTACGATCTGAGTTTGGTTGGCAGCGCGAAGTGAGTTTACGGCATCAATTACGTTTGGAGCATGAATTGTGTCCACGTCAGTTTGATTTCTCGTACGGCTGGTTCAGAAACGTGTCCCGAGTACTCTCCAGAGAATCGAACCGTCGACTCCACAACTCTGCACGGCTGCATAATACATAAGCGGTGCAGTGGCTGTCCCATTGTTTATAGCTCTCTAGGGGTGTGATACACCAAGCGTGGTTTATTCCTCAGGACCAGGTGAGTCTGTTCTGGAAGAGAAAAGGATGTGTCAACAAGAGAAGGGCTTCTTCAGAATAGGCCTTCGTACTTTTTACTAGTTTTAGTAAAGGAAACAATGCAATGCGGAAATATTAGTGAATTTGTCTTTCAATTTGTATTTAAATGTGCGTGTGGCAACTTTTACTATAGAAAACAAGAAAGCATATGCCACCTTTAAGCAACGGATTCTTCCCACATTTTTGCTCTTTCTCAGTGAAATGTTTCTTCATTAAGGTTAAGATGTAGGTAACACGAGAAAAGGTAAATTATTTTGCGGTTTTTATAGAAAAACTTTTTTTTTTTGCCAAAATAAATCAAATATTTTTCCAGATGAAACATAAGAGTTTAATTTTCTTCAGATGTTGGTATCACCAGTTTTTAATATCTGCCATGAACATAGCGGTATTAGTGGACTAACTTTTTAAATAAAGAGAAAAAGTTGTCAATAAATTTCAGAACACTCTTGACAGATATTCAAGAATTTTGATAACACCATGTGAAGAAAATTAAACTATATTCTTGTAATGAAGAAATATTTTATTTCTTTTGGCTAAAAAATGTATTACTATACTCTGATTTTGGTTGGAAGAACAGTAGAGAAAATCCAAATATATTTATTTGTGGCCAACATTGATAATATTTTACTATATTATTTGTGTTATTTTATAGATATTGATAATATCTATAAAATGTTACAGTTACAGATAACAGGACTTGATGTATGAATATATTAAAATTGTTTTAGTAACTTTAGTAACTCATTTCTACTGTTTTTCTTACCAAAATTGGTCTATATAAAAACTGTAGAAATAATCTTTTTTCGCGTTTCCTTGATCGTCACCTTAAATTTGCATTTATTTGTTTTATTTTTCCTTTTTTTATTTTGATTAATTTCCATTATAATATAAAGTTTTTGAACGTAATTGGGGCTCCTTCATCAATCCTCAAAATTCCCACGTTCAATTGTTTCCTTCACAGGTTTAAACCATAAATACTTTGAGTGGTATGTTTAAAAATAAGTTTACTTGTGTGAATGTATCTGAACCAGAAACTTCAAGGGTTGAGAAAAGCGTCCTCCGATGTTAACCCATTAAAAGCGGGACTTAGTTCAGAGCAGCTTAGTTTTAACGTCCACGTGTGCATTGGTAGAAGGGTTGGCATCGGAGTTAGCACGTGTGACTGTTGATCGGAAGGTCTATATTCAACTGTTTCCCGATAAATTTAAATGGAGCAAATTGAACTTACTGCTAACTGTACGCCTAGTAGAATCAACATATTTAAATGCTCTTTAAAATATTTTTTAAAATGTTCATTTTAAATAACAAAATTTGGTCGACCAAATTCAGTTTATACGTTAGGACTTGTGCCTAGGAAATTAATCAATGGTATATTTATTTAATGATTATAATAGCTCAATTACGTGTTGTGTGAAGTGTAAAAATGACTTAAAACGTTCTTGTAAATGAAGAGCTTTGAAATGTGGTGCTGTAGAAGACTTGAGAAGATCAGGTGGACAGACAGGCTGACAAATGAAGAAGTGCTAACAAGAGTGGGTGAGAAGAGAACCATTTTGGATGTGATTCTTCGGTGCAAAGTAAAGTGGATCGGACACATCCTTAGGAGGAAATGTATCTCGCACGATGTCATAGAGGGAAAGGTTGAGGAAAAGATGAGCTTAGGAAGAAGGAGAATTCTAATATTAGATTGCTTGAAGGCAAGGAGAAAGTTTTGGGAGGAGGCAGGGTTTAAGTCCACTGACAAAAGGAATGAACCTGTCGTAAGACAAACCACCTAATAATAACGACGACAACAACAACAACAACAACAACAACAACAACAATAATAATAATAAAGGAAATGAAAAATTGTATTTTATGGAATATTGCTACAAGGAATTCAATTGTTTATTAGAAGGTAGCTTCTGTTAGTTTGAATTATCTGTTTTGAGTACCTAATGACTAGATGTGTCGATGGGCCGTTAAACAATAAACAACAATAATGTATTTGAGTATTTGATGCAGCGTCTTCCTAATAGACTATTGTATTCAATTAAATATTTGATTGATAGTATAAACTATCAAAACACAGTTACTAAATAAAAATTAGGCTTAAGGTGGAATGAATGTGAACGCGATCCGAGGCCAATATGTTTTCAGTTTCTATAGCAATTTTTTTTTGACCAAATAATTAATATTTTCTTCAGTAAATGCGTTTAGTTTGATTTTATATGATTAACCAGACTTGTCATTATTAAAGTGTTGTTGACCTCGGTGGTCTTAAAGTAAAGTGCTCGCCCCAGGACCCAATATTCGTGGGTTCAAACCCAGCCTGGGTCGATTGACTTTTCTCAAGTAATTAAAATCCGTAGCATAACTTCCTTCGGCAGGGAAATAAAGACTTCGGTCTCATGTCAGTTGTGGCATGTGAAAGAACCATGGAAGATATGTGAAAATACCTTTACTGGAAAAAAACCATAGGCCCTTTCACTCTCGCTCATAGAAATTCTCGTGTGTATCTTTTTACTTTACAAAGGAAGGTACCCGCCTCGGTGGCGTAGTTGGCTAACGCGCTTGTCGTGTTGAGCTGCTCGACTGCTGAGGACGGGGAGATCGAGGTTCAAATCTCGGTCGGGTGAACTGGGGGTATTTTTTCCTAAATGGTTTTCCACTCTCCCTCCACGCAAATGAGGGTTCACTTCCTCTAATTCAACCTTCCAAATTCCTAATCCATTAGAGTAATTAGTACTTAAAGCGTATAACCCGAACGGGTAGTAAGACGCGGTGCTAATATTATTATTACAAAGGAAGGTTACGGGGGATAAAGGGGGAAAAGTCACATTACAGTCATTTTCCAGGACAACAGAACACGAATTATGGGTGCATTTTTATTACTGTTAAACGTTGTTTGAACAGTTGTTGAGCGTGTAAATGTCATATTTAATTGGACAATTTTAAATGTAATGCTGATATATCTCAAATCTTGGAAGTGTCTTGAGAAGATCATTGAGCTACGATATCACTCAGGATCACTCCTTCAAAACCAGTTTCTAGTAGCGGATATTTATTTACTATTCCAGAGCTATACAACATGTGGTTGAAGTAAATTTCTTATCATGAGATGAAATTAATATTGATCTATTATACAATTTTTACTTTCTTATAGGTATATAAAGTATTGTGATCGTAAAAAAAATCAAACTCGAGATTTTGAAGAATTTCGACGTTTCACGACACCCCAAATCCGAAAAAGTTGTTTTTGGATTTTCGTCTGTCTGTCTATCTGTCTGTACCTCCAACTAAAGCCTAAGCTATTTTACCAATCAAGCTGAAACTTGATATTTTAGGGTTTTCATAGGGTTGTTCCAAGGGGTTTTTGATATTGGATATCGAACCCTAAAATTGAGGGTAATTTACTGAAGGGCGAAAAGAGAAAAAAAAAATCGATTTTGTTGAAATCGGCTCTAACGATTTTGATTAAATTCCATTTCCAAGCATTGATCAAAACTATACATAGAATGGCTATTCTTAATTTTTCGTCAAAATGACTTTAAGGGTGCATACATTTTAATTTTTTTTCAATCCTATCTCCGAAACGCTTTGAAATATTGAATTATTTGTCATTGAAAATATGTAGGTCTATTTACAATAAACAACATTTATTTTAAATCTTATTTTTTTTATAAAACCAATAATTTTCAAGCTATACATATATATATAAACTTTTCGACCACTTTAAGGTAAATTATTGCGACCGACAAAAAAATCTAAGCCGATATGTTGATGGATGCCAACTTTTCATGAACCCAACCCGAACCCTAAAATGTTGTTTTTGAAATGCCGTCTGTCTGTGTGTCTGCTTAAGAGTAGTTTACTAAAGGGCGAAAAGAGATAAGATCGTGTTTCTCAAAATCGGCTATAACGATTTTGATTAAAATTCGTATCCATACGTTGATTAAGATTATAAAAAGAATGGCTACTTTCATTTTACCATGAAAATTACTTTTAGGGTACTTTGCAGAAGCAAATATTTCCATATCTCCACAACTATATGAGATACTAAATAACTTATTGAAAAATGTAATGCTATTAGAAATAAAAATCTTTTATTTGAAATATATTTTTATAAAACCAATAGTTTCTGAGATATTGGCAAATATAGTAATACAATATTATGAGCTTTAATTTTACAGATATACTACCTATGTTTTAACGCAATAATTATCTCCAATGCCATGGAGTAATTTAATATTAGTAAGTATCTCAAAAAGTTGTCGTTCTTTTTCCTTTAACCTTTTAGGGGAAATGTTTGTACAACAATGATCTATCTCCTTCATTTTAGATTCAATGGTCAATATTTACATTTTTTATTGGTCAAGTATTGGTATGTATAGCATAATTTATGCTTGGGTATGCTAGTGTATATTATTTAGTTTCACATATATTACGAGTTTTGTCTATTTTTAAAAATAGAGTGAGAAAGTCCGTGCGGATTTCCGTACCATTTATTTTAGATTTTTTTTTGTCCAGGACAAGATAGGTAAAAGTGAGGGGGAATAAATGTGTAAATATTAATTTCTATATATTATATAAGAGTTATGTTTTCTTCCTCAAAGTGTTATTACATTTTATTATCTTAAAATGAATAATTTATGTAATGATATATCAAGTCTTCCATAAGTATATTTTGTGACATAAAAATAAGACTTTTAAGATTACAATGGGTTTTTAAATATTTTGCATTTAAACTACCAAGACTTAAATTACAGTCAAAACAATAACTGAACGAGTGAAGGGATATCTTGTTTTAACTTTACTGTTTGACATTTTGTTTGTCTGTTAATTTGTGTGCGCCTCGATAACGGCCAAATTCACGGAACAATTTTATCTAAATTTAGCAGGGACATTCTTTGAACCCAGGCTGATGATATGCGTATATGGCGAGGCTGACATATTAAACCATTTGATTAATGGTTATTATTTATGAATATAATGTACTCTTGGATTTAGTATTCTTTTGTTTTCTATCTAACTCGATCGAAAGGGAAAATATACTCTGTTTATGGTAGGAAGGGACGCTGGAAAGTCCTTTTTTCCTGTCAGAAATCTACAATATAGTAGGACTTTGGTAGGAAAAAATACCTTTCAGATATTCCTTCCTACTATTGATAGGGTTTATATTATTTAAAATCCAAGAAGAAATTATAGGAGGTATTTCAACCTGAATTTCAAAGAAATTTTTAAGAATTAAGTAACGATAAGAACATTACATGATTTTTTACTGGATGCACTTATCATTTTTTGAATGGAGGGAGTAACTAACACCACTTCTTACAAAACTACTAGTTTTAGTTTACTCTTTAATATTAAGATTTATAAGCATTTTTTGAAGATTATTGAAAAGTAGAGCAAATTAATCCTAAAACGCTATTTCTGATTTATTAACAGGAGTTTTATCTATGAGGATAGTGTTTTTATTCGATATTGCACGGATTATATAAATGTTCAATAAAAACCACTCACCCATAACGACATTTTGTTCGTGTTGGCATTATCGGAAACTTACCTGTAACAAACAGAAAATAACATACATTAGAATAACCCATGTTATCTGAGAAGTTTAACCATCATTCTGAAAGAAAAAAAAAAAACAAAATTGTATGTCCTTTTCCTATGACTAAAAAATTTGTTTAAAATGAGCTAATGTCACATTTTCACACAATTTTTTCTATTAATAAAAGTAAAAAACTATAATTTTGTTAAGGAAAAAGAGCCCTGTTATAATCTTCCGACTTTATTTTGGCCTAAACCATATTTTGAAATAAAACATCGTGAAATTAAATATTATGTTATATATGAACATCTGCGCGGTAATTTCTCGCTTACAGAGGCGGCCCCTTAACGCTGGGCTTTACTACAAATACTTTGAAAATGTACAAGCAAAGAAAGTGGACCTAGGTGATTTTTCACCTATTTATGATTCATTATTTATAGTATTTGGATCTTTACCAAGTTTCAAAGTGATTAATTTGTTTTGTCAGAGATTTTTATAAACTTGTACAACACTCCGAAACAAAGTAAACATATAGCGAATAAATTAAATTTTGTAGTTTTTTTTAACGTAGGCCTTATGCCACCAAAATTTCTCGGTTGGAAATTCATTGGCTTCTTACCGACAGATGGCGAGTATGTATATATAATATATATATAATATTTAGCATCGCGTCTTACTACCCTTTCGGGTTATACGCTTTAAGTACTAATTACTCTAATGGATTAGGAATTTGGAAGGTTGAATTAAAGGTAGTGAACCCACATTTGCGTGGAGGGAGAGTGGAAAACCATTTAGGACAAACCACCCCCAGTTCACCCGACCGAGATTCGAACCTCGATCTCCCTGTCCTCAGCAGTCGAGCTAAACACGTCAAGCGTGAGTATGTAACCGTCTTCTGAGTTTAGGACAGCATGTAGGTGCGGTTACTTTGCTCCAACGAGATGATGTGATGATTATGTGGTGCCAGTAGAAATATTTTACCTAACTTAATCCTAACTAACCAGACCATGTCAACTATAGGAATATCTCACCATCGGGGGGGAAAAAATGGTACAACCGGGAATCAAACCTGGGATCTCTAAATTAATAGCCAGGAGTGCGGTCCACTAGAACATGTGGCAGGACCTCGTGAAGTCATGGTTGGTACTAGAATTAGAGCTAAATTTTGCAAGTTTAAACGTTGAACATGAGTTCGTATTAATTACAAACTTATGTTATCGTGTTTGTTGTCGAGAGAAAACATACTTATAAAAAATGACAATAATTATAATTTAGCTATAATAGCGTGTATAGAAAAAAAAAATCAACATTTTAGATCAGTAGGTTCTCAAACTGTGGTACACGTACTCCTAGGAGTATGCGCGCGAATTTTTAGGGGGTACGCGCAGTAGATCTAACGGGAAAATTGGCAAAATGATAAGAGAACCAAACGTGTAGGAAATTTTCTCCTTTGTTACCTGACATTTGTCATTTGACCTGTCATTAGGAATTATTTTATAGTGGGGGTCCAATAATAATAATAATAATAATAATAATAATACCGCGTCTTACTACCTGTCCGGGTTATACGCTTAAGTACTAATTACACTAATGGGTTAGGAATTGGGAAGGTTGAATATAGAGGAAGTGAACCCACATTTGCGTGGAGGGAGAGTGGAAAACCATTTAGGAAAAGATACCCCAGTTCACCTAAGCGAAATTCGAACCTCAATCTTCCCCATCCTAGGCAGCCTAGCTCAATAGTAGCTAGCGCTTAGCTAACTACGCCACAGGTGGGTCAGGGGTTCATTAGACTTTTAGTTATGATCAAGAGGTACAATATAAAAATAGTTTTAGAACCATTGTTCTAGATCATACAAGTTCTAAATTATATTTCCAGGCACAGCTGCGTGTTATCAACACCCGGGATCTCCTGATATATTGGACACTTGTATTATGCTCGACAACGGCACTTGATGGTTTCGAAGGTAAATGTCATATTTTTCCACTAAGTCTTAAGAGCGTGCATTACACGCCAATCAACTCTTATGATACAGTCTGCTATAATCGTAAATGTACGCCAACACCATTAGCACGTGGATTTTTTCTGATAAACATTAATGGATATAAAGAGTAAATAAAAGTTCCTACTATCAAACATTGTTGAAATATTAAATTATATTTGGATAAAAACTGTATTTATAAGGCCGTTTTTGACCATTTTAGAATGGCTTCACAAATAATCATAGCGCAAAAATCTTCATTCTGACATACTGCAGTTATTAACAAGAAACTTTGTCGCTTTGTTCCCCATCGTCACCGCAGAAGATGTCGATAATCATTCAAATACGAATGCACTGCACACATTTCTGGCATTCGTAGGTCTTTTTCTTTACACTTTTACTTCCATACCTCACGCACGCGCACGCCACACACACACACACACACACACACACACACACACACGCACGATATGTAGTGGAAGCCGAGTTGGGCCTGCTTAATGAAGCCGCTCTTTAATACAGGTCTGGGAGCTGGATGTTGTGTCTGTCCTAGATTTAGAATTAGCGTAACCTGAACAGGTAGTAAGACGCGGTGCTAAATAAATAAATAATAATAATACACGTCCGAGCTAATAGCATTTTAATTATACTAATAGGGTAGGTAGTATTAAGGTATAATTTAAAGTAAGTATATCAGCTTTGCATGTACAAGTGAAAAACAATTTATTTAAAAACACTTTCAGTACATTCGGAGAATATTCGGGCTCCGATCTACCGTCATCGATAAACCAAAAGACGACCCTAACCTTTAGTCTGCGTGCTCAGCGATACGCTTTGCGATCATGCGGGCGTTAGTTAATATTATTCTACGTTTACGAGAGTAAAGTAATGTTTAAAAACACCAACTTGTTTTACATCCAGCGAATGTGAAAAACTTTACTAATAAGGTGCACCCATTTCATAAATTAGTATTTAGAGCTTTAAGTTGGGGATGTAGGGAAAGTGAGAAAAGGGCAGTTTTTTTTGCAGTTTTTATATAAAACCATTATTTTAACCAAAATAAATAGAATACTGCTTATATACAAACAGAGAGTTTAATTTTTCTCACATGGTGATTGATATCAACAATTGTTGAATATCTGTTATGAGCATAGGCATTATAAATATACTTTTTAAATGAAGAGAAAAAGTTGTTATTAAATTCCAGGACACCCTTGAAAGAGATTCACCAACAGTTGAAGTCACCGCGTGAAGAAAATTAAACTATTGTGTTTCTACTGGAGCAATATTTGATTGATTTGAAAAAAAAAAAA
This sequence comes from Timema cristinae, assembly GCA_039000515.1. Classification (NCBI taxonomy): domain Eukaryota; kingdom Metazoa; phylum Arthropoda; class Insecta; order Phasmatodea; family Timematidae; genus Timema; species Timema cristinae. The sequence continues at coordinate 35,372,942 of JBCFYV010002255.1, forward strand.
GTTTTGACATAAAAGCTGAATACATACTGCCCTTAATTAGCGTTACCTAAAGTCCCACCTTAATTACGCTTTGTTATTTTCCCATCCTCTATCAAGGTAAATTGTGGGAATTAACTTAAAACTCTATCAAATTATTCCATTCCCTTTTTACCCGCTTCAATGGTTGCAGGGTCTAGCCTACTACCAATTTCATCTTAAGACTCGTTGCCAGTAAAAGGGAAATCAAACCCCGGTCTGGTGTGTCAAGGGTGTTTTACTAAATGTTTTCCCATTCCCACTCTAAACAAATTCGGGTCCATTTAATCTAAAACTATAGCTTTCTCATCACAATTCACACACAGCGTACAAATACATGCGTATAATTGGAATGGCTAATAAGCTGCAGTGAAAAAAATTAACATTTATTGACCAAACGTCTTTACTCCACTGTTTGGTATGTCGGTTCCATGATTACTGCCAAATGTGTGGGCCAATTTTAACGAAATTCGGCAAGCACATCCTTTAAACGCTAGCCAAAAGACGTAGGTATCTTATTTTACGATCTAGTTATCCGTTTCAAGATGGCGGTTGCTCAAAAAATATTTTGTTTAATTTATCATATCAAGTGATTTGAATTAAAAATTCAATTCCCAGCAATCTAACGAACCCCTAGGCGTGTTTGATTAATGTTGACCTATATTGCGAGAGTGGCGTATTAAACAACGTGGACAACGGTATTTTCTAAGACTAGAATGTACTATTGAAAATAATATTCATTTGTTTTATCTTTAGCTTGTTCACCAAGGAAAGATATCAACCTTAAATCCAAGGAGAAATTATTATAGGAGCTATTTGAACTGAAACCCAAAGAGACATTTTAAGACCGTAGTAACGATATGGACATGACATAATTCTTAATATTATGAAACTAGCTTTTTTTTTTAAATAAAGCGAGTGAGGTCTACTGTTCACACTACTACTAGCTATGATGGTTTAAGGCGAGGTCTAATGTTCACAGAACTACTAGCTATGATAGTTTAAGGCGAGGTCTAATGTTCACAGAACTACTAGCTATGATAGTTTAAGACGAGGTCTAATGTTCACAGAACTACTAGCTATACTAGTTTAAGGTGAGGTCTATTGTTCATAGAACTACTAGCTATAATAGTTTAGGCGAGGTCTAATGTTCACAGAACTACTAGCTATACTAGTTTAAGGTGAGGTCTAATGTTCACAGAACTACTAGCTATGATAGTTTAAGGCGAGGTCTAATGTTCACAGAACTACTAGCTATACTAGTTTAAGGTGAGGTCTAATGTTCACAGAACTACTAGCTATGATAGTTTAAGGCGAGGTCTAATGTTCACAGAACTACTAGCTATACTAGTTTAAGGTGAGGTCTAATGTTCACAGAACTACTAGCTATGATAGTTTAAGGCGAGGCCTAATGTTCACAGAACTACTAGCTATGATAGTTTAAGACGAGGTCTAATGTTCACAGAACTAACTATAATAGTTCAAGACGAGGTCTAATAGTTTGTCGTCATTAGCAGCTGGCTGCTAGTTCCCAGCAAAGAGATCGTGGCGATCCACGAGACTGAAGGCACCCTAGTGCGGCGCGTTAGCCGCTCCGGAGGGCTTAATCCCCCCTGAGAGAGGTTAGAAGGGGTGAGGGTGGAAAGTGGGTCGTGGCCTGCAGTAAAAGTTTGTAGAGTAGGATGGTGCGAGGGTAGATGAGGGCAGCCAGCCGCTTGTAATCTTAGTTGCTCAGGCTCTGCCAACTAATTGATCCTCCTCCTCCGCCGGTCCGTGTGTACAATCCACGACAAGAGTGGACTCTGGGGACAGTTGAGGGAAATACTGTTGTACACAGCTCTGCGAGATATACTGGAGGGGACAGCTTTGTGGTTTCATCGGACGTATCCCTCATTATTATTATTATCGTTTAAATACTCAATGGTCAAGTTGAGAGGATGAATGTGGATCGAGTGACGAAGCAAATATATGAAGGTAGAGTGTGTGGCTCAAAAGGAAGGGGTAGGCCATGTAAGACGTGGCTGAATGTTGTTGACGAATGTGTGAAAGAGAGAAACGTTAAGGTGCGGTAGAAGGGAGCGCGAGTAATTTTACAGTTTTTATAGAATTGAAAGTTTTTGGCCAAAATAAATCAAATATTTCTCCAGTAGCAACATAGAGTTTAGTTTTCTGCACATGCTAATATCAACAGATTTTGAATATATGTCAAGGGTGTCCTGGAATTTTGTCAATACTTTTGAAATAAAGAGAAAAAGTTTTGACAAAATTCCAGGACACCCTTGACATATATTCAAGATCTGTTGATATTAGCATGTGCAGAAAACTAAACTCTATGTTGCTACTGGAGAAATATTTGATTTATTTTGGCCAAAAACTTTCAATTCTATAAAAACTGAAAAACACTTGCTATCCCTTCTACCTCACCTTAAGTGTTTAAGAATAAGAGAGCACGTATGACTCGGTGTATGGATGTTGTTTAGACAAAAGGTATAGGCAAGGATAGGGAAGTGTGAAGAAAGTTAATGAGGATGGAATAAGGACGCAGTTGCAGGCTTTATTTTTTTTAGCTATATACCTACCCCGTAAGGGAACGGAATCATTAGGTATGCATGTATGTTGTTTAAATACTCATCAGAAGAGGAATTAAATAGCATTGGTGGGCACGCGGACTAAACGTCAATCGTATTTACTCGAGCTTTATTGTTACTGGAAGGTCAAGGATCGAACCCTGAATGGGTTTACTCTGGGTTTCTTGCTTCTTCATCAAGCAAAGGTGAGTAGGTGAGTATATTTCCTATTGATTATACATTAATCATCTCTATCTAATTAGTGAAGTTAAATTAAGATAGCAGGGATGGGTGGTAAGACTCAGTGTAAAAAAAAACACAATTCTAGCTCATAATATTATATGTTTTGAACCTCCCTTCTTTTGTATGCTCCACGTCTTACTATCCGTCCTGACTACCCACATATCTACAACAATGAATCAGGAATGAGAATAAAAGACATTAAAGGAAATGTGGCCTCATATGCGTGAAAGAGGGGTGGGAAATCATTTAGTAATAAACACCCTCAGTACAATAGACCGGGATTCGAACCCCAATCTCCCCGCCACAAGAAAACCAGGCTAGAAGTGAGTGACGCCTTTGTCCGTGTACCCACCAGTGCACGTTCTTTGAGACCGTATGATTCCTAGATAATCACACAGGTATTTCCAGCCTATCACCGACATAGGGCTGCATTAATATTTGTTGGGCGGAGGCCATATACGAGTGTACAGGGAATGATGCCCGAGTATGCGAGAAATAACGAATAGGCCTAATTATTTATTTTTAAAACAATCCGCTTCGGTGATCGAATGGTCTAAGCAGTGGTATTCGACCTTTTTTATTCACTTACCCCCAAATATAATTTATCTTAAACTTTTTTTGTAGCACCGCGTCCTACTACCCATTCGATTTCTACGCCTATCTACTAATCCCACTTTATTAGGGAGTATAAAGGTCTAATTTATATGAACTGTATCCGTATTTGCATAAAGGGGAGTGGAAAACCGTTAAGGGAAAACCTACCCTCAGTGCACCCGACCGGGATCAAACCTTGATCTCCCTGTCTTTGGCAGTCTAGTTTAACACTAAAGTAGCGCGTTAAAAAACCACACGGTAAACTAGGCGGGTATCTTCAACTTTGTACCCCCGAGATTGTTGGTGCATAATGCAAGTTATACTTATTATATAATTTACATCTTGGAGAGGGATTGAGGGAGAGGATACAAATCACGCACATGGATAACGTGTCCTTACGTCCGGCTTTCTCGTGGTTAGTCCTAAATCTGACCCCGACCATTCAGTGTTCATCATTTAATTATATATAGAGATTTTACGTACCCCTTAAGATGTGTTCGCGTACCCAAAGTTTAATACCAATTAAATGCGTCACTCTCACCATAGATGAGACTTCTGATAACGGGAGAGAAAGAGAGGGGGCGATGACCTGGCGGTCTAGGGGTAAGGTGTTGGACTTCTGATCTGGGGGTCCGGAGTTCAATCCTCGGTCTTGGCACAGATTTATCTGATTGCCAAACCTTTCCTTCACCTCTGACAAGACGTGTATTAATCACAACTTGTGAATGTGGGGAACGCCAGGCTTCCGCCGTGGTTCGGATTCCACGTTAAACTGTAGGTCCTCCATTTCATCTCACAATCACCCTACTATTACACATTAGCGTATGTGTGTATAGCCCTAATGGGTAGTAAGACGTGGTGATAATAATAATAATAATAATAATAATAATAATAATAATAATAATAACGGGGCGATCGGGGTTTCGAATCCCGGTCGAGTGTATTGATGTTGGGTTTCCTAAACTATTTGTCCCACTTCCTCCACACACATTTCCACTAAATTCAACCTTCCTCATTATTAATACATAAGTGTAATTAGTAAATATGCGTACAAGCCTAAGACGAGGTGTTAAAGAAATTAAATAAACCAATATAGTAACATATAAATGGATATTAGCGCTCATTTACCTCAGCTTCTAAAACCCAATTTTGTTGTTTATTTTTGCGATTTGTAGTATTTAAATATGATCTGGAAGACTGCGGGTTGGAGATGCTTAAACTAAAACATCACGAACTGGGCAACTTTCGAACGAATATTTCAGTAAAAAGGCACATTGTTACAAGTAAATATGGTATTTTAATCATTTAATAAACAGCTTTTATGTGGCCGGTTCTTTAATTTTATTTATACTATCGAAATATGTGATACAAATTTATGCAAAGGTTTGTTCCAAGAACACCCCCCTACCCGAGTTTGATATGGTATACAACTCAAGCCGGTGGTCACACGGTCTAAGGTGTCAAGCTCGCAATAAGGTACCATGCCAATTATGGGGAAGTTGAGATTTGAATCCCAGCTGAGTGCAACGGCGGTAAGTTTTCACATAAGACACATTACTGTGATTTCCTCATTTTCTTTCCATGCTAAGTTAAGGTGCATTTCCTAAAAGATCAGCTTTGGTGGATCAATGGTCTAAGGCGTTACTAGCAATATATTAGACTACTGATGACGGGGAGATCGGGGTTCAATCCCAGTCGGGTGTATTGAGTTTTATTAAATGGTTTTCCCACCCTCCCTCCATGCAAATTCGGGTACACATAATCTAAATTCAATCTTCATAATCCCTAACACATTAGTGTGATTAGAACATAAGCGAATAACCCAAACGGGTGGTAAGACAAGGTGCTACGTAAAAAAAACCAACCGTCCCGATTCCCACGACAAAAATTAAATGTTAAAAACCTTGATTTTGAAAGTATTGTGAAAAAACAAAAGGCATGGTTTAGTCATGAGACATGTTCATGAAGATTGAGATAAATTCTCGACTACAAATTGCACTTTTTGTATCTAAACTCCCCTCTTTATCGTTGTTTCCGTTTTAGACGTTAATTGAAATGTCAGCTTACGTGTGATTTACTCTCTAAAACAGTAGTAAGCAACATTTTTACTTTTTTTTGTACAAGAGCCAATTCAGAAAAAAAATGTTCACGGGTCGTATTTTAAAGTTTCACAACATTTTTTACTACTTTTTTATTGAGTTCCTTTGGGAAAATATGTAATATATCAACAAAATGTCCTTAACTTATTAAATAAAAAAAGTCGGCGAGAAAATGTCAAATCGATTGAGAGCATAAAGCCTAGTAAGCACAAGGAAATATTGTTTGCCAACATTTTGCCCTTGTTTTAGAAACAGTTGGTAAACATTTGGCCAACTGTTCCCCAACTGTTCGGCAACATTTTTTCATGTTGCCTGTGTGTTCCCCAGCGGTTAAAACATGTTTCTCGTGATCCATTTCAAATGGGTTACAAGAAGCAATGTTGTCCAACATTTTCAACAACAAGCAATGTGGGTTAGTAGGTGAGATTGCCGATATAAATCGTGTGTCTCTTTTCACTATCCTGGGATCAACCGTTTGTAAAATAACTTCAACATCTGTAAGAGACATGCGAGTGAAGTTCCTAAAACCACTGCCGTCTTCGAGCTTCAGTTATGTAGAAGCGTGTTTGCTTTGTACGGACCATTTTGAAACACTTTACAGACCTGCCCCCGTTTTTATCTTTTCTGTATTCTTGAACAGCTCATAACTACATACAAAGCACAAGCCATATCAGCATCCTCTCAACAGATATCTTTCACTCAACTGAACTCTGTACGGGAAACACTGTTTCATCATTGTAGTCTGGACGTGAAACAATGTTTCTTTAATGTTTGCCAACAATCTGTTTCTCTATATTGTCACATGTTCTCATATGTCAACAATCTGTTTCCCATTTTGGCAACAGCTGGGAAACAGTTGGGCAACAGTTGAAGAACAGTTGAGCAACAGCTAGGAAACAGCCAACAATGTTTCCAAGTGCGTATTAAGCTTTAGCAGTTAGTGTTGCATTGCGTTTAAACGATAAACTCATGAGGGGTGACGATTATATGCCATCTTTTTCTGGGTTTGTCATGTACAATGCTCATAAGTATATACATTCTGTTCACGATCTTCTTGTTAAAATGTATATTTTATAGGCCAATTTTTTTGTGATTTTTTTGCTATTTTCAAGTTTTAGGTTATATTTTCTTGGTTCGCGTCAATTTTGAGTAATTTTTTGGCATTGTTTGTGTAATTTTAAGGCATTCATATTGGTTAAGTATATTTTTAAATACCATCGACATTTTTATAACTGCATAAATGCTCAAGCATAAATTTTTTAACCGACATTTGTCGAAACAAGACGCTAGCTAATGTAAGTAATAAACTTTGTATCCTTTTTGCTTGTATGGTTGTAAAATACACATTCCTGGCAAAACGGTGCAATTAAGCAGTAGAGAGTTGCATTGGAAGGGGATGCAATTACTTTCGAAGCAGATATTTTAAAATCAATGGTATATTTAGCAGAATGCAAGAGTTTGATTGTTATAAGGGATTTTCATTGCATTTCACATCTGTAAATTGGGTGTTTGATTTATTCGTGACATTTATTACTAGTTTTTGTTTATATATTGCAATTTTCTGAAAATTTGAAGTAATTTTTTAGAATGTTTATGTCATTTTATAAGTACATTCATTACAATTTGTAGATCACCAAAATCCGGACCCTGGTCATGATAGCTATTTTTAAAACAGCTGTAGTTTTTGTTTGAATTATATTTTAGTGTTTAAGCGTACGAATGGTATGATAGGTAGTATAACGTAAAATGAGTTAAATAATATTTTTAATTTTACGGGGCTACTATTTTTTGACTTAAATAATTTTAGTTATTTGATCCTGAAATTGGAAAGCGGGTCATGTGATGAAAATCTGCGATTAACCGTGATATTAGATACAAGCTTACACTCGAACCAGAAAACCTATCTGGGCGTGGTTTTCTTAATTCTTCACTTTATGTGTGTGTGTGTGTGTGTAATATATATATACTTTCGTATAGCTCAGATTGTTATTAAAATGCAAGGCTCCAAAATTAATGTAATAGTAATATGAATTAAAATGACTAATTCCGCTGTAAGATTCGTATATAGGGCAGCGGTCGGCAACCTACAGTGCGCGGACCTGATCCAGCCCTCTGACTGATTTTATCTGTCCCACAAAACATTTAGCAAACAAGCAATTATTATGTTCATAAAAATAAACAAATAACTTATATTATATGAGAACTATAATAGTGACATTTTTTGGTTAGTATCTTTTCCAAACCAGCCCACCAAATTTGTTTCTCTACCCATTCGGCCTACGATATCAAAAGGTTGCTGACCCTGATCTAGGGCAATGGTTTCCAACCTTTTATAGCTGACGACCCTTAGGTATATCATACAATTTCCACGCGCTCTCCTGCCCCACAAACTATTTTTTTGGGATAGTTATAAGAAATCTTTATAAATAACCTTTCAAGTCACTTCTTTATTTAATACAACAATTAATGTAACACTGGCAGTAAATTGGAACAGAGAAAAAAAAAGACAATTAGTGTGATTATTATTTTCATAATTTGTTGAATATTGGGCTTGATGTTTGATAAAATACATCGCAAATTGCTATTCACTTCAGGCTAACAACGCTTTTAGTTTTTATGAGAGTCAGAGTTGAAGATTCGGTGGTGTTGGACGTGGCCGCAATGGTAGCTGAGGAGAAGGTAGTGAAGAGAAATTGAACGGTGAATCCAATACTGCAAGAAAAATTAACTTCATTACTTTGGAAAAGTGATTGAAATAAAAAAAAGTTTTCAATTTCTTAAATGATTTTTAATGTTATTTCAGAATTAATCCACGCCCTCCCTAGAAGTGATTCGCATCCCCAAGTTGGGGATCACTGATCTAGGCTTTCAACTTTTATTGAGAGGTGACTCTCCCAAATTAGCAAGCGGGCACCCACCCCAACCCCCTCAAGGTTCCTTTCCCAGTCCAAGTGTAGTTTATCTTGGCATTATTAAAAGCCCTTGTAATACCGTAATACTCTCAAAATGTTCAAGAGCTTCTTCACTCACGGTCCGTAACAACTTCAAGTTGAACAGTCGCCTAGTCCCCTGTGATCCTCTCAATCCAGGGTAGATTGCACTTGAGAGTTGGGGGAAACCAAATTTGGAGAGAATTTCAAAACGCAACACTCATAATCAGTAACAGCGTGAGATAAGTATTATTATTATTATTATTATATCATTATTATTATTAGCACCACGTCTTACTACCCGTTCGTGCTATACACACTTACGCTAATGTGTAATGATAGGGTGATTGTGAGATTAAATGGAGGACCTACAGCTTAACGTGGAACCCGAACCACGGTGGAGGCCTGGCATTCCACACATTTACAAGTTGTGATTAATACACGTCTTGTCAGAGGTGCAGGGAGGGTTTGGTAATCAGATAAATCCACGCCGGGACCTAGGGTTGAGCCACGTACCCCTAGCACAGAAGTCTGACAACTTACCCTTAGACCACCAGGTCACCGCGCGAGATAAGGGATGTAACCTCAATGCATAGCATTTGTATAGGTCAACCCACATTAAAAATAACTATGTTTTACTTTTTCACTATTCTTGGTGATGCCGGAGATGACGTACGTGTGTTTGCAGGTAGCTACACAGTCTTTTGATTCCACTGTGCGCATTATGACTTCTAACTGTGATAATTGTAATGATATAATTAAGGACGGGTACTCGGTAAAATGTTTCAGTTGTGTAAGTGATTTTCATTTCGGTACAGCTCTGGGATTAGTTTTAGCACCAATAAAGCCAAGTGAAGAATCTAAAAAGTAAGCAGGCGCTGTAAAGAGTGTCGCTCAGTGAATGCGTGTGCTTCCGCCGAAGAAGACAATGTGGATAGGACCCCTGATTATGAAACATGCGAATAGCGATTCGCTAGCGTATTTCTCTCATCTTGCATACAATCTTGCAAACTCCTAATTTTAAAACTTCTGCGCTGAGAAAACTGACGTCATATGATCGAATAGCGAGCGGATTCTACTCGCCAGCCTCACACCATGCGAGACCGGCCTTGTCTGTCGAGTAGAGCATAAAATAACAAAATGGATGCCATCCCCCTCTTCAGTTGCAGATTTCTGAGAGTAATTTTGTTGGAATAAACCTACCATTGTACAAATTTGGTTTAAAGAAGAAAAAAATGATTGCTTTGTACACTTTATTCAATCCTTCAATTAAACTATTTATTTGGGTGAATATATATAATAATTTTTTTAAACTTATTTACCTGTAAATTGGCTGAGTCAGTAGAGTAGCTTTCTCACAATCTAGAGTTCGTGTGTTTAAATCCTGTCATCCTTAATATATTTTTTTAATTTATCAAACTTTAAACTTTAATTTTAAATTATTGTATTAGTAAGCATATACATTATTTTAAATATTTTTATAGAAGTATTCAAGGTATTTGAGCCTAAATAGACTACAATGATATTCCTTAAAACTAATTTAACAAGATAGTAAATTAAAAATGGCACATTAATTTTGAAATTTTGTATGTAGGTGATTATTTAAAAATTAAACTGATGGGTTTATGACATAAAGATTTACACATTTAAAAATAAGGCTAATAAAGCTAATTATTATTCGCATGGTAATAACCTTTAGGGCATATTTATGTTTTTAACAAAGTTACGAAAATAAAATAAAATATTGCTGAACTCTAATTATAGACAAGTGATTTAAATTCAGACAAAAAATTAACAAATTCTAGTCGGGGTATGATCGATCTCATGAAAATACGAATTTCAGACAAGCACGCTAACAAGTGTGCTAAAGTGGATAGTAGTTGAGAGGATGGTTTAACTTCTACTAATATAACCTGAGAAAATTTTGAGACAACAAACTTAGATGCATATAACTAACTGGAAGATGATTTCCTAATAAAACGAAACAAGCCGTTTTACATGATGCACCAATACAATTATAGTATTTACTTTTAGTTACGTATCTTGTATAGTTGCGTGTTGTGGCATCTCATCGCCACAATCCTTTGGCACGTCATAGTTTTACAATTTTGTCGGATTGAAAACTCATCGCAAACGAAATTACGCTACACCGACTCGCACGACAGACACCTTTCAAAATAAGCTCTGTTTTAGTACATCCTGTAATTTGCGAGTTAGCTCGATAGCGAGTATTCTCGCAAGTTTCAAAATTAAGGGTCCTGGTGACTGTAAGTGACTTATCATCTAGTGATCAAGTCATTTCCCTACTCAAGCAGTTTAACACCAAATCAGCAAAACTTCAAGAATCAGTCAAATTTGTCTCTACTAAATTATATTATTTATTATGTTTTAAAACAAATAAGTAGCTGCTTAGCTTAAATCGCATCACTTAAATTAGAAGTGAGCTATCTTAAAACGGCAAATCAATCTCTCTCTGAGAAAAATGTATTTCTTGAAAATAAAATAAACTCTCAGGAACAATACACTAGAAGAAATAATATGGAAATACACGGTATGGTCCAAACACCAAACGAAAATTTAGAAGATAATCTGGCAACGCTAGCCCAAGCACTAGAAGTAGAATTCAAATCGATGACATTGGGATAGCTCACCGCCAACCTACCCCTCGCGCAAACAGGGAGGAATTGATGTCAGCTGTACGTTCAAAAAATTTACAGTCAGGAAGGAAGTTAGTGAACGTTGATATATTTACTGATGGTGACAAAAGTCCTTTGTTTTTCAATAATAACTTGTCGCAGTACTTCAATACATTGTTGTGGATGGTAAAATAAAAAGGTAGGGAAAGAGTCTACCGTTATGTGTGGGAATAAAATGAAAAAAATTCTTGATAGGAAAACTGCTACGTCTGACATAATTTAAATTCAACAAGATAATGACATTGGTAAAATTGTCTGTTTGTATATTATCTATATCAAATTTGTTAACATTAGCTATTAAATACTAATGGACGAAACCATTAACGATCTTTTAAAGGCCCGTTGACATGGTGTTATTGGACTAATGCAAGTTTACTAGTATTAGCTTACTAACATGCTAGTTGTGTTGACACTCATTTTTCATTTGTATTAGTATAGCTTTTAAAAACATGGCTGAAAATGAAGTGGTGCTAACTGGTCTCTCTATTGGAGCCATTTTTTTGTATCACTGCGTCTAATTTCTCGTTCGGGTTATTTAGACACATATACTAATTACGTTATGTGTAAGGAGCCAGGAAGGGTGAATTTAGAATAAGAATGGGCGGCCAAATAAATTACAATTTTCCAGTAAACGCAATTTATCATGATTAGTTGACCTATTTAAAAAAATTGATTTATATAGACAACGTAAAAAAGTTAGTGATTAGTATGTCTCTTATTTTTTAATTCCTTAACACATTAAAATATAATTCAGTTGATCCCAAATAATTACTATACTATTTTTCTTGATTTGTTAACTCACTTAGCATACATAGTAAATAAAATTAAACTCAATTAAGGTCAATAAATCCCAATACAATCAAACTAGGTTGGGCATTTCTTTTAAATAGGCCCAGGTTTTTTCAACCCCATTTTAAATGTTGGTCTACTAATAACAAAATACTTTGTTGCTAGGCCTAAAATATTCCTTAAAAATAGTAATTAATTAATTTGTAGTTTGTTTTGAATATAAACTATCTGGTTTGCTATTATACAATAATATTATGTTATGTATCTATTCAAGATGCCAAACCATTACTACAAAGAGTTTGAATTGTATGGGCTGAACATTATTCATTGAAACTTATGAAGAATGGTTAAAGTGTCAAATACGGAGATTGGAAAGCGTGTCGGTGATTTCGCGTGAAAACCACCGGCCATTCATACCTTACTTGCCGATAACACGAATATTATGTTGCCGGAACTAATCACGCTACTACAATGTTTTATTATTTTTGTGATTGTATATAAAAAAATTACACATGCCACGTTGATTGGTAGGAAAAAATGGTTTGATAAAATTATTTATAAGAGTTGCTTACCGATATTAAATATAATATCTCTCACAAGGTACATTTGCAATATTTAAGGAACATTTTATTGTGGACACTTCTTGATAATATGTACACCTGATATAACTTTACAATATCCTCTAGTGTAATATCCCTCGCATTCTTATCTTTATAGGTGACCTGGTGGTCTAGGGGTAAGGTGTCAGACTTCTGTGCTGGCGCCGGGGTTCAATCCTCGGTCCAGGCACAGATTTATCTGATTACCAAACCCTTCCTTCACCTCTGACAAGACATCTTGTGAATGTGGGATATGCCAGGCCTCACCGTGGTTCGGTTTCCACGTTAAACTGTAGGTCCTTCATTTCATCTCACAATCACCCTACCATTACATATTGGCGTAAGTGCGTAAACCCGAATGGGTAGTAAGACGTGGTGCTAATAATAATCTTCTTGGACTAACTCACTAGCCTCATTCCCCACGAACCATCCATCCCAACCCCTACCGCTCGGGGTCCATCCAAACCATGTAACACCCTAGGGTGCACAGGTAGTGAGGAAGTAGGGTTGGCTACCGGCACCCCCAATAAATAGGGACGTTATAGTATAAAAATAAACCAAATAAATGTTCACCATCTCCCGCAATCAAAATACTTAAAATAAATAGAAAGGCTGCGTTAAGCAAACTAAAAGAAGTTGATTAGGGAAACCTGACTACGGACTTACAAGACTTGAACACATATAATGACAAATTAATTTTGACTTTTAAGTAAGTATATAATACAAAAATTGGCCAATTTTTGAACAAAATACAACCAACACAATTTTGAATTAGTACCACCTTTTATAAAAAATTAAAATCCGAAATAAACAATATCACCAATGGAAGTCAAATCTAACCAACACAATTTATTTGCAGGAATATAAAGAGGAAAGGGAAAAAGGAAAAAATATCTATAAACAAAGCTAAAATTGAATACCACAGGAAATTATTTAGGGACTTAAAAGGTAAAATGAAAACCACGTGGCAAGAAGTAAATAAAGTTACAGGTAAATCTAACAAAAATAACTCAGATAAAGAACCCACGCACACATTTAAAAATACAGATAACTTGAAAATTGTGTGTAACAATTTTGCATTTTCTTTTGACAATGGAATAATTTAAAATATCGCATAGATGTGATATAAAACTACTTGCACAAATGGAAGACACAATTGCCAACACTTCATTGTTCATACCTAAAATTACCTATACAGAAATTAATAAAACCATCCCTTCATTAAAACAAAACAAATCACCAGGATATGATAACATTAAAATGATGGAAATACGAAAAATAGGACCAAAATTTAATTCAGGCACTAGTAGAAATTATAAATACCTCAATATAAACTGGCACATTTCCCAACCAAATGAAATGCTCTCTTATTAAACAAAGAATACAAAGAAAAAAATCCTTAAAATTATATTTAGTATCAAAAATGCTAACAAACAGACATACATACAACTTATATTTCTATTTCTTAACCAATTAATGAGTACAGCCTCTTTGTAGAATATTACCATTCCGATAAATACAAGCAAATAAAAACCCATTCTATTAACACCCGCTCAATTTCTAACAAAGAAGTGTATAAATCGGCATATCTCTAATTATTTGGTAAACAGAACTGAGATGTACCATCCCCAAATTGTTTAATTTGCTACCACCAAACTCCGAGAAATCCCTGAAATAAATATAGCGAAAAATAAAATTAAACACTGGATACTTCAAGGCATGCGTCAAAAAACTATGTAAATATTTTTGAGAGTAAATTTTATATGTGTAAAACTTTTTGCATTTTTAATTATTTATTATAATTTTTAAATATTTAACTTAAGACGTACCTTTATTACTTCGGGATTGTATCATAAAATCAATTATGTCATTTTCTTTTAAACCTTAAATAAACAATTATTGTTGTTATTATAACCATTATTATATTGTAATTATTATAACTATAGTTATTATTATTTTTATTATCATTAGGTGTTCTGTATTACACAGGCCCATTACTTTTGTCAGATAACTTAGACCACCAATGCACCCTATCCTCTGCCTCCTTCAGCTCCCAAAATTTTATTTATCCCTTCAGCTTATCCAATATTTGAATCCTTCTCCTTCGTTCAATATTTCCTTGTATGCGTCATGTAAGAGACAGTTCCTCTAAGGATGAGTCCAATTCAGTTTATTTTGTACCGAAGAATCACACCCAAAACGGTTTTCTTCCCACCCACACTTTATAGGTACTTCATTTGTCACCCTGTCTTTTGTCTTCTCCAGCATCACATATATAGAAAGTGGTTTAGTCACTATTGGACCACATCACACCCTCTATAACATAAGTTGACACTATCTTCGCAAACAGACGGTGGCCGCTCTATCGGTAAGGCTCGATTGTGAGCTGACGCCAAGGAGAATTTTTATTGAGAGAAAGTATAGAAAGAGTGAAAATTTTCGACCTCGAGACTTTTGTTGTATCTTGAAGTTTTATATGTCCACAAAGTAATAAAAAAGGGTTTTTTCAAAGTTCTGTCTGTCCCTGGGGCTAGAGCCGAAAAGGTTTGATGGATTCCGTTCAAACTTGATATTCAAATAATATATGGCCATACCTCGAAGCCAACCATGATTTTTTATTCAAATTCTAAAATTAAAGATACCTTATTGATGACTGAGTTTTGAAAGTTTAAGATTTTTAGAAAATGGCTATGACGATTTGTTCAAAATGGGTATTTGGGGCGTGTATTGGCCTATACGAGTATGTAAAAAAATACCGCTAGTTTACAACTGTTGAATGATTCTTGAAAATGTTGTCACACGCTATTAAATATACTATATGAAAATGTGCAACCGATTGTGTCACACCATTTATTTTATCTAGTCAACCTAGGTTGTTTTTGGGGTAAAGTGTTCGCCTCAGGACCCGATGTTCCATGGGTTCAAACCCAGCCGGGGTCGACAAATTTTTCTTGAGTGATAAAAATCCGTAGCACGACTTCCTTCGGAGGGGATAAAGCTGTCGGTCCCATGTCGATTGTGGCATGTAAAATAAGCCTGGAATGTATGAGAAAATACCTTTACCGACAAATTTGGTAGGCCCTTTCACGCTCGCTCATAGAAATTCTCGTGTGTTGATATAATCAGTCGGTTGAGAAAGTGCAAGTTAAATATCATAAAAAATAATAATGTTGTATCTATATGCACAGTAGTAAGAACGTTTTTTAAAAATACTTTTATTAATTAAATAAAACCATCAATATTTAATTTACATACAACTCAACGGATTGATAACAAAACCATCAATCCCGAAGGGCTCCCAAACGCGAAACGCTATAGACTTATAGATAAAATTATATAAATATAGCGCCATGACCGGCTGATAAAAACTTTTTTTTTATATTAAGGGCGAAAAAAACTCCAACTTGCACATAAAGGCCTGCTGTGGCCTTAAAAATCAATAAAAATAATTGGGGTGAGGGAGGGGGACATAGAAACAAGTGACAAAAAATAATTAATAATATAATATAAATCAAGAGAAGCTAAAAGGAAAATAAAACCAAAAATCGCTGCCGACTCGAGGGGAGTGGGGGATTATGCAAGTAAAACAAATGAAAACCAATAAAAGATATGCGGATAAACACAACAGTGAAAGCATCACATCTATTGTATTGGTTCGAGGATAGAACTTTGACCTCTAGCGTAAAGATTTCTAGAACCTATCGGAGTGTCAACCTTCTGGAAAGGTGATGAATTCGGCACAGGTCATGAACGATCCGTTATGATGGCCGTCATACTTCCATAGCTAGTAGCTAACTTGAGCGTAATTTGAGGATAAAACAAGTCATATTTTTCAATCAATGTTTGAGTACAAGCTTATGCGAAGAGTTACGAATATTTATATTTGTAACATTAGCAAGCAGTATCAAAGACTGTCTTCTAGACAAAGGAGCAAGGGACTGTTTCTTTAAGTTAAGACTTTGAAATTTCTTCCATTATTTTACAAACTTTAACTAATTTAAAAAAACATAAAATCACATTATAAATCACTGCATTCGATTAGTGAACTTTGTAAAATAGCCTGAGTCATATCTGAAAATAGTAGATCTGTTTAATATATTAACAATTTTTATGACATTTTGAATTTTTACAAGTTTCACTTGTGAATTCAACAATATATTTATTGGTTAATTATATTTAACCTTCTATTTATTATTTGCTCCAATATACTATAAATATTAAGGAATCATATCCAAAATTATGATATTTTTAAAACATAACCGTACTTTCACTTATTTATTATTATTATTATTATTATTATTATTAGCACTGCGTCTTACTACTCGATCGGGTTATACGCTTTAAATACTAACTACGCTAATTGATTAGAATTGGGAAGATTAAATTAGAGGAAGTGAGCCCGTATTTGCGTGGAGGAAGAGTGGAAAACCATTTAGGAAAAACCACCCCCAGTTCACCCAACCGAGATTGGAACCTCGATCTCCCCGTCCTCAGCAGTCGAGCTCAACACGGCTAGCGCGTTAGCCAACTACGCCATCGAGGCGGGTTACTTTGAATAATAACTTAATTTTTTTAATAAGTGGATAGTAATTTTATGACACATTTTATTAATTTTTACAAGACTCACTTGTGTTAGTTATTAAAATAACCTTTTTTTAATTAATTTTTATTGTCAATAGTGACCTGGCAAATCTTGGAGTAAGGTGTCAGACTTCTGTGCTGAGAGTCCAGGGTTCAATCCTCGGTCCAAGCACAGATTTATTTTTATTGATTGCCAAACCTTTCCTTCACCTTTGACAAGACGTGTATTAATCACAACTTGTGAATGTGGGGAATGCCAGGCCTCCACCGTGGTTCAGATTCCACGTTAAACTGTATGTCCTCCATTTCATCTCACAATCACCCTACATTACACATTAGCATAAGCGAGTATAACCCGAACGGGTAGTAAGATGCGGTGCAATAATATAATAATAATAATAATAATAATAATAATAAATAATAATAATAAAAATAATTTACTGTCATTGTCTATTCAATTTTGTTTAGTACCTAATTGAAATCAATCAATGTAATCACATTAAAATTATCAAATAAATTATAACTTTTTAATTTGAGATTTAAATCTTCACAATTTATTTATAAAAACTCAATTATATATCTTACTTTGTATACATGTATATTTACATTTAGTTTCTGTTTAAAAAAACATTTACATCAATTTATTCAAGACTTCTTAATTTGTTCTAATACTCTAGGTTTTCAACTTATCAGATCTAATTTTAATTTCAATTGCTATCATTTTATCAAATGTATAAATATTGTAATTGGACCAATATATTTAAAACAAGAAATATCAAAGTCTTACATATTATATTATATATAAAAGGAAAAACCAAACTTTCTTTTAAAGAAAAAGTCGAGGAAAGTATATTTTATTTAATGTTTTGAATAATTTAATATTCTTATTTAATGGGTTTAAAATGTTTGTTTTAGTTTTAATATATAAACCTACATAGATTTTTTTTAAAACTATTACACGTATGTTATTTTTTCATTAACCTTAAATAGTAAAAAAAAAACACACTGGTTTGGATATTTTTTTAATATTTCTGTATTTATTTTACTCCCCCAAACTTAAGTACGTAGACATTATATATTTCCCATCTTAATTTTGTGTTCACTTTAGAAATAAATGCAATTTAAGTTTGCTTTGTAATAAATATGATAGTATTTTTAATAAATAAAAATTAAGAACAAAATGTGAAAAATGAAGTATTGTTTTATCGTACAACTAGTTAACTCCCATCTGGCAGGGAAATGTGGTGGTGTCACGTTGGTATAAAAACAGTGACGGTCGTCCTGTTGTCCCACTGTCGCGCTTGCCCTGTCTATTGTTTGATTGATGAGTAGATCGCAACGTGCACAGGACAGCCATCGAGGCAATGTCCTAACTGGGGTAACATCGCAGTGAGATCAACTTCTCATTTTGGCAGGTGATGTCAAAATATACCTTTTAAATAAATAATACACGAAAAAAAACTAACAACAAATGAGAAGGGTGCTAGTATCTAGTCACAATCAATATATATATATATTAACTTTTTTGTACACTGCATCTTACTACCCGTTCGGCCTATCTGAGGATATGATAGTTCATAGGGTGGATATCAGGAAGATATGACAAAGGAATGGTCCAGCATATGCATGTTATGGGGAAACAATTTAGGATAAACCAGCTTCATTTACACCCGACCGGGATTCAAACCCTTATATGGCCGTCACGGGAGATCCAGTTTAGTGCTAGAGTAACGCCTTGTGCCATTCGAGCCCTGATACGAGTTAAAATAAATATAAAAAACTGTGACTAATAATGCTATTTAAGTCTAGTTCATAATAATAAATGCAAATTTATATATAAATATATATATATATATTATACATAAATATTTGCTTAAATATATATTTATATAGAGGTTTTTATTTTACATAGCTTTCCGGGTATCCGAACTTTTAATTACATTGATTATGTTTGGATGGGTGAATAAAGTAAGGCTTAGAGGAATTGTATACGCAGCTACGTGAAGTAAGAGTAGTTAACTTTTTTTACTAAACCATTAATTAACACAGCCGGTCTTCGCTTCCCAACCTATCCGTCACCAGCAAGCACAACTAGACGAACTTAGCGTTTAGTCCACGTGCCCACGAATGTAAGTTAAAAAAAAAGAAGACATTGTTTGATAAATGATATCACCGAGATAATCAGTTACTTTTAGTGGCACGGTCAGGCCACGTGGGAACTTCAATGAACCCTTTTCAAATGTATTTTAGATTAAAAAAATATTATTAAAATAATTTGTAAAATTTGTTCAACATGTTATATAATGCCCTCAATCTATGCAAAAATTAAGGTGGGAATGTAGGGAAAGAGAGTTAAGGTCAGTGTTTATTCAGATTTTATACGCAAAAACTTTTGTTTGGCCAACATAAATCAAATAGTTATCCAGTAAAAAAATATGTTAAATCATCTTCAAAAGGTGGTATTAAAAGTTCTTGAGTATCTATCAAGGGTTTCCGGGTTCTTTTCAATTAAAAAGTTTGTCATGTAATGCCACTAATCATATAATAGAGATTCAATAACTGTTGATATCTCCATCTGAAGAAAATTTAACTCTGTGTTCCTATTGGAAAATTATTCAATTTATTTTTGATAAAAAAAATATTTCGCTATAAAAACTGCGAAAATATTAACCTTAACTCACGTTCCCTACAACGTCACCTTAAATAATATTTCAGTATAAATGGAAAGGAATGAATTGAAACAAGTTAATAAAACTACTGAACAAGTTTTTATTAAGTTTATAACTTTAGTGCGTATAACCCAAACGGGTAGTAAGACGCGGTGATAATAGTAATAATAATAATAATAATAATAAAACTTTAGATTTTATTTAATATACATTTTTACATTTACTATCAACATTCCAGGAATTCATTGTTTTTGAGGTGTTTGGTTATAAAAATCAAATATAATTAAACTGGTTATTATGTGTATCCTACAAAAAACATTTCTAAAAAATTTTATTTTCCTTTGATAGAGCATAATAAATATTGTTTATGAACTCTACATAATAACTTATCAATGATCAAGATTTTTTAAAGTGTAGTTAATGTTTCAATAGTTATTATAATATATTACATATATCTATCTATATATATATATATATATTATATATATATATATTATATATATATATATATATATAATTAATACTCGCCATCCTCGCTTTATAAATTGCTTCAAAAACAAAAATAAAAACAATAATATCACTCTTACAAAAATATTGCAAAGTAAAATTCAATCCAATTTCTAAATGAGTTAAATTCAATTTCACGGCAAATAAGCTAAAATAATAATCAAGACCAAGGACACAAAACAAAATACAGCTTTTACAACCAACATTATTAATGAATACAACATTAAAAGCTGTGTATGCAAAATTGAATGTATATGAAAATCAAATTGTGTAGGTATTTGTGAATTCTTTTGAGCCTTCGTTTCAAAGTACACATATCCGATTTTAAATTCAACAACAGCAA
This sequence comes from Timema cristinae, assembly GCA_039000515.1. NCBI lineage: Eukaryota > Metazoa > Arthropoda > Insecta > Phasmatodea > Timematidae > Timema > Timema cristinae. Next base: position 35,393,574 of record JBCFYV010002255.1, read on the forward strand.
ATAAAAACTAGATGGAAATTTTAAATTGGCTCGTTACCAAACAACACAAAATGTATTAAATTATTAGTTAAATGACAAAAACACGAACCACATTTGTGGTCGGGAATCTTAAGTCAGATTGAATTGTCAATGACATATAAAAAGGGGGAGGAGGGTTCAAATCCGGTTGGTTGTACTGAAGGAAGTTTTCCCTAAATGGCTTTCCACTGTTACTCCACGCAAATGCGGGTTCACTTTCTCGTTCCTGGCACATTATCGCAATAAGTGCATATGCGTATTTTCAAACGGGTATTAGAATGCGGTGTTAAAAAACAAAGGAACTTATATCTCATGATATGATATATGTGTACCCGCGTGGATGGAGAGTTGAAAAACTTTTGGGAAAACAATCTCAGTACACCCCACCAAGATTCGAATCTTGACCTCCCCATCATCGGCAGTCTGGCCTACTGCGAGGGTAGTGCGTTAGACAATGCGACCACTGAAGCAGGTTTGATAAAATAATCAATGTTATTGATTTATATTTTATAACCAAAAGCCACCCTAGCCAGCTCTTAGTCTATTGGTCAGAATTCCAGGCTACTAATCTATAGGTCCCGGATGCGATTCCCGACGATATCATCGGTATTTTTACCGAATGAGACTTGTTCCATGGTCGCGATGACCTGGCTAATTATGTTTAATTTAGGTTTAAAACTTCTACTGTCGCCACATAATCAGCCTCAATATCGTCCTATTATCTCACCGGGACGAAGTAACCACACCCAGATGGTGGCCCAAACCTCATAAGACAGGTATATATCCGCCAATGCCAGTAGAAAACCAAGAATTTCTAACCAACAAACCCTGGTGGCATACATTCAGGAAAAAATAAATGGTACGAAACTCCACACGGACTTTCTCACTTCATTGTTTAAAAATGGTGGTATTTACTCAAACTCGTAATATATGTCCAAACTAAATAATATACGCTAGCAACCCGAGATAAACTTGAGCTATATTTAAGTAAAACATTTTTAGACTCTCAGTTTTAAATTTTATAATTTTATTTTTAAAGAATTTAAGTCCTCATTTGTGTATTTGTACCAATAAGAAAGATCGATAGTGGGTCCACAAGGGTCAACACTTCGTATTAAAATTTCGACTTCCGGTTAAAAATGTTGACATTTTATCGGGGATTGCACAATGTATGTAATTTATTTACTTACTATATGGCATAAAAGAATTATTGCGTTAAAACTTAAGAAGTATCTCTGTACTATTAAAGCTCACAAAATTGTATTAATATATTTGCCATAACTCAAAAACCATTGGTGTTATAAATATATATTTAATTTTTTTTTTAATTCTTTTTAATAGTACTACAATTTTGCGATGATAAATTATTTAGTATCTTAAATAGTTGCGGAGATACGGAAATTTCCGATTCTGTAAAGTAGCCTAAATGTCATTTTTATGGGAAAATTAAATTATCCATTTTATTTATAATCTTAATCAACGCCTAGAAACGAATTTTAATCCAAATCGTTAAAGCCGATTTTGAGAAAATATATTTTTTCTTTTTTCGATCTTTATTAAAAAAAAACTCTTAACTTTAGGGTTAAACAGACACATAGAAAAACCGCATTTCAAAAAACACTTTTTATAGTTCGGGGGGTCATGAAATGTCGACATCCATCAATATCTGGGGCTAGATTTTTTTTACGGCCGCAATACCTTTCCTGTGTTCAAAAATTTATATATATAAATATATTTATTTATTTTTGTGTATAGCTTGAAAATTATTGATTTTATAAAAATATGTTCCAAATAAAAGATTTGTATCATAAATAAACTTACATATTTGCGACGATAAGTAATTTCATATCTTGAAGGGTTACGGAGATATAAAACAATTAGCATTCAAGCATCAGACCAGAACCCTTAAAGTCATGTTGACGAAAAATTTAGAGCAGCCATTTTGTTTTTAATATTGATTAATACTTGGAAATGAAATTTAATCAAAATCATTGTAGCCAATTTTGAGAAAATCGATTATTTCTCTTTTCACCCTTCGGTAAACTACCTTTAGTTTTAGTGTCAGAAATCCAAATCCAAAAACTCCCCGAGGTAACCCTATGAAAACCCTAGATACCAAGTTTTAGCCCAATCGGTATTATATATACTGTATGTCGTGGTACTGACAGACGGGTTCGGGGGGGGGTGTCATGAAACGTCGAAATTCGTCAAAATCTTGAGTTCAATTTTTATTTTTGTGACGATCACAATAGCCTACTTTCTCTACCTGTAGAGTAGTGAGACGGTAAAAATTAAAACTAACATTTAATGGCTAGGGGCGAGTACACATGGGATGGCACAAAATGTTTCTAAACATAATGAAACGAAACATTTTTGTGTAATTGTTTTCCATCGTTTATCATTCCACCTTGACTAGGTACATGCTTTCAAATGAGTCGCTGCACACTGGCTGATACACGATGGTACACAGTGGGGCACGTTGAAACAAAGCAGGTTGTATCCCCTACTATCATGTTTCATTCAGTTTGGTTCACTTGTTTCGTGGTGAAAAATACGTCACTGCTCAGGCGCAAAGCCAGGAACTTTCCACGTGACGCTAGTAGCCTTCAATATTAGGATCTGTGGTGATCATTCTTGTTTTATTTGTGCTTTGTTTTGGTAAAAATAAAAAATAGAAAAAAAAAGTCGAAAAATTCAACTGGCAGTGATGGATAATGAAATTACTTTACCGTCATTCAGCAAAGGACCACTGTGGTCTAGTGGTCAGAGTTCCTGGCTACAGATCTAGAGGTCCTGGGATCAGATCCAGATGTTCTGTGAATCAGTGGGTCTGGAACGAGGTCGAACTCAGCCCCTTGAGGACAAATAATGAGGAGCTACTTGAACCAAAAAAAGTAGCAGCTCCGATCTAGAAAAGCGAGATCGATGGCTGGAGGGTTCATTTTGCTGATCACATAAACCTTCTTTCTACAAATGTTGTCACTTGTCATTGCTAACAGACGGTGGCCGCTATGGCTCGAATGCGGAATGACGCCATGGAGTTCATTCCACAAAAACCTATATTATACAATCATAAGTTGAGGAAATACCACAACAAGAGCATTGTTAACCAAAATTGGGAAGACGTGGCTATTAAAATGTGCGTTTTTCTCCAGTTGTTATTCTGCCTATAGATAGAATCACCAACTCTTCCAAGGATATAATCAAAGCTTTCTAAACTTATAGTGAGTTATAAAATGTGTCGAGAAACTTCCTTAGTTCCTGTATGTACTGTCCTTTTCCAAAGAACCTTTCTCAGTTCTTTTTCCATTAATAGGGTAAACGAATTATCAATTACTTGATGATTCCTCACGCATAACCAACAGATCTCAGGAAATTATACTCATTAGTACATTATAGTATCTATATCAACAACATTCATTACACGCCGCCATCTTAGCAGAAACAGAAAATTGTTTGATACTTTCTTTCGATACCTCGGAGAGAAAAGTAATGTGATCAGCAAAAAAATTGAACTTGGAGATTTTGATAAATGTCGACGTTTCATGGGCCTCTGAAATAAAATAAAAAGTAGTTTTCGCAATTCCGTCTCTCTGTCTGTCCATCTGTCTGTACCTAGGCTATAGAAGAAACTATTTTATTGATTGGGATTAAACGTGATATATGGGGTTTTCAAAAGGTCCCCCAAAGGGGTTTTTGGAAATCGATGTCTAACCTTAAATTTAAATTTTATAATTTTATTTATTGAAGGCCAAAAAGAGAAAAAATCGATTTTCTCAAAATTTGCTTTAACTATTTTGATTACATTTTATGTCTAGACACTGTTTTTTATTATTATAAACAAGAAGGAGACTCTCATTTTCTCATGAAAATGACTTTGAGAGTATTTTACACGAGGGAAAATTTTCCCATTTTGATAATTTCTCCGTAACTATTTGAGATACGAAATTGCTTATCATTGTAAAGTTGTAGTATTATTAAAGATAACAAATCTTTCATTTGAAATATATTTTTATAAAACCAGTAATTTATGAGCTATAAGCAAATGATATACTTTTTAATTCAGGTTTTTAAAGATTATTTTGATTCTTATGATCTATAGAGAACAAAATGTTTCTCTTTCCTCTATTTTTCTGTAACAATGTTCCTAGTTCCTAATGCCATAGTGAAAGTAAGTAACAGTGTATATTATTTCATTTATGATCTTTGGTTGACCTACTATTTCGTTTCACAAATCTTAAGCGATTTTAGTTAATTTATATTTTAAACAAAACTGATCAAGCTATGTTCGAAAAATGTTTCCAGGAAAGGCTGATCCTCTGAAAAAAGGAGCTATTGCTACATTCAAGCACACAGACTTGAAAGCAAAAGTTTTGACTAACGACAAGCTAGTCAACGTTCAAGAATAAAGTAAACTTTTGCAACGGTTTGTTATCAAAACAAGAAGTCAACCAAAGCTTGATTTATGGGATTGTATTGGTAAATATAAGTTTGGGATCTTTATTTGCTGCAGATGGAACACTTTTATTGGTACACGATAAAGCTAAGGTTATAAGCCAGATAGAAGCTCTGTGCAAAACATATGAAATGGAAGAGGCACACCTTTCTGTGTTGTCTAATTGTAACAGTAAAAAAGTTGTAATATTAGATGGAATGGCTCTTGTTAATTCAACAATAAAAACTTATAAAAATAAAACATGTAAAGATTTTACAGGAGTTTTCTTGGAGAGAAATGCCAATATTGCCAAATCTTTTGATGAAATTAGGCTGCTTTTTGACACAGTTTGAAACAACAAATGAGAACTAGAACGAGAAAAGGAAATTCTACATATTATCACATCACAGATGGCACTGTAATCCACAATGTTTCTTTGAAAGTTTTTCTAGCTGATATCAGAACAAAATCGAAACTAATTGAATATCTAGCTTTAAAGCTGCTACATCACAGTAGTAGTACTGGGAATCACCTTAAAAGGTTCTATGTGACATTTGGAACGCATACAAAAGAAAATGCAAGAATACCCGATTATTTGATTACACATAACCGTGAATAAGCCGGTACGCTGCTCATATTCCATGCTCTTTCCATAAAAGAAAGATCTGATGTAATACCGTCTCCAGATACTGATGTTTCCTGCTTTTGATATACTGGTATACTCAACCTCCCAGTCGGATAGTATTTCTCACCGGACAAAGATCTATTGCTATCAATGATGTGTATCATAAACTTGGTCATAAAAAATCAGAATCTCTACTTGGATTCCATTCATTTACAGGGTCTGAGATGTCTGCAAAGTTTTATGGAAGAAGCAAAGAGTTCTGCTTTAAAGTTTTTATGGAATGTGATGATGAGATGCTACAAGCTTTTACATGCCTTGGCAAACTCGATATGCCAAATGAAGAAAAAGTGAGAGGACAAGAGAAGTTTGTATGTCATCTTTACAATTCAAAGACTCAAATTAATGTAAATACTCTTCGCTGGTACTTTTACTCAAATCGATAATGTGAGAGCAAAAAACTTCCCCCAATGATGGGTTCTTTATTACCACACTTTTACAGGGCGCACTATATTACTAAGATATAGATTACCGCTTGTAATAATCAACAGTCTCTCCAGACCCTGTAAACTTAGGATGGTACCGAGCTAACGACAATACACTTTTTCCAGTGAAAAGTTCGGACCCTCCAGCGCCGGAAGCAATCTCCGGTCTTCTCAAGTGTTCTTGTAAAACGTGTTGTCACTCAGCCAAATGTTCTTGTCGGAAAAGTACTTTGTACCCTGCACAGAACTGTGTTCTTGTGTTGGGAGTGAATGCATCAATCCCTTCAACAATAGGGATGAGGACTAAAGGGTTGCCATGACATTTTTAAAATTAGTTATTAATTGGTTTCTAACATATTGTTTCAATATTTGCACTAATATTCTGCTTTATATGTATTGATGTTCTTGAATAAGCCTTAAAATAAATAAATTTGCTCTGAAATGTTGTTCTTAACGTTATTATAAACGTAATTAATAATGATTTTGTAGTAAACATTTGACCTTAATTATATTCATCAACACCCATTCTGTATTGTGAGCTGGACGCCATATTAGTTTATTGTAAAAATGCCAACCTAATTTTTATTTTACCTTAAGGTAAGTAAACTCATAATCAGGTGAAAGTTTATTTTTAACAAACAATATGCACGAATAAACATATCGTACCACACTAAACAATGTATAAACCTACTATTTCGTTTCACAAATCCTACGAGTTTTTAGATAATTTCTATTTTAAGGTAAAGTCGAGATAAAGTCACTGCATTGTATTATACCATTTATTTAATTATGTTTTTATTTATAAGGTTTAATTTAAAAAAAGGATAAATGAAACCTTTTTAGTCTCATGGTTTCGAAACGTTTTGTGTCATCCTGTGTACACCCGGCCTAACACTACTTGGCTTCTGAATGGTACAATTATATTGATCTGGTGTCAAAAACAAATTACTCATTATCATTAAAATACGTTTTTAACTGAATTAATTACTATACGTTATATACATTAATAATGAACAGTGAATGTATATGCAGGCTTATTATTATTTTGCGCAGCAGCTATTAATTAATGCTAAACATTGCAATTTTACTTCGTACGGAAGTGCTGTCATTCACAGGCGTTGTGTTTAAACGCGAACCGTGTACAATTAAACCATATACAAACGAACGCATGAATACCAACTCAAAGTCTCCGGGGCTAAGTTTCCGTAATAGCGCTAATTAGCTGACGATCTCACACGTCCATCACACGTCCATCACACTCTGCCTTAATCTATGAGTAATATATGGCCTGGATAGCTCAGTGCTACAGCATTGGTATGTTAATCAAAGATTCTCAGGTTCGATTACTATGGCCAAGTAACTTTTTTTTGTAATATTGTTAAATATACTTACGTAATGTTAACTATAATATTCAATAAAGTTAATAGTTAAGGCTGAAAAAAAAATAGGTCCTCACTTTTGGTATTTAAAACCCCCGCCATTAAGAAAAATAATAATTTTTATCTGCATAAAAATTCTATCACAAACATGTTCTTATAGAATTTTAGCGTTATTTTTGAGTTCTTAAAACTATTGTAAATTTTGAAGGGGCTACACATGCGGTTGTTTGAACAATTCCTTTCTCGTCTAATGAGACTGCTATAGAAAGGAATAAGATTTTAGAAAATACAAACTTTTTTTTTGTGGTCAACAATCATAACATTTTACTTACGGGATTACAACATGGAGTTTTTTTTTAATTTCATAAATATTAATATAATATACTAAAGATATATGGGGAAAACCTAAATTCAGATCAAATTGAGTTAGTGCGGCCATATGTTAGACAATCTTGAGACCTTTCTAATGTATTTCAGATCATGTTTAAACAAGTCTCTTTCATATTTAAATTAATAAAAACAAAAGGCATTTGCTGTTATCTTTATGAGGTTTGAGATTTAGAGTTGTCCTGGTAAATGCCCCTGCCCCTATAATAGGCAAAGTGACAGTTTCAGAATACGGAGTGAAAGTAGTATCTTTCTAGCTGACGGGTAAGGCTTTTCCTATGAACATTGAATTGTGATCTGGCTGGTTTTAGTTTCAGTAATGGTAGTAAATAATGTCAAAATTACGAGACTCGAGTAAAATATCTTTCTATTTACTTTAGAGACACATATTTGCGAACACAAACCTTTGCGCCAAAGGGAATGCTTGAGCTATTATTTTATAACTGGACCCCAAAATACAAATAGTTGGTTGTAAGATAGAATGGGGAATTTTTAATTGGCTCACTTTTAATTGGATAAAAACTGTTGCGCAGTAGAAGAAAAAAAATGCTCGAAGTTTCTAGTCACTTCAGTAGGTAACAGCAGAAAAATACTAGGTGGAAAATATATAATAATAGTAACAATAATAATATTCTAGACCCAGAGTTGAAGGAGGCATAATATTTTACAGAAAGATCAATTATAAGCATGCATGTACAGCCATTAAATATGTATGAGCTCACATTTATTATATGTTAAGGTTTTTCCCCGATGGGCTACTCGTATGGATGTACGTTGCGAATTGCTGATACAGAAACAAAGGTTATAATTATTTAGTTTTTTAACGACTACAAGGATAAATATAGGTACATTAGTATGCATATAATATATTAGTATATATACATATATACTAATTTATATATATATATTATATGCGAAGTCAAAACGGGTAGTAGGACGCGTCTTACTACCCGATCGGATTATAAAGTTATATGTTATTGACGCTGATGGTTTTAAGGTTTAAGAGATTTACATTTGAAGGAAGTGTACCCACATTTGCGTGGAGATTGGAAAACCATTTTGGAAAAACCACCCTCAGTACACCCGACCGAGATTCAAACCTAGGTCTCCCCATCATCGGCAGTCTAGCCCACTGTGAGAGTAGCGCGTTAGACCACGCGGCCACCGTAGCGGGTAATTGATACATTAAAATAACTGAAGTTCGATACGTCCTATAAATATTCATGCAACTCAAATTTTAAAATATGTATATACTTACTTGCTTTTCTTATACTGTTTACTAAACTGTTTTAAATGTATGTAAATTATTAATATTAGCACCGCGTCTTACTACCCATTCGGGTAAATGCATGTAAAACAAAAGTGTTTACCTACTTTAGGTATAAAAAGGATCACGTGTTAATTGATATGTGTAAAAAAGGATTATTTAAACGTGGATAATTTGACATATAAATTAAATTTTAAATATGCAAATTATAACTTACATCGTTGGGCACGCCGGATAGGGCATAGGTAAGTAATCTGGTATGTTTTTACAGTGACGAGGTAATGGGTAGAAGGACATACTGCAAAAAAAAAAAAACTATACAAATCAGATGGTGCGAATCGAGCTAAGTGTAATTTTGATGTTGGACACAGTGCGGATATTTAATTTAAAGCCACGCGTAGCTAGAGGCCATATTTCACGTATAGGTTTCATTTTCAAATTTAATTCAGGTTAAAAAAAATTGGGATGTGTTTTAAGATGTGGGAACAACAGAATAGATGCTATAACAATGTTTATTAAATTTGAATAAGATTTTATATCAGAATTTGAACTACTATATCATTATATTATTATTATTATTATTATTATTATTAGCAACGCGTCTTACTACCCGTTCGGGTTATACGCACTTACGCTAGTGTGTAATGGTAGGGTGATTGTGAGATGAAATGGAGGACCTACAGTTTAACGTGGAATCCGAACCACAGTGGAGGCCTGGAATTCCCCACATTCACAAGTACATCATTATAGAAATGACTGGTGACCTGATGGTCTAGGGGTAAGGTGTTGGACTTCTGTGCTGGGTGTCTGGGGTTCAATCCTCTGTCCCGACACAGATTTATCTGATTGCCAAACCCTTCCTTCACCTCTGACAAGACGTGTAATAATCACAACTTGTGAATGTGTGGAATGCCAGGCCTCCACCGTGGTTCGGATCCCACGTTAAACTGTAGGTCCTACATTTCATCTCACAACCACCCTACGATTACACATCAGCGTAAGTGCGTATAACCCGAACGGGTAGTTAGACGCGGTGTTAATAGAAATAATAATTACAGAAATGAGTTATTTCTTTATAAAACTCGATTCTACATATTTTCTTTAAATTAGACCATTTTGTTTACTTTTTAAAGAACTTCACTTATAGTCAAGAAAATTCAATATACTTATTTGAAATCAAATATTGAAAATAACAAGCTTACCCTGAACTTATCAGAGTCCCACAGCTTTTATTTTGTCCACGTGTCTTACTACCCGTTTGAGCTGTCCACGTATTTACACTATTGATCTAGGGATGAAGAAGGAATAATTTAAAGGAAATGTACCCAAATTTGCGTGGAGTTAAATTGAGAGATCATTTAAGAAAAATACCCTCAGCAATACCCAACCAGGATTCGAACCCCGATCTCATGCCATCAGCAATCCAGTCCACCACGAGAGTGACGTCTTAGACCATGAGGCCACCGATGTGGGTGCGAGTTTATATAACCTATAACTGGTGTCAGATCATGAGCTTGGGGTTCGAATACAAATATCTACCAGTACCTTTAAGGGCCAGTTTTATTTGGATCACCCTGTATTTACTTTCAAAGTCAATGTTAATTTATTTAAGGTCTAAAGTGAAAATGGCATAAAATACAATCATTACTAAACATTTTTCTTATACGCGAGTAGTTTAAATAGAATTTAAAAGTTTCCAGGTGCTTTTCTAACAAAAAAAATATTCATAAATATATTACTTCTCAATGTTATTATTTTATTGATTTCAATGAAACAAAATATTTATACAAACTTAAAAATAAACTTAAAAAATATACTCACAATTTATATTTAGTGATAAGATGTATTTGGATTTAGTGTAATAAAACCTTCTGGATCTAGATAAATATTCCGCATCTGTGGTATTGCGGTCAGAGTTTCTAGCTAAAAATTCAGAGGTCCTGGGTTCGATCCCTGGCACTTGCAGAACTTTCTGTTAAGCAGTGAGTCCATAACGGGGCCAAACTCAGCCTTATGAGTACTACTTGAATGAATAAATAGCAGCTCCAGTCTAGAAAACTGAGATTAACGTAGGGAGGGTTCGTTGTGCTGACCACATGAAACCCTCTATCCGCAAATGTTGGTACTACCGTCGATAACTGTGGCGGCCACTCGGTCGGTATGGTGTAGTAAACATTTTATAAACTCAACTCATCTTCTTACTAATCTAATGTAAACATTACTTGCTTGGTTAACTAAAATGAGGTTAGGGTTTAAAACAAACTTATAGTTCAGCTGAACGAGAACGCTTATAATCTCCAGACTAATGAGTATGTATATATTAGGAAACAACTTCTCTTCACTTGTTTGGTTGTCATAGCAAATTTACATTATACAATAATGAATTACTTAAGAAGGCTGGTCGACAACAATACTCAGGCTCTGACAAGACGTGTATTAATCACAACTTGTGAATGTGTGGAATGCCAAGCCTCCACCGTGGTTCGGATCCCACGTTAAACTGTAGGTACTCCATTTTATCTTACAATCACCCTACCATTACACATCAGCGTTAGTGTGTATAACCCGAATGGTTAGTAAGACGCGGTGCTAATAATAATAATAATAATAATAATAATAATAATAATAATAATAATAATAATTATTATTATTATTATTATTATTATTATTATTATTATTATTATTATTATTATTATTATACCAATGCTTAGGGTAAACCACATAAGAAATGTACTTACAACTAAATTTGAGATATATTTTAAAAGAACAAAAATAAGGGTTATCATTAAATCAATTAATTAAATAAATTATTAATTAATTAATTAAATCAATACAAATATTTTATGCTACTTGACGGATCATTTATGTAATTTGAAATTCAACCTCATCGAAACACATCTATCTGTGAAGCGCTAAAGTAACATACATGATTTAAAAATCCATGACAGTAAAATGTTTATTTTTAAAATAACTTGAAAATCTTGAAACAACATTAAATTTTAGCTTTCATAAAATTTAGACTAAAATGTTTAAAAAATATATAAATTTTGTTTTACTAAAAAAATAAACCAAAATGTATTATAGAGCTTATTACTAATTTAATTTAATTTAAAATCATTAGATAAAAAATCATACCCTTGAAACATCTAAAGAAAAAATATGTAACAATATTAATTGTTAATAACATTATCAAATAAAAACTATAGGATTTATGCTCATATTTCAATTTGTGTAAAATGTATCAGCAGAGAAGATAAGATATATGTGGATGGTTAAAATTGTTGAGGGACGAGACTTATGTAAAATGGTTTCTGCTGTGGATTGTAGACATTGACGGTAAACAAAAGGTCCTTGGAATTAAAATTAAGGCTGTCGTGAAAAGAAACAGGCAAATGTTTCAAATTATCACACGCAATGTTGTTAGATAATGCTTTCAAGCCTTGATTATTTACATATGGTTACTATGGCTTTTGTTTTTATTTTAAAATAATCACTCTGAAAAATCCCTCGAGCGTCAACGACAGTTTCATCCAAACAAACAAAACAAATACGTAGTTTTAGCTACTGAATAAAAATAAAAACAATTTATGTAAAAATAGTCAAACTCTTACAATAGCTCGCTTACGGGCTCAAACATGTTTTTTCAAAAAATATAATAAGGAATCCAGAGTTGTAAACGAATGTAAAATGCGATAATACCAGGTAAGTAATAGCTTTGTAATAAATATAATTTAATCTATATTAAATTAAATTGTTTATATGCAAAACCCACTGCTATAATATTTTAATTCCCTTATCACCATTGGAGTACAATTAATTAGGTTTATACCCACGCATTAAGATTTATTTTTGGCGTGTCTTTGTGACTTCATTTGTAGCTCAGTTTGTGGGAAATTATCCGGTACTAATGTACCGTTGCACATGAGACGCCCTAATGTACTAATCGTACTTCCTTTCCGTGGAGGATCTTTCCATGTCCCGCTGAGATGGTGTGATGGTGAAAGTGGGTATGTGGGTACCAGTGGAAACACTTAAACCTAACTAAAGTCAAATCAACCAAACCCTGGAGACCATCGGGGCATTTCCCCTTTCAGGAAAAATACCCAATGTATCAGCCGGAAACCGAACCCGGAACCCCTAGGCTCGTATCAAGGTGCATTGATCACTACACTATAGAATCACTTTGGTATCAATATCAAATTCCACCATTTTAAATTAAATAGTAGGTGACCTGGCGGCCTAGGGATAAAGTGCCAGACTTCTGTACTGGGGTACGGGGTTCAATCCTCGGTCTCGGCAGATTTATCTAGTTACCAAACCCTTCCTTCACCTCTGACAAGACGTGTATTAACCACAACTTGTGAATGTGTGGAATGCCAGGCCTCCACCGTGGTTCGTATTCCACGTTAAACTGAAGGTCCTCCATTTCATCTCACTATCACCCTACAATTACACATTAGCGTAAGTGCGTATAACCCGAACGGGTAATAAGATGCGGTGCTAATAATAATAATAATAATAATAATAATAATAATAATAATAATAATAATAATAATAATAATAATAATACAATAATAATTTATATAAATTATATTATTTATAGGATTCACCCACTCTTGGGTGAGCGCAAATAAACGGCGCTAATTTGCTCTCTCAATGCGCCTGCTTTCTACGAAATTCAGGTGCATCATTTAAAGTTGTGTCTGCGCATAATCTCGATAAGTAAGCTGTAGCAATTACAAAGAATCGTGGAGGAATTATCTACAAATAGTGATCTTTTAATTATTCTACCAAAAATAAGACAATGTTCAAAAGAATGGGATGGTGGATAGAGGCGCAAACTAATTTATGGGTTAATATGGTCATCCACCTAGATAAAACATAATTGTATATTAATATATTAAAACATTTAAACATACATTGACTACATGAAGGGCAAAGGTATTTTTTAATGTGATTCAAATGTAGATTGCTCACGAAAGTAGAACGTCTTCACCAGAGGCGACAACCCCTTTTGTGTTCCGATATAAAGCTGTCAAAGGTAGTCTCGAAAGCATCCAGCGTTTCTCCAATATTTTTTTTTTATTTTATTTAATTTTGTTCAAACATATTTATGTGTATTCCTTTAATTCAATCTTTTTTAAAATAATCTTTCTTTATAGAAAAATATATAAAATAAAATGTTCATATTCTTACAAAACCATTAACATTTCCGATTACGATTAATTAAAGTAATAATCGTCACTCTATTTAGTGGCCACATAGTCTAAGGCACTACTCTCGCAATAGACTAGACTGCCGAGGACAGGAGAGATCGGGGTTTGATCTCTGAGGGTGGTTTTCCCCCTTCCCACCACGCTAGTGTGGGTACACTTTATCTAAATTAAACCTTTATATAATTCCTTGCAAATTAACGTAGTTGACACATAGGCGTATAATCCGAACGAATATTAAAACGCTGTGTTAAAAAAACAAAATGGTCTAATTCAAATATTATTTGAAAGTGCTTCATATATTCGGGAGTCTAAGAGAATTAAATAACATCTTTTAATCACGGTGTCGTTTTCTTACGCGGTCGACTGAAAAGGGTCACGAGCTCGGCACAGCACAAATAATTGGCTGTGATAAACTACATTACAAATCTTCAATCTCCCCCCAACCCCAGAAAAAAATCAACCCACATTAAAGATCGTTGTCATTTATGAAAAACTAAGTTGTATTGTGACAAAAAATAAACAAGCATAATTAAAATTTATAATCTTATAACAGAAAACGTTGTTTCACGCACTTGTTTTTCAACGACCATACTCTCTATCCCTCTCACAAATAAAAGAAAATGATTGACAAATTTGATAGGCGTTTAGTTCAGAGAAACAAAGCCCCAATAACTTAGATCCAAAACACTTGTCGTTCAACCGTAAATCACTAGTCACTTGATTCTTATAGCTTAATGAAACAAAATTTGGTAATTTACATCCACAATACAAGTGAATTCACCTATCATAATGATTGATACTGGTTCCTATGTGAGAAGAGGAGGACCCGATTCAAACCCAGCCGGGGTCGATGAATTTTTCGTGAGCAATATAAATCTGTGGCGTAACTTTATTCTGAGAGGAAGTAAAAACTTCAGTCCCATTACAATTGTGGTATGCATAGGGAATCCTGGAAGGTGTGTGAAATTACCATCCCGGCAAAATTGGTAAATTCTTTCGCTCTTGCTCATCGAAATTCTCGTGTGTTGATATAATCAGTCAGTTCAGAAAGTGAAAGTTAATTACCCAAATAAATAAAACTATTTATTTCCATTGATAATGTTCAACAATATTGTAATAAAAAACCAAAATTGAAATATGTTTGGACTTTTTTATTAGATTAGACTGACAAAGTGTCTTAACATTAATTTGTAAATATTATAACTATAAAGATTATTTCTTACCAGTGTTCTTTGACACCAATTGCACGACAAAGCAAAATTTCAAAATTGCAAAAATTTTGCAGCAACCAGCATATATCTACAAATGCATATTTTCATACGTGCCCACAAAAGACTAGATGACATCAACTCCCTTCTCACAAATAGTTTAGCTGTTGATCTTAGAAATAAAACTAATCTTTGACTTCCCTTACCCATTCTTCCACACATGATCACAGTGACAGACTACCATCAATCGTAATCAAAACATCTTTCCTTTTCACTTGGTTTCACATTCAAACAGAACGTCAATTTATCTTACAAAGAGTTCATCATTTCCTCTAACAGTTCATTCTCTTTACCACACAATACTCTCATACACCAATTTCCAATAGTTTATATCCTCACCAGCTTGTCAACAGATGGGCCCTTCAGTTTTAACCTCAGCTCTCCGTCATATATTTGGTCATCCGAGGAGAATATTGTACAGTTTATTATTTTTATTTGTATGTTAAAAAGTGTACTCTTTTATAAATCTATATTTGTACAGACTCGTATTCTTAAAAAATAAGGTAGAACTTATTTTGATTATTTTTTGTGATTTATCATTGCACTATACTAATATAAAATTATTGCAATTTTATTTTATTAAATTTGATTATTATAAATTATTACATGTATAAATCTATAAACAATTAAATATATGTTTGTAGGCATTTAATATTAATTACTTTTTATTCACTTCTTCAACTTAATACCTATCTCATGTATTTAAGTAACATATTATTTAAATTAATAAAATTATCAGTGGATCTTTAAAAATATTTTATTTGCAGTTCCTATCAGTCAAAAATAAATGCAATTTTTATTTTATTATTTGTATCCTCTTTCAATTGATCTTTGGTAACAAACAATAATTATTCCCCTTTTCAATATATTGTAGCCTTAACAACATTTTCAATTTAAGCGTTATATTACTTTTAATTGAAAACGCCCCATTATTAGGCCCAGAAACTTTCATCAAACACCTTAAACATATCTTAATATCCCATCCAAAATAAGTATCGATACTCACCCGAAAACACAAAAGCAGCCATTTTGGTTATTTTTCTTTTGTTTAGCAAACGAACAAAAGAGATACTGAATCTTGGTTGAACGATACCCTGGAAAAAACAATGTAGGTCCTATCTTAAATTACATATGTTTGAAGACATGTTATAACTTGAACTCTTAGTTTCTAATTTTCAGGAATAGAAGTCTCGAATTTTATTTGACACGATTTATATACTGGAAGATCTCGAAGTTAAAAATTACATTATTATGACCAACCATTTTTGAGTAAGTCAAATCTTGTAACTTTGGCACAGAGCTAACCAGGACAGTTCACTGACGAATAATGCATCATCTGAGAAGTCTTAATACTATTCGTATGGGAGAAAGTCACCCACCTCAATAGTAAGATGGGGCCAAGATAAAACTTGAAAGAAATTTCAACCCCCCACAATAATATATCTTGATCCGCCACTTATCAATGCTATTCTTATGGGAGAAAGTGATCTATGTGGAGGATCAATGTTAACCTTATGGCATAAAGTGAGCCAGGACTCTAATTTAAACCACTACTCCCCTGTCCTGTCAAAATCCACTACTTGAAACGGCAGGCTAATAATGCAGTCATCAGGCCAACAAAGCTGTGAGCCGTTCAGTGACCCTATGATCTCGTAATGGAGCTCATCAGGGCACTGGCGCTGGGGCCCGGGGTTTATTTCCGGCCGCCATCATTCATAAAGCTCTACACGCTTCCTGCCTTTACCGGAATAAACAGAACGGCCCCATATGACTGGCCGCCTCATCTAACGCTTGCCGGATATTGACGCGCGAGCAACAAATCTCTCCCTTTTCCTCCTTGCACAGCTTCCGGCAATCAACCAAAACTGTACTGCGATTGTGATCGGTTCTTGTAAAAAATGTTCTTACCGTGACAGTTTTTATTAGACAACTTATTTTTAATATGACGCATCATCAAACCGACACCTTCCAAGAACATGTTTAGTCCATTTCAATATGTGCCCTTTTTATTTTATACCTTGGGTGGGGTGGAAACAGACGATGTGTGTTGAGGAAAGTGGTGGATAGCGTGAGTGACATTATATTCAAAAAGTGAAAAAATGCAGGAGGAAGTTTGCTTTTATTTAGGTAGTGAATATTTATTTAAAGTGTTAATTTTCCAGTGACAATTAATTTTAATGAAATTAGAGCATACGTTCAAACATATGAGTTGACATAAATACCAAATATGAATATCTATTATATAAAAAACAAGTTTCTCAAAAATATACCTTATATTTCATTTATCGTACAGTAAAAAGGATATTTATTTTTTCTTTACTCACACTATCTGTTTTGGGTGTGGATATTAAATTATGAGCAATTAAGAAATAAATGCCAATAAAATAAAAGTTTGTACCATTAACTATTGGAACACCAAATTTCTCACTTCATAAATTTTTTTCCCAGGGATCCCCTAAGATTCGTTTGAATAATTCCCATGTACATTGTTTATGTTCTAGAATATTTTATTGGTATGTCTTTCATGATTGTTCACCATTTAATATTCTCACCCAATGGCGAGAGTGTGCGTAAAGAAAATTATTATTGCTATTATTATTATTATTATTATTATTATTATTATTATTATTATTATTATTATTATTAGCACCACGTCTTACTACCCGTTCAGGCGACACGCCCTTACGCTAATGTGTAATGGTAGGGTGATTGTGAGATGAAATGAAGGACCTACAGTTTAACGTGGAATCCGAACCACGGTGGAGGCCTGGCATTCCCCACATTCACAAGTAGTGTTTAAAGAAAAAAAATATTTTCTTCATTTTAGTGTACGATAATAGAAATATAAGGTTTATTTTTGAAAAAATTGTTTTTCATACTATTCATAATGATGTTTATCAGGAAGTTCGAACCGAATATGGTTCCGGTTTGAGAAAAATAAATGTTCCTGTTCTTTTCTGTTCTTGGTTAAGTTCCTGCCCTTGTTAAGGTTTTTCAACTTTCTATTTAATAATCATGCTACCATTATAAAAATCGTAACTAGAAAACTATATTAAAACAAATGACAACAAAATAAAAGTTAACCATATAAAAATACTCTGACAAAAATATCCTGAGAAAATGGAATAAAAGTGTTTAAAAATAAAATTAAGTTAAAGAATGAAAGACATTAAATGTAAATATAAAAAATATTTTAGACAAATTTAGAACCTTTAAGAACCAAAACATATATCAATTCCAATTATGGTCTTGGTTCTTAACCAATTTATTTTTAGAGTTCATGTTCCGGTTCGGTTCCACTTCCTGATTTCTAGTCTGTGAGGAAAAGGGAACCTTACTTCACCATTAAAATGTAATATTTCTTGCATATTTTTAATTTCATAGAGTTGACCTCGGTGTTCTTGAGGTAAAGTGCTCGCCTCAAGACTTGATATCCTTGGATTCAAACCCAGCCAAGGTCAACGAATTTTTCTTGAGCTATAAATATCCGTAGCACAACTTCCTTCGGAGAGGAAGTAACGACATCGGTACCATGTCGATTGTGGTATGTCAAAGAACCCTGGGAGGTATGTGAATATACCTCTCTTGGGAAAATTGGTAGGTCCTTTCCCTCTCGCTCAGAGAAATCATTGTGTGCTGATATAATCAGTCGATTCAAAAAGTGCATGTTAAATACCTTAAATAAATGAATAAATACTAATTTCATAGACCCCACTTCGGTGATCGAATGGTCTAAACTCTATATCGTCACTCTCGCAATGAACTGGACTACTGATGACGGGATTTTTTTTTATATAAATAAAACACTAAGGTGAAAATAAAATGAAACTATATAACATGGCACAATCGTATAGTATAAATACAGTACAATTTTCTTAGGAAGAACCAAATCTGACAGCTTGAAAAGTTACTACTTTCACGTACGCCAAAACATGTGATATACAGCCGACACCTCTGATAGAAACCGGCCTTGTGGAATAATGGTCAGTGCACCTGGCTACGAACCTAGGGCTCCCGGGTTCGATTCCAAGCTGGTATCTTGTGTACTTTTCCCTTAAGGGGAATTACCCAATGGTCACCAGGGTTTGGTTAGCTAGGCTTAAGTTATATTGTGGTTCCACTGGTTCAACACCCTGACACCTTCATATCATCTCATCTCAGCGGGACGCGGAAAGAACCTCTATGGAAAGGATGTACGATTAGTACATTCTAGAGTCCTCTGTGCAAACGGTACATTAGTACTGGCTAATCTTTCCATAGACTGGGCTACGAATGATGTAGCCCAGACGCGCAATATTATTATCATTATATTACCTCTGACAAATATTATCTATAACTTTAAATTAATACAAATAATATAATAAAACTTTGTCTATTTTGGCTGCAAAAAGTACGTTTGTATTTTAAGAAAGGTCCTTTATAGCAAAAATCCTACTGTATCAAATGGTGTACTTTTTTGTGTGATCACCAATGTTTCGCTATATTAAAAGTTAAAAAGATCATAAGAGCAGTACGATGAGCGCATGCGTGGTTTATTGTCTGTACGAATCACTTTATTGGATACTGTTTGATCTAACCTGATACCTGACACATATCCAGGCACGGATCACTTTAGCTTCTTAGGAGAGAGAATTTGCTGGTCGCTGCACGATCTACTCTCGAATGCTATAGGGATTATCTAGCGCTTAAAATAATAAAATACAACCTGATTTAATATCCCGTCTCACAGCTCTGTTAGTGTTTAACTTTGAAAGGTAATACTCGTGGCTTGAACCAGGTATCTCATCGTGCTGCGGTTTTCTGTATCCTACATTTTTTTTAAGTAGGGGAATTTAAACTAGTGAAACCATTTAACCATATTTTAAAATATACAAAAAAAGTGAACACTAATTATTTTAGAATTATAAAGATATTTAACTGATAATAATCTCACTGTTTTCAAGTTAAGAATGCAGAACACGACATTTTGATAGAAGTTTTATTTATAACATAACAGTGTATCTTATATACCGGTTAATCGGCTGTGATATGAACTCTTAATAGAAGGAAAAACGAGTTGAGACCAGTATTTTGTAGTTTTTTAATAACAGATAACGTTTTTTGACCAAAATAAATAACATTTATTCAATGGATATATTTAGTTTGATTTTCTACACTTAGTAATATAAACAGTTCTTAAATATTTGTCAAGGGTGTCCTGAAATTTAGTAACAACTTTTTCTGTCTATATGAAAAGTTTCTCATCTAATGCTGCTATGCTCATGATGTATATTATTATTATTATTATTATTATTATTATTATTATTGGCACCACGTCTTACTACCCATTCGGGTTATACGCAACTACTCTAATGTGTAATGGTAGGTGATTGTGAGATGTAATGGAGGACCTACAGTTTAACGTGGGATCCGAGCCACGGTGGAGACCTGGCATTCCCCACATTCACGTGTTGTGATTAATACACGTCTTGTCAGAGGTGAAGGAAGGATTTGGCAATCAGATAAATCTGTGCCGGGACCGAGGATTGAACCCTGGGCCCCTGGCATAAAAGTCCGACACCTTATCCCTAGACCACCAGGTCACCGATAGATATTCGACAACTTTTATTTTAGCACCGCACTTACTACTTTTCAGGTTATACTTATGTCTAATAATTACTCTAGTGTGTTAAGGATTAGAAAGATTGAATTGAAAGGAGGTCTTAGATCATGGATCCACGGAAGCAAGATTTTCAAGAACTGTTGATACTGTTGAACCTATGTGAAGAAAATTAAACTATGTTTGTACTGAAGTAATATTTGATTTATTTTGTTTTTTAAAAAAAGCTATAAAAACCTCGAAAACACTGCTCTTAGTTCGCGTTCCTTAAATTCACGCCTTAATTCTTGTCTCCTTGTATCCTAATTTAAGTTATCTTTAGTAAAACTAAATAAATACATTTCCCTATTTGTTCCTTACTAAATCCCACGCTTGCGCAATAGAGACGAAGTTAACCGAATTTTGAGCAGCCTCGCGCGCCAGATGTGGTTCCAGGCTGCACCAGCCTGCATACTAACACCACGAAGCAAGGGCCGAGCCACGTGATGGTGTTATATTTCGTAAGAAAACACTGCCGGGAGCGCTGATGGCGGTGAGGTGGTACATCACAAGCGAAATATTGGTCCCAGAAGCGAAACTCCGAGAAGCTACACATGTAAAATGGATGAGCTCAAAACAGATTCTAGTTAAAATGGATGAGTCGAGTGTTTCCTGAAGGAAGAAGACAAACAATCGCCATTCTTCCACATCTTTAGTTACAAACAACGCGGAAAACAAGTTTTTTTTTTAAATTTCTATAGAAAGAAAAACTAAATAGTATAAAATAATTTTTTTAAGTTTATATTTGAAGTAATATTGATTTAAACAGATTTTTTTTAAATTATCTTTTCAATCATAAATTAGTCAAAAGTACATTCGTGAACTAAATATTGGTTAGGTAAATATTTATGACGGTCCAATGTTCTCTCTCATTCATCAGTCTTTTTTTTTTTTTTTTAGCATTGATGATACAAGCGTGAAACAAATGAAAATGAGAAAATATTAAAAATTCCCTTGTTTGGACCAAAATGGAGTCGATCTATATTTTAAAATGAAAGAGATGCGATGGTATACCCGTTCTTCACACGGGGAATTTATAATGTAGTTTTGTTATTTTTAGTATATAAAATTAACCACAGAGAATGGTAACCAAATCCTAAATTATATTCATATATTAATCCTTTATTGGTTTAAATTGTGATACAAACCTCGAAAGTAGTCAAAATAAGGATATAATATAAACGTGGTTTAAAAGCTGACATTTCTTTTGAAGATTAAGTTATAACTTTTATTTAGACAATATTTTGAACTCTTTCTTGTTGGTGCTGATAAAAATAAATGGTACGATGGCCCGAACAGACTTTCTCCAGGTTTTATATTAAAATAGACAATTACAAATACTCGTAAGATTTGCAAAAATAAATAATAAGTCTATACATGGTTGTAGAAACACTACACCAAAGATCACAAATGAAATAATATACACTGTTACTTACTCTATGGCATTAGAAACTAGGCAAATTGATGGAGAGGATTTGAGAAAAGAGAAACATCTTTGAAACCAAAGAGCAAAACAATCAAATTCCATTTCAAAGACGTGAATTAAAAATTGTAATATGTTTGCTTGCATTTCAAATAAAAGATTTTTATCCTTAATAATATAGTAGGGCCCCCATATCCGCGGGTAATACGTTCCTAGATCCACCGCAGTCACGTGAAACCGCGGATGATACCGAACTATTATATAACGTGGTATTTATGTAACATACCAAAAATACGGTAAAGTTTAATTGATAAATTATTCACAATAAGACACTACCAACGTTAAATAAATTATATAAATATAAAGTATATTGTAAACTAGAGTGTATTTAATATATTATTCCACATTCTTCTTGTTGCGACGATCATTGATGATGATGGTGATGGTGATATGATAGGGCTAGGAACACGATGATGCGATGAAGTGAGGAGATTGTGTAGGCATTATGACTTATAAATCATTTCTTTAATAAAAAATTAATAAAATTGGACAGTGGTAAACCACGGGTACCTAACCAGCGGGTACGGGGGCCTACTATACTAAAATTTTACAACGATAAGTTATTTAGTATCTCAAATAGTTGCGGGGAAATTATGAAAATTGGTAACTTTCCCTTACATAAATAAAGTAGCCTCAAAGTCATTTTCGTGAAAAATTGGGAATCGCCATCTTATTTTTAATAATGAACAGGGTCTAGATAATAAATTCAATCAAAATCGCTAACAAACGTGTCGGGGAAATGTCAAGGTAATTAAGGGGAATTTTCTCCTTTGATTACCTGACATTTGTCATTTTGGTAAATTTCATCGTCGAGATACAATAGACTTTTAGTCATGACCAAGGGGTACAATCTAAAATGAAGTTTGATAACCACCGGTCTAAGGTGTCACTCTGGTGTTAGACTGGCCTGATGATGACGGGGATATCAGGGTTCGAATCCCCGTCGCAAATTCGGGTAGATAGCCTACAAAATGTGTCCTTTCTAATCCCTACTCCATTAAAGTAATTTATCATATACGCGCATATCCTGAACAGGTGCGGTTTTAAAAAGAACAATTTGGAAAGAATGTCAAAAAGGGAAACTTATTCAATTATTCCAGGATTACTAGGAGACATCTTAGTACGAGTAATGAACCTAGACATTGTTCTTATTTCATGATGTGAATGCACTTAATCAAGTGTAGTAAGCTGTCTTAAAGAATGTTGATACCAAATTAACCAGCTACCTTGACAGTGTTGCCACTATTTTACTACCATATTCCTTGTGTCTTCCAAGTTTTCCAGTATGAATTACCATTTTTCCAGGCAGCTTAGATTTAAGAAAAGAGTATTGAAATTTAATTTTCCATCAAACTGACTAGTGTCTTCTAACTTCTGTCTAAAACAGGGTGGTTTAAGTTGATAGGGATATACATCTGTTGTCGCTTCAAAACCCTTGTTTAATGTGTAATAAGCAATAAGACATGTTTGAATAATAATATTTAGCACCGCGTCTTACTACCCGTTCGGGTTATACGCTTTAAGTACTAATTACGCTAATGGATTAGGAATTTATGAGGTTTAATTAGAGGAAGTGAACCCGCATTTGCGTGAAGGGAGAGTGGAAAACCATTTAGGAAAAACCACCCCCAGTTCACCCGACCGAGATTTGAACCTCGATCTCCCCGTCCTCAGCAGTCGAGCTCAACACGACAAGCGCGTTAGCCAACTACGCCACCGAGGCGGGTTTGGGTGGAATAAGCGTGCTTAATTATTCACTTCACTTTTTCTCTAAACAAAGAACTACTTCTAAGCCTTCAGTTAAATGTCCCAAATTAACAAACATTTCAGTATTTAAACGAAATTTCGCAAAATTTATTTTGTTTTATCAGTTTTCCCGGTTTCCCAGGTGTGTGGCAACCCTGTATAATGGTCAGGTTGATTTAGAATGTAACCAATAGTGAGGGCGGTCCGACACTTTAGATCAGTCGGTAGAGTATCCGTCTACTGAGCCAAGGGTCTCAAGTTCAATTCCTGGCAAGGCCGAACAATTTATCATTGACGAAATGTTTGTTTCTCCTTTCAAATAAATAAATTAACGATCGAGGCTGCATGTTTTGTTGTTTTTTCTGTTCTATATTTAAGTTGGTTGACAAGTTAGGTGCTGATATAGTCAGTCTGATCAGAAAATACACGTTAAATACATCAAATAAATGAAAATTATAGTAAGCTAGCCTCCTAACTATCAGGATTTATCAATCAATACTCCTCTGATTCTAGCCTCCCTTTCATTAGTATTAGGAATCCAGAAAGGATGGGTAGGTCGTTTGTAACATAACTAACTCTCTAAGAGGTACTACAAAACTCCCAACATAGCCCTTTTCTGCAGATATAATGGAAAACCATGATGTTGAATCAAATATTGAAAGTCATCCCAATTTTACACGACCGAAATTCATACCTCGATCTAATCATAAGCGTAAATCCAGTTTATTGCGAGCTTGACGTCTTAAAATGCCTGGCCAACAGTCCTCTGTTAATTTAAGAGCCAAGGTAGGTAAGTAATATGGCAGGTCACAACTATTTAACTAAGGTGCACTTAGAATATAAATTAAGACAGTGTGTTAACGTCACCACTAAACAAGCAGTTTGCATGGTTGACCCTCCATTACCTGTTAACTAGAGTACATAAGTTTCCTTTGGTTGCTTATACATTTCCCTGGTCTTACAAGTTGTGTACAGTCTTATTTCAATACGAAGGAACCTTTTTAACATTTAGTCATATAAACGTTACTAAAACCATTTTAAAAATATTGCTTCGGTCGTCGAATGATCTTAATCATCACCCTCGCATTATTGTGCTGCCAATGAAGGATATATCTGGGTTCAAATACCAGTCGAGTGTACTGATGTGTGGTTTTACATTAATGGGTTTGTATTCTCCTCCCATGCAAATGTGGGTACACTTTATTTAGTTTCAACCGTTGTAATATTTAACACAATAGCGTAATTAGTACAGATGCGTATGAAACCTCCTTTACCTAACTAATCAAAATATAAGGCGAAAATAGTTAAAAGAAAAATTAGTAACACAATCAGAGTGTGTCGCTTGAGTAATTGTTCCAATTGTCTGAGTACAGACACCTGAAACTCAGAGCACGCAACTCATCTGATAGCGGGAATGAGAGTTAGATGGCCGTCCTCAAAATTATATACGTTCCCAAAAATTATAAAGGATGAATAAACATACGAGTAAACAAACAAATATCCTAAGGGTATTTTCAAATTTTTATATTATTAAGTAAAAAAAATGCCTTTTTTATATTTATCATAATAGATGTAATTAAATCTATACTTATAAAATAACATGTCCTGATTGACTGACTGACTGACTGACTGACTGACTGACTGACTGATTCATCATCGCCGAGCGCAAACTATCAAGGCTAGAAGCATGAAATTCGGACTATATATTCATTTTGTTATGTAAGCACCCATTAAAAAAGGATTTTAGAAAATTCCACCCCATAGGGGTCAAAATAGGGGATGATAATATGTATGATAATATGTATGAAAGTCCGTCATTTTGAAAGTTACATAAACAAAATTTTGTATTTCGGTTATATGACGTAAAACAAATAAATACGTGTTTCAGGAATTTTGGAAATTTTATTTAATAAGGGATGAAAAAGGGGGTGAAAGTTTGTATCGGACTGACTGACTGATTCATCATCGCCGAGCGCAAACTATCAAGGCTACAAGCATGAAATTCGGACTGTATATTCATTTTGTTATGTAGGCACCCACTAAGAAAGGATTTTAGAAAATTCCACCCCAAAGGGGTCAAAATAGGGGATGATAATATGCATGATAATATGTATGAAAGTCCGTCATTTTGAAAGTTACATAAACAAAATTTTGTATTTCGGTTATTGACGTAAAACAAATAAATACGTGTTTCAGGAATTTTGGAAATTTTATTTAATAAAGGATGAAAAAGGGGGTGAAAATTTGTATCGGACTTGCATTATTTTTGATCTGAGGTCAAGTTATGGTCATTAACGTAACGTAATATTTTAAATTAATCTGTAAATACATATGTATATTTTCGTATTTGTATATAATCAACTTCCACGCGAGCAAAGCCGCGGGCAACAGCTATCTAGTTTATGTATATATGTAATTCAATAGATAAAAACATATATGATGTATTAACAAAAAAAAATAATTATGATAGTCGTAGAGTGTGTAAATATGTAATATTTATCATGTATATGAAAGGTATATATAAAAACAATAGCAAAGTTAAATATAGCATTTCTTTTAAAAATTTGCAAGAGAAAGTAAATAACTTTATTTATTTTAACAATCACTTTCCACAAGGACTTGTTTGTTAAGTTACGTTAAATAGCCCCTAATAAAAACTATTTACAAATGTATATCTATCTCCACAAAACGCATACATGTAAATAAACAATTATTTGAACCAGGCAGTATTCAAAAGTGAGTCCTCAAGACTTCTATCATCAGTCATTAAAAATACTTCAATTCATATTTCCACTTTAAAAGAAAACATCCTCAATTAGAATACGTAATATAATGAAAAGACTAGATAACTTGCAAGAGTAATTTCAAACAAGATAAACTTTCTCATTATTGTAAACGAAAGAATGAAAATTCATTAAGGTCAATTTCAATAACAAATCACAAAATTAGACCTCATTACCATGACTTCTTTCATCTATCTTTCAACTCAAAAAGTAATATACAAAAAAAAAAAAATTAGAAAAATAAATATAAATCTCAACATTATAACCTTTGAATAATTTCATAATATCAACAAATTTAATTTTAGTCTATGATTACAACGATTATTAAATTATTAAAAAAAGCCGAAAAGTGAATTTAGAAAAGGTTACATAATAACATATTTAAACCGAAAATAAATTTGTTTTTACATTTTAAATATTTGTAACCACGGTTACGTACTCCTCAACCTAAACTAAAGTCCAAGATTGCCCGACATGTTGTCATACCGGCATTATATATGCTTGAAAACCCGGAGAAACATGGAAGGGAAGGAACAAGGTGGGGGAACATATTAGGATCACAAAGGGGGGATACGCGTGACAAAAAGAGCTTCGATAACAAACTCCAAAGCACTGGAATGTTCTCGGATAGAGTGGAACAGGCATCACTTCCTTCTCTTAAGCTCTTAGGAAAGTTTTGATAGCCCGCGACCTCTAGTGGCCGCCGTTTGAACCTAGGTGGGCTTGGTCAGTCCATCATGCGGTGTGGTTATGCTCGGTTGTGTTTTCGTTGTTTCGCTGAACTGTTGTCAAGAGGTGATGGGACAGTGAGATAGTGGTAAGTTGTTTATTTCCTTTCGACTTGTATCTTCTTTAATCGTAGCCAAATGCTACAAATCTAGCCTGAATCACTAGTAAAATGGGTTGCTAAATAAAATCAATACCCGAAAAGTTATACTAATAATATTTTCAAATGTTACAGATGTACACTAATTAAACCAATATGTTTCTATTTTCTAAAAGTTCCTTTCTATTAGAATCCTACTGTAGTCTATGTATGGAGAGAGGTCATGTGGTTTCCTCAACTTGAGCGATTCGGCTATAAACCTTTCATGAGGTCCAGTGTTAATATTAACTGCCTGGTGACCGCCTTTCGTAGATTGCCCGTGAATAATTGGCATGGTAAATGCCACAATGTGTGGTGGGGTTCCACGAGGACTTGGCACACAGAAAAAAGTGTACCACTATGGACTCTGTCAGGAGTACATAGTGGTATGGTACACTCAGTTCGGTTTGTGCGAGGCCTGTCAGGTCGTTTTCATATTTTGTATTGTTTAAGACACAGTTTGATTTTCCAAGATTTAAGTAAACTTAACAAATATTAAGATAAATATCAAGATTATATTTATATGAAATGGGTCGAGTCCTTAAATTCAAATCTTAAATTTTTGTTCGATTCTCAAATTCAAATTTCAAATCCTAAAATCTTTAAAAAGAATAAGCAACAAATGATACCAGTGACATTTCGTACTACTCAAGGTGATAGCTACCTGAGAAGGGCCTACTAATGATTTTAAAATATCCGCGATGAGACAAATGGTACCAGCGACATTTCGTACTACTCAAGGTGATAGCTACCTGAGAAGGGCCTACTAATGATTTTAAAATATCCGCGATGCGACAAATGGTACCAGCGACATTTCGTACTACTCAAGGTGATAGCTACCTGAGAAGGGCCTACTAATGATTTTAAAATATCCGCGATGCGACAAATGGTACCAGCGACATTTCGTACTACTCAAGGTGATAGCTACCTGAGAAGGGCCTACTAATGATTTTAAAATATCCGCGATGCGACAAATGGTACCAGCGACATTTCGTACTACTAAGGTGATAGCTACCTGAGAAGGGCCTACTAATGACTTTAAAATATCCGCGATGCGACAATAGTACCAGTGACATTTCGTACTACTCAAGGTGATAGCTACCTGAGAAGGGCCTACTAATGACTTTAAAATATCCGCGATGAGACAAATAGTACCAGCGACATTTCGTACTACTCAAGGTGATAGCTACCTGAGAAGGGCCTACTAATGACTTTAAAATATCCGCGATGAGACAAATGGTACCTCTTGATGAAAAAGTGTACCAGGCTTCAATTTTAAATTCATTTAGCCGAATTTAATATTTGTAAACTCTGCTGTGTGTATTATTTTTTTAGTTATGAGAGAAGCTAGCTCTTTTTTTTTTTCAATTCCTTGTGATGTCAGATGGTTGTTCTTCAAACGAACCCTAAACTAACCTAACCTAATTAACTAAAACTAACCCTTTCAGGTAGGGTGGTACGAAACGTCACGAAAAATTGAGTGATACGAAATGTCGCCATTTGTCGGCACACTTTTAAAAATGTATAGTTTAATTAAAGTAAAAGTATTTTAAAAAATACCAAGCAACGCGTTTTAATACCCATTTGGATTATACGCTTACATACTAATTACACTAGTTGTTATTGGTACGGGTAGGTTATATTTAGATAAAGTGTACCCACATTTGCGTGGAAAATCATTTAGTTTAAAATACTCCCAGTAAACCTGACCTAGATTCGAACCTCGATCTCCCCCGTCACACGGTAGTATAGTCTACTCCGAGAGTAGCGCATACAAAATTCAATTTAAAATAAGTTGTTTGAGGCTTGTTGTCTCTGACAAATGATATTTGTTTTGTCATGTCAATTATGTCATAAAAAACATAAAGAACACTTTTTTTAGAAAATTATTAAGTAGTCCAATAGGCTATTAATCCAACTTTCTTCTTTTTTGTGATTTTGTTATTCTCTTAACTATAAAAGTTGCTAAGAATTATTATATCCAGTCAAAATCTTCCATATTGTATTCAAGATTCTTTTTTGGCATGTTTACGAATCTCGACTATCATAGGATTCGACAGATAAAAGATCCAATTGTCCATCTCTAACATATATAAATATTTTTTCCTCACGTAGCCGTTTAGTCTATACCCGCATACTTACATTAATTAGGCTAGGGTGTTAGGTGTGAGAAAGGTATAGTGTTAGATGACATGTACCCGAATTTGCGTGTCTGGAGAGTGGGAAAAATATTTAATTTAAAAAAAATCTATTCGAATCTTGCTCTCTCCGTCACTGACAGTCCAAGCTATTGCGAGACTGACGATTTTGACCATTCAACCATTGAATGTAGGTATCATATTTTCCATACACAAGACAAACTCCTTATATATTTTATTCCAAGACGCTACACTAGTGATGGGAACTATCGAATGAAAGCTTTCGAATAATTCTATATTATTAAACTAATGACCTATTCGATAGTTTACAAATCATTCAAATAAAAAGTATTCAAATTTGTTCTCGTTGGTGTTGATCAATAGTCAACCTGCTTCTTTTTATTATTATTATGTTTATTATTATTATGTGTTCTGTCTTACGACGGCTCCATTACTATTGTCAGAGAACTTAGACCGCCAAATCATTCTGTCCTCTTCCTCCTCCTTCAGATCCCATAAATTTCTTCTTCCTTCAAATCATCCAATATTTGAATCCTCCTTGTTCCTAATCTCCTCTTTCTTTCATCCTTTCTTTCTGTAACATCTTTCAGAAAACAATTCCTCCTAATAATGTGCCCGATCCAGTTTGCTTTTTTTTATCAAAGAATCACATTTAAAATGGTTCTCTTCTCACCCACTCTTCTTAGCACTACTTCATTTGTCACCCTGTCTGTTCACCTGATCTTCTCAAGTCTTCTCTAGCACCACATTATAAAGCTCTACAAGTATTTCTTTTTCATCTCCACGAGAATCTAAATTTCTGCTACATACACCGCAATGCTCCAAATGTAGTATGTGGACAACTTTACTACTGTATTTTACTTGTAATATTCAAACAAAATATTCGTTTCCTTAAGGTCTACTATTGGGAAGCACTACCGTGCTCTTCCTTGCTGATTGATAGTCATCCTAACGGATTCGAATGTTTTTCTTGTTATTATTATGAAAAATAGTTGTTACTTTTAGGATTATTATTAGAAATCAGACCCAAAATGAACTTTCATAATCAAATATCCTACTTTTATTTAATGCAAAATGTAACATTTATATTTTTTCCAATTCAATGATCGAATCTTCATGTCTATATAGTATTATTCTATGTGGTTACTTTTAACAATAATGTTGGTGATATAATTATTATGATTATCAACCATAGCTACACTGCCGAGAACTCACGTTTGTTATAGTATGATAGTGGTTATATGAATCTGTAATATACTATCCCTAAAGCAGGAAATATTACTGTCATATTTTTTGTTTCATGTATTTGTTTTCATTGTACATCATAAGAAAGAGAAAATTAAATTAATAAAATATATTATTTCAGCCTTGTTAGAGCTTTACATGTGTAAAGGTTGACTATCAATCAACAGCTGAGAACTTTTTCAATTCAAAGTCCAAGGGATAGCTAAAAAATATCTAAATATGTTAAATTCAAATTAACAATTTTTATGAGCATATAGACATCTGGTACAATAAATCAATGATCTCAAAATACGTTACATATAAGCACATACATGTTATATTTGCTATATAAAACACACACAAGAGAAACATAACAATGAAAAAAACAAGAACAATTTAAACACAAAATATTAAAACTATGAAAAATTAGCATATGAAAAGCGAAGACTTTCAGAATTGATGAAATCCGAGCCAGCACAAGCCCTATTCTAGGAAAACCACTTGCCGCCCGCCAATGAAGAGTTCAATAACGTCGTCAATAACTTAACCTTGTATGACATTCTTGGCATATAAGTGTGATTTAATAAAGATCGTTGGTTAGGTTTAAAATTAATACAAACTAGACAAAATTAACAATGTATAAGCTTCGAATTATTCAAATATTTCCTTTAAAAATCCGAATTAAATATTATTTTTGGCATTGATTAAAATAGTAATTTCATGGAGAATCATGGTGGGTTGTAATTAATCAATGTCGAACTAGCCAGATCCTACTGTAGTTAATTTCATTCGAATACAAAATGCTCTTGATGACTTTTGAATGAGAACTAACGCATGATTATTCGATAGTTTAGAAATGATAGTTTTCATTATTCGATAGTGCCTATCACTAATCTGAACACACATATATATTCACAACAATAGCTACGTGCTCCAACGCGTTAAACCCGTATTGCGCAAGGTCATTGTCGACGAGAAGGTTTAACTCCTGACTGAATGTAATGGATGGTAGTGACTTACTTATCCACACATTTTCACTAAAGTTTTACCTTGAAACTTTTTTTTCCAGATGAACTTTATCCAAACCATTCTTCGCATCCTTACTAATTAGATTAAGCCGTTAAATGTACTAATTAAATACTTTCAACTTCCTTTATTAAAGTGCTGACCAACAGGCACAAAACTTATAACAAGTCATCACTGATAGATACATAAACATACAGTAACATAATAGTTGCATATGCATTCAATAAATATAAAGAGACAAATATCTATATTAGTTAATGGATACAATACAGTTAAAAGTAAAATTACAACAATTAATAAACAAGGAAACTACTAGAAAAATCCATAGTTAAATAAAGATAAAGCACTTTAAAATAATATAATGTCAAACAAAATAAAAACCTCTTAGTGGTCTGGGAGTTTCTTAAATACTATTTTAACAATAAAGTTTGCTGTTGCAGAAGTATCATGATTTGATGACACTGGTAACAACGTTTTTTATTGTCAGTGTGGATTACTATATTTTTTATCACCACGTCTTACTACCCGTTCAGGATATACTTGTATATGATAATTACTCTTACGTGGTAAGGATGAGCAAAGAAGAGTTTTAGAGGTAATCTACATGAATTTGCTTGGATGGAGAGTGGGGAACCATTTAGGAAAAATAACCTCTCAATAAACCAAACAAGAATTCGAACCTCGATCTTCTCCCATCTTCAGACGATCATTCTAACATGAGCGTTAGTCCTTGGACAATTCGGCTACTGAAGCAGGTTTGATTGCATCCAGACCGGAGATACATTTTTAAAGACCTTGACGAGATAGCACTAAACAGAAGAAATTATGCTATTTCGGTAGTGGGCGGGTTGTAGACATGGAAGACCAGCAATAGTAAATTAGTAACATAACTAAAAGGAAAGAAAATTAAGTTTTTGAATTATTATAGTTCTATAGGGCTTGAACTTGAATCACAGTTAAGGATTTGCCGGAACGCGGAAGAATATCGAGTTTTTAAAACGTATCTCCATTAAAAATAATTGGAGAACCCTGGCCCAAAGACTAACCCTGGATGGCCTCTTAGTATAGTGATCAGGATTCCTGCCTACTAATCTAGAGGCCCCGGATTCGATTCCCGGTGGTACCAAATGTATTTTTCCCAAAGGGGAATTGTTCCAATGGTTGCCGTGGTTTGGATAGTTAGGCTTAATTTAGGTCTAAGACTTCTACTAAAACCACATTATCATCATAATCATCTCATCAGAGTGAAGTAACCTCACCTACGTCGTGATTCAACTTCAGAAAATATCCGCTACTTCCAGGAGACGACCAGGAATGTCTGGCGACAAACCCTGTTGACATAAGATAAAATATAAAAAGGCCTAACTCTCGTGTTAAACTGGATTGCGTATGATCGAGCTATTAAGGTTCTAATACTGGTGTGCTGCAATTGTTCTTTCTCAAACTATATATCCACTCTCCCTCTACGCAAATGAGTGTATTTCCTCTAATTATACCATCCTCATCCCTAAACCCCATTAATATAAACAGATAGATAGCTAGAATGGGTAGTAAAGCACGGTTTGCAAAAAAAACACTTTATAACAAGGGCAAACCTCATTTGCAAGATAAAGTTTTGTTATCCTTCCAAGGCAGAATCAGCTGGTGAAAACTTCTAGCGAGATAAATCATAACGCCATTACAGCATCTCATCAGAATATGCAAAACAAGAAAAAAAGAAAACTTATTTCCCAGGTTTTATAAACAAAATTTTACCTCACAATAATAAGAATACGAACGGCGTTGTGCACCGGAGAGTGAAAATGAGGTTGTCTCTAAATAAATTTAAAAGTCAATAACGTTTGGATATAAAAGTGTTGTGGGGTTCGGGGGTATATAAACCCCCAAGGTGGGTTGGGTGCGGGGGAGTAAACATAATATTTTATTGGTTCACATACGTCAATAAAATTATGTTCCTATGAAGCAAAAGACCAAAATAGCATCATCCATAGATAGAAGGCAATACAGGATTAGGTGAATTTCTTTCTTTTTATTTTTCTCAGAAAATTAATGTAGATGTAGCCATGTTTGCACCAAGAACCTACTGATTCCAGTGAGAATTAAAACTAATAAATATAACAACGTAGTAGTTCAGTCGATACAGAGGATATAAATTAAAGCATTTAGCCAAAAGCTTCAAACACAAAAATGCTATTTTTATAAACAATATTCTTTATTGAGTTAGTTAAAGTTTTAAAAAATTATAGAGCTTAAAGCGGAATGGAAGTGAATGCGAGTTAAGGTAGGTATTTTTTTAAAAATAATTTTCATAACAAAACAAAAACTTTTTTGCCAACTAAAATAAAAATGTTGATTGTATAGATGTACGATGTGCTATGCACATAAAATTTATAAAATAAATTTTGATATTACTCTGTGTGATTCGACACCTTAGCGGTAACGTGTCTGTCTACTTAGAAAAGGGTCCAAGCTTCGATTACTGGTATAACAGAAACATTTATCATAGATGAAAATATGGGTTTACCCTTTCACAGTGCAGAATTAACGCCCGGAGACTGGATGTTGTGCCTGTCCTAGTCTTAAGATAGATTATAAGAAATATGAAGCTACGACAGGCCTAGCCAACCAGTAGTGGAAAATATATGACTTGAATAAAAAACTGGCTCAGGCCACAAACTAGAAACAGTAATGAAAGTAAAAAAATACTATATGCAGAAAATTAAGCTAAACGTGTCTACTGAAGCAATATTTTATTTATTTTGTCTCCCAAAAATTAACATTTGGCTATAAAAACTTTAAAAAAATTATCCTACTTTAAGGTGCGGCAGAAGGCAGTGCGAATAATTTTACAGTTTTTATAGCATTAAATTTTGTTTGCCAAAATAAATCAAATATTTCTCCAGTAGCAACGTAGAGTTTAGTTTTCTGCACATGCTAATATCAACAGATCTTGAATATCTGTCAAGGGTGTCCCGGAATTTTGTCAAAACTTTTTCTCTTTATTTAAAATATTTTGACCAAATTTCAGGACATCATTGACGGATATTCAAGATCTGTTGATATTAGCATGTGCAGAAAACTAAACTCTACATTGCTACTGGAGAAATATTTGATTTATTTTGGCCAAAAAAATTATATTCCATAAAAAGTGAGAAATACTTGCACTCCCTTCTGCCGCACCTTAAGGTACAAAGCATTAAGGCATAGGACAATTTCCCCAAAAATAAATGTTTGACAGAAATTTATATATTTCTATTGTATATGTACTAATATGAATATAAACACACCTTGCTGATTAGCACTATTTCCCTGGAAATACACAATGCTCCAATGATTTAACCGGTACTTCTGATATAACTACTATTTGAAAGTTAAACTTCTATAATATATGCAATTCCAATAATAATATTAATCTATATGCATATCATGTAAGCGTACGTGACCTAAGGTAACAATTATCCCCATCGGTGGACACAGGGACAAAGATAGCAGTTTCGTCTAGTCTGGTCTGGTTTGCAGGTTAAGGGAAGGTCAGAGTTCAAACCCCGGCCAGGGTTATTGTGATTTTTTTAATAAATAGGTTCTTACTCAACCCCACGCAAATTCGGGTGCATTTATTCTTAATTATGTGGGGAATGCCAGGCCTCCACCGTGGTTCGGATTCCACGTTAAACTGTAGGTCCTTCATTTCATCTCACAATCACCCTACCATTACACATTAGCGTAAGTGCGTATAACCCGAACGGGTAGTAAGACGCGGTGCTAATAATAATATTCTTAATTTGATCTTCCTTATCCCTTACCCCATTATTGTAAATATGCGGTTAGCCGGCGTGGGTAGTATGTTAAAATGCTGAGTCTTATACAAGTACATTAACACCCTAAACGAGCAAAGAATGTCCTTGGAAACAAATCGAACCCGGGTAGTTTATTGATAGGAGAGCATTGGTGCTTGGATATAAAATTCGCGCTTTTGATTCACTTGACCAAACTTATTGTTTATGTAAAATTCTGAGTAAATTTTAATCTAAAAACTATACAAATAACTATTTCACTTTCAAAGTGTTTGTAGGCAAAAAGTTAGCTCACTAGCTTCTAGTTATAGAATATACACTCATTAATAATTATATTGTATTATAAAACAACAACAAAATAGAACTGAAAGCTGCATGGAATATTCCTGGTTGATATTACCTTGTTAAGAGGGTATAACAGTTTTGGTGCAAAACACAGCAGGATACAACAATGTGTAATTTGAATGTTTAGGCGCGGTGCGGTTTGATATGAAAATGTAGAGGAAAATTTACAAACCATTGAAACTCAGGGTAAGAGTGTGTATTGGTAAGGGCTTTGATTATTGACTGAATTTAACAAGGTGTTTAGGACCTACAATACACTAGATCGGTTGGCAAACTTTTCTCCCAAGGTCCACATGGACATATGTAAGGTCTTTAGCGGGCCGCATGTGACAAAAAAACTAAATTTACTAAATAATGAAATTTATTTTCACACAAAAATACATGTATTAGCCATATAACTATTTAACTTTGGTACACAAAGAAAGTAACAAATAAAATCTAATTATGTCATAGCAAGTATATTTAAATATTTTTTGACTCATGTTGATTACTAACCTACCTAAATGTTGTTTGTCAACTACTTAAATTGTTATTGATAATGGGATGTATGCAACTGTCCAAAATCCTGCGGGCCGCATAAAATGACGTCGCAGCCTGCGGGCCGTAGTTTGCCCACGGATGCACTATATCTTCTGGTATGGGCTAGATGAAGTTGTTACTTTCATTGAAATGTCTCAGTATCACTTTTACTTCTGACAACTATGAAACTATCAAAGGTATTAAACATTTAGTAGTAACATTCAATATACAACCAGTCCTTGTGATGACTGGAGTGAAGGTGTTGCTTGTAGGGTCAGTTGGTGTATGAACGATACTAGTAGTAACATTCAATATACAGCCAGTCCCTGTGATGACTGGAGTGAAGGTGTCGCTTGTAGGGTCAGTTGGTGTATAAACGATACTAATAGTAACATTCAATATACAGCCAGTCCCTGTGATGACTGGAGTGAAGGTGTTGCTTGTAGGGTCAGTTGGTGTATGAACGATACTAGTAGTAACATTCAATATACAGCCAGTCCTTGTGATGACTGGAGTGAAGGTGTTGCTTGTAGGGTCAGTTGGTGTATGAACGATACTAGTAGTAACATTCAATATACAACCAGTCCTTGTGATGACTGGAGTGAAGGTGTTGCTTGTAGGGTCAGTTGGTGTATGAACGATACTAGTAGTAACATTCAATATACAACCAGTCCTTGTGATGACTGGAGTGAAGGTGTTGCTTGTAGGGTCAGTTGGTGTATGAGCGATACTAATAGTAACATTCAATATACAGCCAGTCCCTGTGATGACTGGAGTGAAGGTGTCGCTTGTAGGGTCAGTTGGTGTATGAACGATACTAGTAGTAACATTCAATATACAGCCAGTCCCTGTGATGACTGGAGTGAAGGTGTTGCTTGTAGGGTCAGTTGGTGTATGAACGATACTAGTAGTAACATTCAATATACAACCAGTCCTTGTGATGACTGGAGTGAAGGTGTTGCTTGTAGGGTCAGTTGGTGTATGAGCGATACTAGTAACATTCAATATACAACCAGTCCTTGTGATGACTGGAGTGAAGGTGTTGCTTGTAGGGTCAGTTGGTGTATAAACGATACTAATAGTAACATTCAATATACAGCCAGTCCCTGTGATGACTGGAGTGAAGGTGTTACTTGTAGGGTCAGTTGGTGTATGAGCGATACTAATAGTAACATTCAATATACAGCCAGTCCCTGTGATGACTGGAGTGAAGGTGTCGCTTGTAGGGTCAGTTGGTGTATAGACGATACTAGTAGTAACAGTCAATATACAGCCAGTCCTTGTGATGACTGGAGTGAAGGTGTTGCTTGTAGGGTCAGTTGGTGTATGAACGATACTAATAGTAACATTCAATATACAGCCAGTCCCTGTGATGACTGGAGTGAAGGTGTCGCTTGTAGGGTCAGTTGGTGTATAGACGATACTAGTAGTAACATTCAATATACAACCAGTCCTTGTGATGACTGGAGTGAAGGTGTCGCTTGTAGGGTCAGTTGGTGTATGAGCGATACTAGTAACATTCAATATACAACCAGTCCTTGTGATGACTGGAGTGAAGGTGTTGCTTGTAGGGTCAGTTGGTGTATAAACGATACTAATAGTAACATTCAATATACAGCCAGTCCCTGTGATGACTGGAGTGAAGGTGTTACTTGTAGGGTCAGTTGGTGTATGAGCGATACTAATAGTAACATTCAATATACAGCCAGTCCCTGTGATGACTGGAGTGAAGGTGTCGCTTGTAGGGTCAGTTTGTGTATGAACGATACTAGTAGTAACATTCAATATACAGCCAGTCCTTGTGATGACTGGAGTGAAGGTGTCGCTTGTAGGGTCAGTTGGTGTATGAGCGATACTAATAGTAACATTCAATATACAGCCAGTCCCTGTGATGACTGGAGTGAAGGTGTCGCTTGTAGGGTCAGTTGGTGTATAGACGATACTAGTAGTAACATTCAATATACAACCAGTCCTTGTGATGACTGGAGTGAAGGTGTCGCTTGTAGGGTCAGTTGGTGTATGAGCGATACTAGTAACATTCAATATACAACCAGTCCTTGTGATGACTGGAGTGAAGGTGTTGCTTGTAGGGTCAGTTGGTGTATAAACGATACTAATAGTAACATTCAATATACAGCCAGTCCCTGTGATGACTGGAGTGAAGGTGTTACTTGTAGGGTCAGTTGGTGTATGAGCGATACTAATAGTAACATTCAATATACAGCCAGTCCCTGTGATGACTGGAGTGAAGGTGTCGCTTGTAGGGTCAGTTGGTGTATGAACGATACTAGTAGTAACATTCAATATACAGCCAGTCCCTGTGATGACTGGAGTGAAGGTGTTGCTTGTAGGGTCAGTTGGTGTATGAACGATACTAGTAGTAACATTCAATATACAGCCAGTCCCTGTGATGACTGGAGTGAAGGTGTCGCTTGTAGGGTCAGTTGGTGTATAGACGATACTAGTAGTAACATTCAATATACAGCCAGTCCCTGTGATGACTGGAGTGAAGGTGTTGCTTGTAGGGTCGGTTGGTGTATAAACGATACTAGTAGTAACAGTCAATATACAGCCAGTCCTTGTGATGACTGGAGTGAAGGTGTTGCTTGTAGGGTCAGTTGGTGTATGAACGATACTAGTAGTAACATTCAATATACAGCCAGTCCCTGTGATGACTGGAGTGAAGGTGTCGCTTGTAGGGTCAGTTGGTGTATAAACGATACTAATAGTAACATTCAATATACAGCCAGTCCCTGTGATGACTGGAGTGAAGGTGTCGCTTGTAGGGTCAGTTGGTGTATGAACGATACTAGTAGTAACATTCAATATACAGCCAGTCCCTGTGATGACTGGAGTGAAGGTGTCGCTTGTAGGGTCAGTTGGTGTATAAACGATACTAATAGTAACATTCAATATACAGCCAGTCCCTGTGATGACTGGAGTGAAGGTGTTGCTTGTAGGGTCAGTTGGTGGCTTTGCAGACTGACATGCAATGGTACCTTCTGGCTCATTGAGGAAAGCAACAGGAAACTACCTCACTCCTCATTTCCCTAGTACGCCTCTTCAGGTCTTCCTAGGTTGTACAATTGACGTTGGAACTGTTAAGGATCCAACCAACCTTCGGGTTGAGTATTACACATGCGTAACGAGGTCCTGTTTTTACTTGACTACACATTATTTAAACGTAGGCCGAACAGAGTACATACAATGCTTCTACCCTGAAAAGTCTCAAGCGTACCTTGACAGGTTGTCAGGTAAGGTAAGATATGGCAATAGTGTAATTATTGGTAAAGGTATACTGCTACCTTTCAGGGTTAACGGAGAGCACGTGGTTTTACGATCTGGTTATCCATTTCAAGACGATGGGTGCTCTAAAGTATGTCTCTATGGTTCTCAATAACTGCTAAATCTGTGGACCAATGAAATATGGGTAGGGGCGGGGCGGTTGTTGAACCTAGGCCGAACAATGTATTTTCTATATACACTTGTTCAATCAGATTTTTCGTTTCAATATGGTGGTTGTTCAAATTGTTTTTCGTTTAATAGCTTACCTTTTTTGATTTTAATCTAAAATTCTAAGCAATATATTGAGTAGCTAAGGCATATTTTTTGATAATTTTTACACATGTAGCGTGATTGACGTCTCAAACTAAGTGAACAACGGATATTATTTATAAATATAATGTACAAATGAATATATTATTCATTTGTTTTCCGTCCAACTTGATCAACCAGGAAAAATATCACTTAAAATCCAAAGTAAAATCTTTATAATATTATATACATACATACTAATGGGCCAAATATGAAGATATATTTTGAGTAGATTTACCCGCATTTGTATGAGGGATAAGGAGGAACACAATGTAAGAAATTCTAACCTAATTGCGTATTAATAATGTTCTTATCATTACTATAATATTGTTATAGTAACGATAATAATATTAAGGGAGCGAGGTCTACCGTTAAAAGAACTAATATTCTCTAAGTATGAACATATTTGGTCTAAAGTAGACTGAAAACACTAATATTAATGGCACTTTATCACTCAACCACCCATCGCTGTAGTGGACATGTGATTATGTTAATGCTATATTGTGATTTATTGGATCATAGTTCTAGTGTTAGCTTTAAAACATTGAATGAATCGAATCAGTTTATTCCATTACTATTGAAATTTTTTCAAGAAACAAAAAGGGGGGGGGGGGGGAATTTTCCATCTGGTATCTGTAGGTAGGACACGTTGGATAACGTCAATAGCTCACTGGAGCGTTGACTATGAAAGCCACGAGTTGTTGTTGAAGAACGTTAAGTGACGAGCTAGACATGTAAGCCACACACACACAGGGTTGATGGGTTGCAAGAACTGATGGAAGCTTTTCCGGCATGACTCAAGAGAACAGCATAGGTAAGAGGATAAAACAAAATAAAGTTTTTGCTCGGACGTGTGTGAAGACATTCATGAAGCTATAGAACAGTAACCAAAGTGAACACGTGTCTGTTGACCCTATCTACTAGTAACCAGAATGAGTAACCAGTGTGGATCTTACCGACATGTAGTCAAATATTCTAAGGGTTTATTTCCATCGACCAAACATTAAACAATATTCATAATGACACGATTCTATAAACGCCTAGTTTCTGAGGTAAGATAAATTTTATCGTTCAATCAATTTAATTTAAATTTATTTATTTGAGGTAATTAACGTGTTTTTACTGAACCTAAAGTAAAATCCGTCAACCCTGGTTGGGTTTGAACCAACTAATATCTGGTCCTGAAGAAAGTACTATGCCCCAAAATCACCTAGGTCAATTTTTAAATCAATAATCAAGCCAACAGAAAAAGTAATGTAACTAAACAAGACACATTTCTAACAGAAACAAAGACTTAGGTCAGAACATTTTAGTTACAACCATTGTTCAAAACGGTGTCTTGTTTCGATGCATTCTCTAAGCCTGCTTTTTATGATTTGTAGTATACTCTGTTGAGTACACTTGGGGTGTTATGTACTTGCTCATATCCATTTACGATACGTTCTCCTAAAACCTAAACATCAAACACAGCAGTTGAGTAAACAACGGACTTTAAATGTCCCCAGAGATTAAAAAAAAAAACACTGGTTTCAAATCAGGTGATCGAGCAGACCAATCAATGGGTCCCTCGCGACCAATCCATCTTTGATGAAAACCTTTGTTAACCCTGAAACTAACCATTTCTAGATCCATGTTTTTATGAGCTTTTCTTGATGTTAGGTCGATGGGATTATGTCCGTAGAATATTTGATACCAATTAACTAACATCATGTATAATTTATTAAAAAATATTGTCATATGATTCAATGATTGGGTGAAACAAATAATATGTGGTGATGTATAAAATATTAAAAATATTAATTAATATAAATATAATATTACTCTGTGTAAATTCTGATCCTCTGTTTACATTAATTATAGTGTTCGTACAATGTTCAATATTATTTTTTAATCAAAAGTAAAGCTTGACAATATTAATAAAGAAATATTTAAAAATAGTAAAAAGTTAAAACTAAGAAATTAAACAGTTATTAGGAATATAAATAAATGGTACGACACAATCGCACAAATGTTCTCCTATGATAGATTATGGCTTGGAACAAAATTTTCAAAAACACACTTTTAGTAAACTAACATTAAGAATGTTTTTTCTTAGTAAAACAACATATGGTATTGTTAATCACAATAAACACTTCAAATATAAGTTCCAAACAAAATTGTTAACACAGTGTTTTTGAAATTTAAAAAAATCAGTTGTATGTATAATATATTCAAATTATTTGTAAAAATACAAAAACAAATTCTTATTTACCAAGAAAGGCAATTATATGGTACCCGTTTTAAACTTAATCTTAAGAGATATTTTTTAAATATTTTAAATTTTCTCAAATTTGTCATAACTATACTAGCCTTAGCGTAAATAAAAATAAGAATATTATTTATCAATAAAAAGGGTACCCAGATAATAATTTTGAAAAAGAAAATTGTATTTATTTTAAAATGATGCAAATTGTTTAAAAGTAATTTATCAATAGACCACTATTAATTATTTTTAAAGATAAACAGCGAAATAAAAAGAGTTTATATTGTTAAAAACTTAAGATACCCCTTTTGAACCAATTTGTTTGAGCCAATTTTAAAATAGGTAGTTAAAAAAATCGATCATCAATAAATTAAAGTTAAACGAATGTTTAACCAAAAACCAAGTAGACCTACACAGTGTTATTTGGGAGGTCAAACACGTTCTATGTATCCATTTCAAACATAATCGATAGAGCCATATTTGAAAAATTTGCATTTATAAAAATCACTAATCCATAAGTAAACTACCCTTAATTTAAGGGTTATGGTCAAAATAAAAAATATATCGCGTATAGACGTATGTTAATTAAACATAAAGTTCAAACAAA
Organism: Timema cristinae; assembly: GCA_039000515.1. Lineage (NCBI taxonomy): Eukaryota > Metazoa > Arthropoda > Insecta > Phasmatodea > Timematidae > Timema > Timema cristinae. The sequence goes on from JBCFYV010002255.1 coordinate 35,436,676, forward strand.
ATCCACCAAACCGTTTCAAATATGTGGCCAGGGACAAGCAGACAGACAGACAGACATATGGGGATAGAGAGAATTGTGAATTCCACTTTTTGGGGGTTCTGGGGAACATAAAACGTAGGGATTCATCATAATTTAGAGAATGAAGTTTTTCGAGATTGTAATTCTCTCTTTTTAGATGAAAAAGTACAAAAAATTAATTTAATATCATTAGTGAAGGATTTTTATATTATGGTTTAGTAATGTATTAGGTTAGATTCTTTTGAAAATAATATGAATATGCAGGCATAAATATACATAAATAGTCAATAAACGAAGATAGAAAGGTGAAATATATATTATTTATTATCCAAGATGTGTTCCCTTCCTCTTTGTTTATTGAGTAGGCAGTTACGCTACTATTAATGAACGACGATGACTATCTGGTCAAATCAGTCGAGAGGAAAATAACTAAAATGCATTAAATTAATCTGGTAAGAGTCGATATAAACCTATCTTTTATGGAACTGCGTCTTTACTGTACATTCGAGCTATACTCATATGTACTAATTAGGGTCGTAAATTATAAATGAGGAAGAATGAGTTTAGAGGGAGTGAAGACTTCTTATATTCAAGTGGAAGGGAGAGTGGAAAAACCACTCGGGGAAAAACACATTAAGGTGCGGCAGAAGGGGGTACGAGTAATTTTACAGTTTTTATAGTATTAAAATTTTTGGGGCAAAATAAATCAAATATTTCTCCATTAGCAACGTAGAGTTTATTTTTCTGCACATGCTAATATCAACATATCTTGAATATCTATCAAGGGTGTCCTGAAATTATGTCAAAACATTTTAAATAACGAGGAAATGTTTTGACATCATTCTAGGACACCTTTGACAGATATTCAAGATCTGTTGATATTAACATGTGCAGAAAACTAAACTCTATGTTGCTACTGGAGAAATATTTGATTTATTTTAGCCAAAAGAATGTAATGCTATAAAAACTGAAAAATACTTGCACTCCCTTCTGCCGCACCTTAAGTACTCCCAACCATAATCGGCAGTCTAATCTATTGCGAGAGTGACTCCCTAGACCAGCGGTCCCCAAACTTTCTTGACTCGCGAAAACCCTTTCACAAACATCTGAGTTGCACGAACCCCTGATAAAGATCATTCGCCAAAGACTTAATTTTATACAATTTTTTTTTATGAAATTTAGTTATTAATTGTAATCAAATTGTTTAATTATCTTTAAATTAACCTACTATATATCTCTGGTAGGTACTTTGGAATACCCCACCAAATATAATGGAATCAGTAAACCCTTGCGAAACTTTCGCACATTCAACCTTCCCCTCCCTCCCCCCCCCCCAAAAAAAAAGATTTAGTTTATTGTTGGGTTAGGAATCAAATAGCAGAAACTATTAATTTGCTTTTAGAGAGGAATTCTCCATTTAGATATCATATTCTGAAAATTGTTGGGTTGTTGAAATTAAATACTCAGCGAAGTGTATAGGCTACACAAAATAGCAAAGAGAGTTTATTTTCGGTAAATGATAAAAGAAATATCTGGCAATATTTTTGTAACTTATATTTTAAAAACACAATGTGTTTTAACCTAAACTGAGTATGTTATGTCAGAAGTCGGTAGAAAATCTTATCCACTGATACCCTATTCATTGCTGTAGGCTTTGTATTAGTTAAGAAAAAGGGATGTTGACAACAGAAATAATATATAGGATAATATTTAAACCTATTAAGTAACATTTCAAATAATTATAAATTTATTTAAAAAATTAAAGCTGAAATTAAATAATCAGGGTACTGTGGTAACATTTTATCTTTACTGTCACAATACTATCACATTTAACAGGTTTATTAAAGTGGTAATGGAAATTGCTGATTTTACATAAATGAAATAGCCTTCTTTAATCACAAAATTCCATGCCAATCTTAGTTTCAAAATTGTTTACAAATTTTAACAGCTACTCACCTCTTCACGTGACTTTGTGAGGGGGATGCGATTGCTTTGGATGGCACAGAGCTTTGTCAGGAACCACAGACGATAAATAATGTATTATGTCACTTCCAGTACTGAAACTGTTTCTTTAATATTTTTAAATAGGCATATAAAAAATAGATTTTTCGCTCAAATATATAAAAGAAAATGGTACCAAAACTGTAATAGCTGTATTCGCTAACAATGGGAACCCCTCCTTTAAACTTAACCAGACACCAAATAATGACAAAGATTTATAGCTTTTCTTTAATTCAAAATCAGGGGAAATTTCAAGGTGCTGCTCTTTTTAACTCACGCTTAATGGGAGGATTCCAAAACCACTATCCCTTGCAGGGGATTGTGAATCCAAGTGTTATTATTGGACATTGCTGGGAAATATTCTCTGAAGGTTTTTCCAAGTACCTTCGAGTGTTCTATAACCATGTTCTTAACATTTTCTACCAAATAAAGCTTATTTTCTACCACAAAGTCGTGAAGGATATCAAAGCACTCCGTTTGATTGCTAATTAAACACGTTTCCCAAATTTTTTATGACCCATTCAATACGGTCTTGCACAGTAAAATCGTTAATACTCGACCCCTGAAGATATAGGCTTAAGACGATCATTTTTGAGAAAATGTGTGCCAAATAGACCAAAGCCGGGAGTCACATTTGATCTTGCACGCACTTTGCTTTGTGAAATGGATGGTTGATAAGAAAAACGAGAACTTCGTGTTTAAGTTCAAACAATCTTGTGAGTGTTCTACCTTGAGATAACCATCTGACTTCAGTGTGAGACATTAAACAATTGTAAATGCTCCCCATTCCCTCACAAAGTGCTGAAAAAAATCCGCCATGACAGAAATATGTTGGCGAACGCCTTGTAAGATTTCGCGTACCACAGTTTGATAACCGGTGCCTTAAGACCATTCGACCACTGAAGCAGGATTTGAACTGTTAAGTTAACTAATATAACTAGATATTTTTCATGTATTTTCAAATCGACCGTTAAAATACTCTCACCGAAGTTCTGAAACGAATTGCAGACGTCCAGAAACCCCACTTTAATTTAATAAGTGTTTTGTTATTTCAAACTATGATTCACAAGAGAAATAAAGTTGAATGTTACGGTTTAATTGTCAAAGAAATACATTTTTATAAAATACAAACATATATTTACAGCCAACAATGATCACATTTTACTTTGTTATACGTATTGATAATATTTATCCGAAGTGACAGCTGCAGATCACACGACTTGACGTATGAAACACGTGAGAATAGAGGTAGTAACTTTTCTATCTCTCATATAAGGTCATTGGACTATATCAACATGTTCCTAAAAGATTAAAAACTTTTTATCTTTTTAAGTTTTATGATTAAAATAAAATCATGAATCGTTGAAATTAGTTCATATACAACAAAGTTTCACGAGAAACGCTACAGGTTTATGATCAAGGCAAGTAGTTGGAAAAATAAAGCTAGACTTTCCTAAAGTTACAAAGTAATTTTGTAACAGGGTCAGAACAGACTAGTCTATAATAATAAAAAAATAGGTTTTTTTTTTCAGTTTTGAAGCTAAAGAACAAACATTATCTTAAGAAACACTAAAGTGTGAGGATATTTCTCTCGAATAAGGTGGTGCTATCAACTCTATTTGCCTAAACCATTGTGTGAACGTCACCGCAACGTAAATGAATGGCGGGTGGTCTGCTTTAAAACAACACGTTAGCCTATTATGTATGCAAGTTGCTACATTTATAATTGTATACATATATATATGCAAGTTGCTATATTTATAATTGTATATATATGTATACAGAAAGGGAGTCAAGAAGGGATAATTTTATGTGTGTCTATATATATATATATATATATATCCCTCCTCCTCTGGTATAACTACTTGCATCTTCACATCGGATGCTGAATGGCAGGCACCGGGAGCTTTAAGTGAGCTAATTACGTAAATAAATTAGTGATTAACTCTTTATACGTCTTGTTTTATTCATATTAAGGAACGGAAGAAGTAGGGTTCGTATCCGGCACTGCTTTCCCACTCCATCCAAAATTAACAACTACCCATTACCCTTAACGTATTTTTTTTTAAAGAGGAGGAGATATCCGGGGGTTCACTTAACCCCTAAGAGAGAAAGCTACATCCGCAACGAATCAAGGTCAGCGATTATTCTCTTAGTAGCCAAATATTTATGTTTAAACAAAAATACATTGAAATAGTCAGCAAAAACAAAAAAATGAACATTTCTTTTGTTGATTTTTTTTTTGTATTTAACTATATTTTTGAAGAAAAATCATACTTTAGGTTAACCGATTAGGACAACTTTCAATAGGGTTCTATTTTGATAATAGACGAAGGTTAGGCCCGATTGATTGCAATTTGCGGAATAAAGAGTGTTTACATGTATCGACATCTTAGGAACTTCCTGGAATGTAATTAAGGATTCGAAGACTTATAGAAGAACCTGAAAACCGTTCGTTCCCAAGAAAGAGGTTTGTGTGGAACACGACATCCTCAAGTATATCAGCACACTGCGATACATATCAGGTCGCGTCACGGCTCCTACACCCACCGACCTGGCCGCAATGCGCTTGCTTTAAAACGGAATTCATCGACGGAAATCAACAAACGCTTTGTCTGTTCGCGATATAATTACCTTCCTTTAAAATTGCAAACAATACGAGTCGATATAGAACATGACGTTCAGTTTTACCATTAATTTCCAGCAGCCTTGTGGTTAAAACGAGAACTATTCTTGTGAAGAGAAACTGTAATTTACAATTGATCATTGTTAACATCACTTTCAGCGTAGATATACCCCAATTTGCTTATCAATTGATAAATACGAGAGCTAGAAGAATAGGTGTAAAATAATATATCTGTAAGTTATTAAGTTTTGTACTATTATTGGGAACTACAGTAGCCCATGGCTTCTTTGGTGCTGAGTGACAGCTCACAGCTGACGACTTTGAAAAGTTACCAGACCAAATTATGTATCCCTACGCCGATCCAAATGATCTGCAAAAATATGTGTTTAGTAGCTGTCACTTCTGACAGTCAAAATTTAGGTATATACCTAAATGTTGACTGCGAGAAGTCAGCTGTGAGCTGTCAGTCAGCACCAAAGAAGCCATGGGGCTACTGTATAACACATTGATGAGTAGGCATACACTAATCTTTTGGAATGTTTAAGACATGTGCCATCAGTCACTTTTGACAGATATTATCAATACGTCTTATAAAACAACATTAAATTGACTCGCTTCGTTGGCCGCATGGTCTGACGCGTTACTCTTGCAGTAGATTAGACTGTCGACGATGAAGAGATCTAGGTTCAATTCTCGGTTGGGTGTACTGAGGGTAGTTTTTCTAAAATGGTTATCCACTCTTCCTCCACGCAAATGTGAGTACACTTCCTTTATACATAGCCTTCCAGATCCCTAAAACCATCAACAAAATTAGTACACAAGTGTATAGCCTAAAAGGGTAATAATACGTGGTGATAATAATACTAATACTAATAATAATAATAATAATAATAATATAAAAAGGTAATCGTGCTATCAATGTCCCTACTCAGCAGTCCGTGCCATGACCTATCTTCTGCGCTATAACTATAGCTGGTGCCGAACACCCGACCACCCGACGCTGCACTGTTGTTATCTAACTCTGACATCTCATATGGATTGGGGCGTCCTCCTCACAGAACAGGGACTCACGCTATAGGGTATTCTCACCACGAGTTGGTTAAACTTGGTAGCCGAGTATTGAGTACTTCTGACTAGTCGCCCAACCACTGGAATTCTCGTCCTCAAAAGGTCCAAAAACCCGTTGTTGCATAGGTTACAAAAAAAGGGTGGGTTTCTCCTGAAATACCAGTTTTGCCAGTACTCTGCGTTATGCTATTTGGCAAAACAATCTCAGTTTTTAAATACATGACCGCGTATGAATACGCGACTGCTGATTTAGGAGAGTTGACAGTATTAGTTCTTAGGCTTATGTCATTCTTGCATGCTCTAGATTACCTAAGGCTAATGAATTAAGGATGATAAAGATATAATTTAGAGGAAATATTCCCGCATTTTTGTGGAGATGTTGGTGGGAAACTGTCCAGGAGAAATCACCCTCAGTACATCCGACCGTGATTAAAATCTCTTATCTCTCCGTCATTGGCAGTCATGTATATTGCCAGAGTGACGTCATAAACCATTTGAAGTGATTTGTTACTTTAAAATATGGAGGCAAAAAGCACCAACATGGTTCGATTTATATTTTGATTGACAATAGTTTAAATATATATTGCAGCCTTGCTTTAGTAATATGGGTGTAAATTAACAAAACCTGAAGAAATTCAGCACTTGGGTGAGTTAAGCCTAAAGTAAAATTGATATTATTTTAGAAACAAATATAAACTACGATTATATTTATATTATATTTCAAAATTTTTACATTGGGTTAAAAAAAATCACTTAAGTTTGTTAATCCGAATAAGAACACAATTACATTTAATACTGTAGTTAAACGCTTAAATTATATTTTTAATGCACTACATTTTTTCATTCATTTATTCATTTACTGTATTTAACGTTCACTTTCTGAACTGACTGATTATATCATCACTCGACTTATTCATTAACGTATATCTAGAAGAAACACAACACCCAGCGTTAATTCATCACTGCGAAAGGGTAAACCCATATTTTACCAACGATTTATTATACGGCCATGCCAGGAATCGAACCTGAGACTATTTATTAGCTTAGTAGCATAGACGCTACAGACTGAGAACGCATTAAAAAAAAATAGTGATTAATTTTGACCTTTTGACACTTCTGAAACTTAAATGTTAGCTCAAAGAGAAATTTTAAAAATAAATAGAAATTTTTCTGGTAATTATTATTATGTGTTTAAAAGTTTGCTGTCAATATCGGTGATCCAAAGGTCTAAGGCGTTATACTCGCAATATAATGAATTGCGGTCACTGGGGGATTGAGGTTCATATTTCAACCGGATGTGATAGTAGCTGTGTTCTAAACGTGATTTAATAGTGTGATTTTCCTGTCCTCTCTTTACGTTAATACTGGTACACTTCCTATAAATAACATTTCCCATTCCTAACCCATAAATTAAGACGTTAATAGCCATAGTGTTGAACTCAATTATTGTTAACAAAACAAATGCAAATTTGTTAAAGATCAGTCGGTTAGCACAAAGGTCTTGGTTTGTCGGGGATGGAGATGTTAGGTTCAAAACCCGGTCAGATGTACAGAGGTTTTATTCCTTGAATGGTTTAGCACTCAAATGCGGATACACTTCCTCAACATACAACCTTAATCATCCCTAACATACTAGCGTAATTATTACATATGCGTACAAACATAAAGGGCTATAAAACACGGTGGCAAAAAAAGCAAACTTTTTAAGAATGGGTTTAAATGGAGATAGTCCCTTACAGCATCAAGCTTGTCTCGCTACATTAACTTTTTATTCTCTACGCTGTCACAGTATTAGCACTTGATGGCGAACTTTTATCATCAACTCCCTGAATTAATGGCAAGTCAATATATAAAAAAAAGTGCGCGCGCACAAAACGTCCCACATTAATCATAGACGAACTTTTATATTGATTATCAATTTCTCGAAACGTAAAGTTACTTTTTCTTCATTCTTGATTATAAATAGATGTGCAAGTGTAGTACCAGGGCGCGAATAAAATAAAGGGTAGGGTGAGGGTGGAGAGTTTCTCCTCTAGTAGAAAAATTTCCCTGGCTTGGGAACTAATAAAGTCACCCCTAATGGATAATTTTTTTATCTCTTTTACCTCATATTTGTGTATAGTGAATAATTTTAATTAATATTGTTAAAATTAAAAAATAGTATGAATTGTTACATATAAAGGGTTAAACACATTTTCCGGTACAATAACTTTTATATATCTAGTAGATTCGCAATTATCTGAGGCTCCGTGTTAGCCGAGACACTTATTATGTTAAAGTATCAAATTCTAACACAATATTTATAAAATAGTTAGATATTGTATGCAATAATATTTTACTTCAACTTATATATAAATATACTGTATCACTATAACTAGTTTACATTATTGTTTACAATACTATAATGTACACAAATGCAGTATGTTCTGGTGATTTATAAACTATAAATCCTACACGCTTCGTATTATCCGAGTTTTTTGGTATCCGAGGTAGGCTCGGTCTCAATTACCTCAGTTAATCGCGAGTCTACTGTGTTTGTAATGAATTTAAATATGACAGATACCTCTTTTAACCATAATATAAAGTGCATTAGAAAGGTATCATTATTGTCTACAAAGTGGTTGTCAGACTGGGTTCCGCGAGACGATTATGAGTAATGGCGGTAAATATACTATTAAAGCTTCTAGATTGTTATCCTAAAAATGCATAAACACCCTTCTCATCTAGTAAAATATCCAGTTTAATAATAGAAAAAACTACTTTTTAATGTTTATATAACTGTATTTATATAACTACGTGTACAAGATTTAACTATAGGACCTCACGGTTTGCGTTGAGCACGATATAATATTTAAATGAATACTAAGTGAACGGCCATAATTTGAACTAAATGTTTTCAATGTTTCGAGTATACACTATTAGTTACTATATTGTATGATAAAATTATAAAAGTGTAATTGAATTTATAGATTCCCCATCCCTTCACCCTTCTCTAAGTTTAATTCAAATTCTTGTAGTATAAACAAAAATTCACACATAGCAATAAGGTATTTTCAGTGAATCAGCTATTAGTGAACTATCAAGTATTATTTTATTATTATTATTATTATTATTATTATTATTATTATTAATTGAACTTAGACTGACAATGCGCCCTGTTCTTGGCCTTCTCCTTAAGCTTCCAGAATGTTTTTCTTTCCTTCAAGTCAACTAATATTTGAATCCTCCTTACTAAGCTTCTTTTCCCCTCAACTTTTCCTTCTATGATGTCGCGTAAAAGACAGTTCCTCCTAAGGATGTGTCCAATCTAGTTTTCTTTGCGCCAAAGCATCCCATTCAAAATGGTTCTCTATTCACCCACTCGTCTTGGGACTTCTTCATTTGTCACCCTGTTTGTCTACCTGATCTTCTCAAGTCTTCTCAAGAATCACATTTTAAAGCTCTCCAAGTATTTATTTCCCATCTTCATAAGAGTCCAAGTTCTGCTCCATACAGCGCAATGCTCCAAATGAAACACTTAATCAGTTTCTTTCTCAGTTCCAAGCTTAACTTGCTGGTCAGCAGTAACTTCTTGTTGAAAGCTTCCTTGGCCGTGGCGATCCTCACTGTAAGCATCCTTTGTCAGCAGATTTCCTAGATACTTGAACTGCTCCAAGTCTAAGGAAACATAATTATAGGTTTTAATTAAATGCACTAATAATAATAATAGGATAAATGAGAAAATATTGAAGTAGAAACACCCACAAGCGCAATCGATCGTGATCAAATCCGGACTATTTTGTCAGCTCGAAGAAAAAATAAACCAAAGTGCGTTATCACCATTATAATCTTGTAGGCGACGATGGACAAAATATCTAGCAGAGGCCGGCCCTCGAACCAGATGATTTTTATATGGAAGACAAGTGGTTGAGCGACCTCTTCTGGTAGCCCCACGGCACAAGGGGATAAAAAAAAACATTTGAATTATATCTTTTGGGTGAGTATTTTTCAGTTAAGTTAGTATATAAAAATAAACCAGACGAGGACTCGCCTGATTTTAATCAACATGTAACATGCTATCCAGAAATAAGCGAAATATAATCAAAATTGTCAAAGGGTTGTTTAAAAAAAGTAACTTATGTGAGTGTTGCGCTAGGGGAAGTACCCTAAATTTTGAAAGTTTATTCATTCATACTAAAAATACACTGAGATGCGAGAACAATATTTGAAAATACCAACTTTGAAGAAAATCAGCGAAAAAATTACGCGTTTCAAGATTTAAAAAAAAAATATATGTGAAGGCCATTTTGTTAGTTATGTGTTTTTTTAATGCTATAGATCTTATTTTTGGTGCCTTACCCTCTATAAATTTATAAGATGTTATCTAAATCGTTATAAGAATGTTTTTATTATTTTTTAGCTTCATGTAAAATATCTTTAAATTCATGTTCCTTCGATATTATTCCTCATGCATCAAGAATTAATATAAAGATTATTAAATACAAACTTGAACAAAATCTGTCAAAACACTTTGTAAACAGGCAAAACAACTTTTTTTTAAGTAATAATAATATTTAGCACCACGTCTTACTATCCGTTCGGATTATACGCTTTAAGTACTAACTACGCTAATGGATTAGGAATTGGGAAGGTTGAATTAGAGGAAGTGAACCCACATTTGCGTGGAGGGAGAGCGTAAAACCATTTAAGAAAAACCACCCCCAGTTCACCCGACCAAGATTCGAACCTCGATCTCCCCGTCCTCAGCTGTCGAGCTCAACACGACAAGCGCGTTAGCCAGCTACGCCACCGAGGCGTGTTTTTTGTTTGTTTTTTTAGAATCACGGTCATTTAAAAAGGTATCAATCTAAAAATAACTCTTTTATTCTACCTTGAAATATTGTACCTACATTTCGTAAATAAGAATGTAAACATCAAAATGAAAGTTGTAAGTAATAACCAATTCTATGTATACAGAACTAGTGGGTGGCGAGAGGAAAATTCACTAATTGGAGTACCGCGTACGTCGGCCATCTCTTGTTGAGTGTGTAACAATTGTATATGATCTTCCGTCTATAACATTCGGGCTGGCATCAAAAGTTTTACCTAATGAACTCATCCGTGCCTTCATATCAAGGTTTGTCCTCTCATCTTCCTTGGAAGTCTTTCAAAATGAAGGTATTCAAATGCAAATTTCTAAATGCTGAGTTATATTACCGGTACTGTTCAAATTCCCCACCGTAGAATTTATTAGGGAGACAAGTTTACACAAATTGGATACGCCAAGTAGACTGTGACTGTAACTGTAAAGGAATTTTACCCCATCAACGGTAAGAGTGTAGGTAATTGACAACTAGCAAAGGATAACAGAGCTAATATCATGTATTCATTCGCTAAACCATATGATCTGCAAAACCATATTATGTTTAGTTGTCACTTTTTCAGTCAAAACTTTCACAAATAATTTATTTTTAGCGGTGTTTTTCTTTCAACCGTTTTTACACCTTCTTCTAGCTGTCAGCTACCACCACTCCTATGGTAGATGGACTATAGAAGTAACTTACACATTAATTCTTGCTTCTCAAAATAAAACACTGTACGAAAATGTATATTTGATATTATTGTCGCTTCTAAAGTGATATTTTTATTTTTTATTTTTTGTGTTTCTTGATAAAGAAGACATAAAATTAAAGAATTTTAGCCATGAAATACTTGAAAATATATAATAAAGTACAGGAATTCTCTGCTATTATATGTTGGGTTCCAGACCATTGTTTTTTGCTTTATTTCATTTTTTGAATCATATAATGTACTGCAATCGTCACATATGTACATAACTAACCTAAATAAAGAGTTTATAATTAAAAACAAATTGTTTTAAACCGTTCAGAATCCAATATCTCACAAATGTGAAGTGTGTTTGTGAACAAAGTGAATACTACAAGAATCCGGAAGGCAGCATCATGTCGCTAGGCCAGTGTATCAGTGAGGCAATGTAGAACACTCGGGTTATAGTAACAATTTAAAACCGTCGTAGGAACGAAGCGTCTGAAAACGAGGCATGTCCATGCAAACGAATTTCATTTCATACGTAGCGAAAACGTGAGTAGTGAAGGAACAGGATAAAATTAGAATTCAAATCTGTGAATTAAAATCTGAGAAGTACTATAGGAGGGACGAGAATGGATAGGATAATAAATTAAAGGGCGAGAGGAATAGCTAAGGAAGAGACAGCAGAGGATAGAGAAGTCACGACTAAGACGGTACGGTCATGTGACGAGAAGATACCAAAGAATATGCTGGATATTGAAGTGGAAGGCAGAAGGCCAAGAGGAAGAAGGCTTTGGTATCGTATCTTGTAAAGATATACTGACACTGGATTAAGCCTGTGCTGATGTTATGAATTTCAATCCTGACCTAGGACCAAAAGGTCGAGAATCAACTTAGTTCGAATCACGGTCGAGTCTATTGTAGTGGCTTAAAAGATCATTATTTTTACTATTTTATCCTCTTTATGGTAAATTTAATCTTAACTAACATCTCAGCTCATTTTATTAATGCTGAATTAATCATTTCCAATTAAAACTATATATAAGTACCATTTCGGGCGTACGCCAAATCAGTTAAACCCTACCATAGCCACTTCACTGTTAAATGTTATTTAAACTTTATCGATAAATGGTAAAACATGTTCTATGGACTATGTGCGCCAGTACTGTTGGCGCGACTCGTGATGACTTTGTAAGTTCTTGCAGGGAATATATGAGTGGCATAAGATTTACCGTGATCAAATACTCGAGAATCCTAAAACATAACTCTCCGTTTCTCGTAAACTACTTGGACAATCACAGTAGTTTTATCAGAATTTGTTATTAAAACCTTAAAATACATTAGGATATTATTAAAATTCCATATTACAATTGGTTTGCTTTGAAAAAAGAGTTTTATAATGAAAGAACTATAATGAGGTTTTTAGTGCAGACATATTTTCATTTTGTATAAAAGTTTTTTCCTAATTGAGATAGATGGGTAGAATAAGAGTACAAACTGATCATCATGAACGAAATTTTATTTTGATATAAGACTCATTCCTCTAACACCAATACTTTTCACACTTTGATGTGTTTAGTTACGAGCTCTTCACGCACGTTTGGTTTTCGAGTATTTGATCGCGGTAAAATGATGCCTCTCGGATTTACCCTGCAATAACTTAAAATGTGGCCGTCTTGCGCACTCGTGTCGTGAATTCAAATATCGTCTGCACTTTGCACGGTGCCTATATGTTTGGCAGCTCTTTTATTATGTGTTTAATATAAATACAAACACGAAACTTAATTTCAATTCTATAGTAATAATGTTTTTAAATAAAAAACACTTTGTTGTACACTCTGATTATATATATATATATATATATATATATATAATATTAATTTTACTTCGTATATATATATATATATATATATATATATATTTTTTTACTTCGTATATGTATGTATATATATATATATATATATAATATACGTATATATAGTAATCCCACACTATCACCCACTTCAGTAACTACATGGTCTAAGGCGTCACTCTACCAATAGCCTAGACTGTCGATGACTGGAAGATCGTGGTTCAATCCCTGTCGGGTGCACTGAAGGTGGTTTCATAAATTGTTTTCCACTCTCTCTCTCCAGGTGAATGCGAGTACACTTCTTTTAAATTCAACCTTCACCATTAGCGTAATTAGTGCATAATTGAGTAACCCAAACAGGTAGTAAGTAAGACGTGGTGCTAAAAAAAATGCACACTATTATTTAAATACTTATGATTATTATTTTAATATAAATTTCACCACACATCATATTTTCGAGTGAATGAATTATTTATCTTTAATATACCAATTATAATTAACAGCCTTAGTTTCTTGTATGTTTTTCTTAACACCGTTTCGATGTTTTCCTTGATTTGAGTACACACCAAACAAAGACGTTGTTCAACGCCCGCGCCAGGTTAGTGGCAAAAAGAAAGGATAAATTAACAATAGGCCCAATATTACAATGTTTAGTCGAAATCCTCGTAACTATTTATCGTAAAGTCTAAACGTTGGTTAAAATTGTCGTTAAGGTTTACAATACTATTTTTATGTGCTCGTCCAATTACTAAAGCTACCTTACGTTAGTTTATATCGTTAACCTTCTTAGAGCGTTAGATTTGTTTCAAGACTTTTGATTGGCTTAATTTGACCATAGAGAATATAAGCACGTTATTACAACGTATATGAAGCTGATTTTAAAACCAATCAATGCAAACCTTAGGCTAGTTGGTCCAATTTATCATGTAAAGTCTTTGTAACCCGCTTCGGTGGCCGCATGGTCTAACGCGCTAGTCTTGTAGTAGACTAGACTGCCGATGACGTAGATATCGAGGTTAAAATTTCGTTCGGCTGTACTAGGGGTGGTTTTCCCAAAATGGTTTTCCACTCTCCCTCCACACAAACGCGGGTAAACTTCCTTTAGTATAGCCGTCTTAATCCCTAAAACCATTAGCTTAATTAGTACATAAGCGTATAACCCAAACGGGTAATAAGACGCGGAGCTAAAATTAATAAATAAATAAGTCTTTGTAAGGTTATTCACTACCTTTTATTGTATTTTTTTTCTCTAAAATGTCTGTTGAAAAATAATAAAAGAAAACGAAGTGTAAATTTTAAACGAAAAAGAGGAAACATTGGTAATATAATTAATGGGAAAATACAAACTAACTGCTGAAAATACACTTTTTTCAGCACCCCATATGACTACCCGTTCGGATTACACTCTTATTGACAAATTACGCTAATAGTTTTAAGGATTAAGTAAGGTTAGATTATGAGAAAGTGTACCCGCATTTGCGTTGAGGGAAAGTGAAAAACCATTTAGGAAAAATCCTATCCAACCGGGATTCAAACTTTGATCTCCCCGTCATAGGCAGTCTAGTCCACTGTGAGAATAAACAAACTGATGCAGTAACTTGAAGTCGTCATTATCATACAGTAAATTACCAATTTGATAAGATAAATGTAAACTCATTTTAATAATAACAATCGCCTTGAAAGAAATATAGCGGAATGCTGAGCGTTGTTAATGTGGACGTTATATTTAATAAACGGAAGATAAACCTCGCGTTAACTTAACTAGCACTTTTACGTGGACATTAACGCTACCAGAACAGCGTAAAATCAAAAATAATAGCTGTTATGACTTAAACTTATTCTCTAAGTTTCAAAATGACACCTCGAGACGGGAGTCAAACCCGGGACATTTGGCTTGGTACGCAAATGAATGCTCTTATTACTCAGCTATTCAGGGATCTTCCTGTTCTCAGGGTCATTCTTCCCTCATATTTTAAGACAGAGTCTGTGATGAATGTGCGGAAGTCGTCGGATAACGAATAGAATAACGTGACATTGTAAAATTGGGCCTAAAGGTGTTTGAGTAATGGCTGGCTGGATTGGTGGGAAGGAAAAGTGGGATAAAGGATGTTGTGGGGGAGGTTTTTTTTATATAGCTATCTATTAATGTTCCAAACCTGTGTAGAATACTAAATGTATTTTCATTCTTATTTTTAGGGATTTTTTTTTCTCTAAGTATTATTAGCCACCCGAATTTAAATTTCACAGGGATGAGAAAGTTCGAGCTTAAAATAAATATACCCAAATTTGCGTTGGAGTTGGACTGATAAGCTATCTAAGAAAAACTACCCTCAGTACATTCAGACGGGATTCAAACTCCAATCTCACCATCACCACCAAATCAGGCTCGTCGAGCCGGACATCTAGTCCACGTGCTCATGGTACAGTTTATAGTGATGCAAATCTTACAATACATCAATTCTTATTTCCGTTGCTACACATATGAGGGAGAATTCCTATATCTACTTTTGATCGCCTTTCTTGTGTCTTATCATTTCTCTAAGAATTAATTATTTGGTCAGTTATGTTTATGCTACATTTGGAGCATCACACTATATGGAGCAGAAATTCGGACTCTCAGAAAGACGGAAAAGAAATTCTCGTAGAGCTTTGAAATATGATGCTGAAGAAGATTTGAGAAGATCAGGTGGACAGACAGGGCGACAAATGAAAAAGTCCTAAGAAGAGTGGGCAAGAAGAGAGCCATTTTGGAGGTGATTCCTCGGTGCAAAGTAAACTGGATCGGGCACATTAAGGGATGTCATATCGAAAGAAAAGTATTGATACTGTACTTATTTAAAGTATTGGAAGAAAAATATTGATACCCTACTAGTATCGAAAGAAAAGTACCGATATCGAAATTTTAATTTGTAAATTTTTTTTATCAAGTAATAATTTCAAAGTAGTAATAATAATAATTGTGTTTTCATATTTATTTAAATACTGAAAATTATAATAATTTTATCATATTATAGTATATTTAGGTCTTTCGCGTCTATGTTAAATGTTGGAATTGGGAAGATTTGATAGATAGTATTGTATAATGGATATTATTAAAGGTTTTACAATACCAGCTTTCAAAATGTCTATGAAAATATAGCTGAAGGAAAGTTATTATGATTAGTACCCTTCTTTAACTATAGTAAACATTTAAACCAGGCATGAGTGAAGATAACAAAAAAGTTGTTTCTTTCGATACTGATCCGATACCGGAGTTTGAGTACTAATATCAGTGAAAGTATCGAGTAAAAATACTAGTATCGAAAGTAAAATATCGATATTAGTAAGGTATCTACACTTTTTCCACATCTCTAGGCAAATCCTTAGGAGGAACTGTCTTATGCACGACGCAATAGAAGAAAGTGTTGAGAAAAAGAAGAGCTTAGGAAGAAGGTGAATTTTAATAGTGAAAGAAAGATGAACATTCTGGGATCTGAAGAAGGAGGCAGAGAGAGGACAGCGCGCATCAGTGTTCTAAGTTCACTGACAAATGAAATGAACCTGTCGTAAGACATAACATATAACAATAATAATAATAATGTATATTCATCGTTTATTAATCAAGTATTTTAATTAGTTAAACAAAAATAGTTATTTTTAAATTATAATCTTAATAAATAAATTGCTCTATCTTAATATTAATTTGTCGCTATAGACCACTACCAGCGTTCGGCACAACGTTAGCTTCATTCGGAAAGATTGGATTATTTTTGCGCGTGTGTGGCTATGTTGTAGTTAGGGTTGCCAACTATTCCTGATATAATTCCGGGACACACAATATACAAAACTGTTGTAGGATTATGATAAACTTATGTACAGATAATTGTTTACGTGTGCTATCTCCTTTATTTACTAAGATAAATAAAAAATCAAAAATATATTGTGCTAAGTCACCTTAGGCTCGACATGCATAGTGGTTTTAATCTCTGGTGCTGTCGAATAAAGAACCATGCCTACCTTTTTCTCTGTATGTCTTTATAACCTGCAATTTATACTCAAAATGTATTATTTAATAAGTATAATGTACTGAGATTCCATGTGTTTTGTGTAAAATTAATGTAATAGAAACAATAACGTTTGTAAAGATACTAACTCTATTATGTTTTTTAAAACTATTGTAACATTAGCTTGTACTGCTAATATCACAATGTTACTACCCACCCCAAATAAGCCTAGAGATATAGATATCCTTCAATATAAATACTAGCAAGACTAGCTATTATAATGAAATACTACAACGACAAATAAACTTATATTCATAGACAACTAGCATTATTAAATATCACAATCGTATTATGTCTAATATTGATGCTCTATTAACTCGTTGTATCTTCCAGATTAGCGTGACTTTCATAACCAGCCTGGTCACACCAAATACTAAAATGAAGAGAAGTGCTAACAAGCTATGAATAATGCAGCAACATGATGTTCCAATGGAAGGATCCAAAAATGCTCTGATTGGCCCGGCTGAGTTACAGGAGGGCAACTTATATTTTTAATTGGTATACGTGACTGAATGTACGTAGCTAGAGTCTGCAGCCGCTCACCAGGTGTACGTGTCTTGGGAACAAGTCAGGTGTAACTACAAGAAACCAAGATAACGGTGGACTTGACTAAAAAGATGTAGTCTATCCACCAGATGCTTGGTGTGTTACGTTATAATACTACTACTACTACTACTACTACTACTACTACTCACTACTACTACTACTAATAATAATAATAATAATAATAATAATAAATAAGGAACTCCCACCTACTTACCGATCAACTAGACCTATATTACGAGGGAGCTCAGAAAATATGGTTGACTATTACATCTGACACTTCCAAGAGAAGTCCTATTTAGGACAAGAACATTATCTAGCCGGATCGCTATATATATTATTGATTATATAAATTTATATTAAAACTATGGGTTTGATTATCTTGAACACTTAGGTTTATTATGTAGTTGAAATCGGTCAGTTTAGGCATCTGTAATTTATCGCTGAAGATTTTTGAAAGTAAATTCTGTTATGGAACACTTAAAGTTTATTGCCACTTGGGCGCTAGTATCTTTGTAATTTCTTGAAATATTCGGGTAGCCACAATTTTTAAATTCCTTTTTTAGCTGGACATATTAATTTGTATTGCTCTTGTGGTTATCAGAAATGGTTTAAATTCCTTAATTTGATAATATTTCTTTTATAGGTTATTTTTGTAGACATATCTTCTTCGGAGTAAATATTAAAGTAACTTATTTTTGTTGATTAATAAGGTTTTGACTTTAAAATTCACCGATTCATTTAGTGAGACATTACAATTATAATAACGTAACAATGCTTTGTTTTCTATTTGAATATTAAATATTAAAATGTAGGAATTTTATCGAATCCTTTAAAAGTGACGAGGGTAATAGTTTCGCGAAGGTTTGAGTTTTAGTCGGGAAGTCAACCCTTTGTGCTAATAATAAATATCTGATTCGATATTTAAATTTAAATTTGATCCTAAAAATTTAAATTTGTTTTGTCTGTATTCACAGTGGTGAATCAAACGCGTTGTAATCCATTTAAAAGAGGCTCTTGAAGCTCTTTGTAATCATCGTAAGGTTTAAAGATTTAAGCTTTAAAAAGAAGAATATCTAATTCGATATTTAAATTTTATCTTAAAATTTAAATTTGTTTTGTCTGTATTCACTGTGTTGAATCAGACGCGTTGTGACTCAGCCATGATTTATTTGTTTTCCAACACACTTCAATTTGACTTGTAAGGCCATGTAAGTTGTTGTTTAACCTCTGTTTGTTACATTGAATAAATAATTTAAATATTTATTTAACTTGAAAATGTTTTACTTTTTGTTGTAATAATTTCCTTAGATTCCGTCCATCCTCTTTTAGTCTATTGTGGCCGTAGCTATTAGAATAAGTGGCCGGTACACTATCTGTATAAACTTATGCAGTGTATATTAGTGTAGTAGAGTGAGACAACAAGAAATGTCTTTATTTCCGGTTAATTTTGTGTCCTGGGTGGAGTTCACCCGGAATAAAGGAGAATGAGTTAAATTCCGGTAATATCCCGGCCAATGTGGGACGGTTTTAAACCCTAATTGTAGTGCCATCATGTGTATTGTCATTTTATAAAGAGCTGAACAAGAAAACGTTTTTGTTTAATTCATTGAATGATATATTTTTTGAAATATATTTGATAACTCAAATATACTAAATACAAAGAAATAACAACTAAGGAGGATTATGAAAACCGTTAGCTAGTGTATGTGTTCCTAAAAGGTTATTTATTTATATTTAAATAGGCACCTCTTTATTATTTTAGTGAACTTTACTGTAAATTAAGTGTGCGGTGTTATTATTATTATTATTATTATTATTATTATTAGCACCGCGTCTTACTACCCGTTCGGGTTATACGCACTTACGCTAATGTGTAATGGTAGGGTGATTGTGAGATGAAATGAAGGACCTACAGTTTAACGTGAAATCCGAACCACGGTGGCGACCTGGCATTCCACACATTCACAAGATGTCTTGTCAGAGGTGTAGGAAGGGTTTGGAAATCAGATAAATCTGTGCCGGGACCGAGGATCGAACCCCGGCCGCCAGCATAGAAGTCTGACACCTTACCCCTAGACCACCAGGTCACCCTTGTGCGGTGTTATTAAAAATCCTTACAATGCAAAAAGGTTCGCAACTCCTAGGCAAGAGGAATAAATGTTCCAACCTTTCTCGGACATCCATACATTTAGATATATGTCCTATCAAACGAAATCACGCAGCAGAGATTTTCTAGTATTTAAGTATCAGTTTTATGCAGTAGAGTTTACATAGTATCTAAGTACCAATTTTTTACAGTAGAGTTTACGTAATATTTAAATAAAAGTTTTTGATGTAGAGTTTACAAGTCTTGTTTTTAGCGTGTATTATTGGCTTCACATTTATGTCACTATTACTAAAATAAACTTGAAAATAAAAAAAATGTAAAAATGTAGATCATACTTAAATAGTTGTTTACCTACCCAATATTTAGTTTCACGTATGTACTATTGAGGGATTTATGAGTGAAAAACTGCCCTAAGCCACGATTTATAACCCGATTAAAACATAAGCTATTTTATTTTCTAAGTTTCTTTATGACAATTTAAAAAAATATATAGTTTTAAAACCTTTATGTACCGTTTTTATTTTCAAGTTTTTTTTTTTTTAGATTTAGCGGCATAAATCTATGTGCATTTAAATATACATTGCCATTATTTGTATTTTTATTCAAAGTTGGTTTGTATTTTTAATTGTATTCCATTTTTATATTAAGGGCATCAGCTAATTGAAGGGAAGTAGGCGGCCGTCTAAATAATGATAGCATGCGAGAGACCTAGAGAGGGAGAGAATATAATCTCTAATAATGAGAGTGTGGTCCATGCTCTACGTCACCTGATGCTGGAAATAGTCCGGGCCGCCGTTGGCGAACCGGAACCTGTAGGGGCTGTGTATGGGGCAGGTGACCCTGTAAGGGCTGTCCAGGGACGGCAGCGGCTGCTGGTGGACCGGCGTGTGTGGGCCCGACAAGGGGTGATGGTGCACGGGGACCGGGGCCCAGCGGGGACCCGAGGAGGGTGTGGCCGGGCCCGGACCCCATCCGCCGTAGTGATCCAGGAGTGGTGATGAAGGGGCGCTTTCACACGAGCGAGATAACTAGTTTGGAGTCTCGGACACTTTATGAACACATTCTTACCGAGTGATGTTTAGATTGATTTAATTTACGCTGAACACTGACTAGACCTCTGTTCACATCATCTCTTCTTTCCCGCGAGTCTCGACAGCATTTTACTATACATAGCCTATACATAAGGGGCATTTATAATTATATAGGGGACACGTTTCTTAATATGTAGGGAACATATATATAAATATATAGGGGGCATATACAAATAATACGAATACTTAACTAAATGTTTTCAATGTTGAGCGCAAAAAATATATTTTATTTTATAAAAGTTAATTTACATTAGAACCCGCACAGGGGGGGTTTACGCGTTATAAAGTGTCGGTCTCAGAATAATTGTATTGCGCGTGACTAGGGTGAATCGGGGGTGCTTCACCCCCCCCCCACCCCATACTCTCTAATATGACTAACTACACACACACAGTGTCCGCGTCTTTACTGCCCATTAGAGCTACACGCAAATAAATATATAGATCACCCTGTATAATTAATCAGTTGTTCTTGTTAGCCAATACCATGATAATATATTTTAAATTAACTTAAGTGTATCCGAATAAGCGTGCAGAGAGGACTTAATAAACCACAGTTCGATTGTAGAGTGTCTACGTACATAGGCCCTACATATCATCTGAGAACTGCACAGGTCAAAATTATATTACGTTTTTAGAGTTCAAGATGAAGTACAGACTATGTGAACGTGTGTGTATAGGTTGAACCGTAACATGTGAGGCCTTCTTCAGCGGTGGAAAGGAGACACAAAAAACAACGAAAAAAGTTCATAAAAACATGTGTCCCATTTGACTTTGTTTCCGAGTTACAGCCGAGTGATTCCAATGAACTGTTTGTGTACCATACTCGATATCTCTCGACCTGTTGACTAGGTATGTTTAATGGGTTATTCGGGTTAATTAAAACACCTGGTATTTTGGAAAGAGTGCGGCATTAAGGCATTAAGGTGGTCACTTTGAGCCCTTTCTATCATGTTAATATTTCCACATTACTGGAGTACAAACATAACTATAACTCATAAACAATGTCAAATGGGACACATGTGGTGTGAACATTTTACATTGTTTTTGTGTCCCTTGTTCATCGTTGAAGTTTGTCCCACATGTTACGGCACATCCTGTATATGTAGTTATCAGTATATTAGACTCTTTCATGAAATGTAAACTTTTATGTGGGTTGCAGCAGAAATGTCCACAACTGTACTCGTTTTATTGAGGCACATCGGTAAAAATGGATTTGGTGAGATAAAAGAGAACGCTTTTCTTTAACTGGTGTGAAACGTATTGTTAGGGATGTGCAATATAAAATTGTAATTGGAATTAAAATATAAGGTAGAAAACTTGGGTAGGAAAATTCAACAAAGTAAAAAAATTAAAACAGCTACATCCACTTCGGTGGCAGCATGGTCTAACGCACCACTCTTGTAGTAGATTAGACTACCAATGATGGGGAGATCGAGATTCAAATCTCGGCCGGGTGAAATGAGGTAATTTAACCAAAATTATTTTTAATTTTACCTTCACGCAAATGCGAGTACACTTCCTATAAATATAGAGTTCCTTATCCATTAAACTATTAGCGTAATTAGCGTACATAAGCGTATAGTCCAAACGAGTAGTAAGACGCAATGGTAAGAGAAAATTAGATCATTTAATTAATTAGAAATAAATATTTTGTGCCCCTAAGATTTCTAATCAACCGAAATATTTTAATGATATAAAATACAATATAAAAAGATCGGTAATTTAAACTATAAATTCTAACTAAAAGGTGAAGGGGAAGGGGGAGGGGGAGTGAATGCGCCAAAGGAAAGCATTTTCAATAGTAAAATATGTATAAAAATATAGTATATCTATAAATATATAATATATATATCATAATATAAGATATATATCTATAATTATATAGATATATAATATATCTATATAATATTTAATATATAAATATATCTATATAAATATAGATATATAATATCTATAAAATATAATTATAATATATCTATAATATATATATAATATATCTATATAAATATATATATATATATAATACAAATTTTACTGACACTGTCACAATAGCCATACATTCACCGGTCAACGTAAGTCGTGTGTGTGTGTATGTGTGTATATATATTATATATATTGTGTGTATACACGACTTACGTTGACCGGTGAATGTATGGCTATTGTGACAGTGTCATAAAAAATGGTTAGAAGTATCTTAAAAAAGTACTGAATTAAAGATTAAACAAAAATCTCAAAAAAATCTGAACTGTCGCTGGTCCTTACTATAAACCCTGTGACTTGCTAAAAAAAAAAAGTTGAATCATGCGGTTTTCCCCTGGGTTTGAATGCTAAAAAATAAATGGAAGAGTAAGATTCTAGGAGGTAATAAACCTAATCCAGCTGTAGGATAAAAATAAACACTCCACGGAGTCAGTGCGCAATAGATCCATACCGACCGAGCGGCCCCCGTATGTTGGCGATGATAATGCCAACTTATTAGGATAGAAGGTGTCATGTGGTCAGCATATATAACCCTACGGCTATTAACCTCAGCTTTCTAAACCGAGCTACTCTTTTTTATTCAAATAGCTACTCTTTTTTCCTCACGAGGCTGAATTTGACCCCATTTCAGACCCGCTACTTCACAGAACACTTGAAAGAGCTGGGAATCGAGCCCGGGACCTCTGGATCTGTGACAAGGAACTCTGACCACTAATCCATGGAAGTGGTCACTGCAGAGTCTATAGTATTCAATATATTGTAAAACAATAAATTCTTAAAAATATATATATATATATATATGAAAAACAGAAATGTTCATATAAACATTACTGACGACATCTAAACTATACCAGTAAAAATTCAACGCAAGATACAAACTTTTCAAAGAAAGACGTACTATTTCAAAAATACAAGCTCTTTCAGAATCAATGGGTGAAATCCCGCTCACTATTACTTGCACTATTGAAAGCGGTTCATTCTATTAGACAAGCATTTCAAAGACGTGTTATATTGGATCGTGTGAAGCAATCTACTGCTTTGAAGATACGACTTCTATGGAACACTTACAAATTGTATTAAATTGTTGAATGGTTTTTAAAGGTGTAATAATATATCCTAATTTAATCTATCTAGGAACGGTTTTTTGGTATGTTTTAATAGAAAATGGCAGAATAATATTATGTAAATAGCATCATTAATAGATAAATTAAGATTTAAAAGACTATATCCAAATAAATATGCATGTTCCAAAGTTGAATAAATTTCAGTAAATTGGATGGACACCACATCAATATATAGTAGTCTACTTCGATGGCCGCATGGTCTAACTTGCTACTCTAGCAGTAGACTAGACTTCCAATGATGAGGAGACCAAGGTTCGAATCTCGGTCAGGTATACTAAGGGTGGTTTTCCAAAATAGTTTTCCACTCTTCCTCCACGCAAATGTGGGTACATTTAATATAAATATAGCCTTCCCAATCCCTAAAACCATTAGCGTAAATAGTACATAAGCGCTCAAGCGGGTAGTTGTGATACTAAATAAATTATGTAGTAAATTATTTTTCATTAATTAGGATCTTAAAGGTCTTCTTTAAAAAATATAGTATTCCAACAAACTAAAGATGAGCAATATCACCAGGACAATAGAAATGAAACATAAAACATATTGTAAACATAATAGAGTTATGTTCCCAGTGGAAGAAAGGGACAAACATTAATAAGTAATCAATCAATATAAACTTAAGTCATGGACCTGTTGTCAATTAAATTAAGGGACAAAAATAAACAATCATACTGTTTCCAATGAAAGTAAGGGAAAAAATAAACAATTATCAACAAACATATATGCAAGAGCCGATGAAATGCACCCAGTGAAATGTATGGGAATAATTCAAGAAACCTACATTTTAGATGTTCCCGATTTTAATCCCAACCACGCTAAAAATGTTTATTATTATTATTATTATTATTATTATTATTATTATTATTATTATTAGCACCACGTCTTACTACCCATTCTTGTCTTGTCAGAGGTGAAGGAAGGGTTTGGAAATCAGATAAATCTGTGCCGGACCGAGGATTGACCCCGACCGCCAGCACAGAAGTCTGACACCTTACCCTAGACCACCAGGTCACCGGTGCTAAAAATGTTCTTTCCTTATGTGACAAATTAACTTTTTTTTGCAGGAGAATTTAGAGTAAATTTAGTAATAAGAGGCTAATAGTAAGTATAAAATAAAGGTGAAAAGTCAAAAATTACCATTTACAAACGTCCAAAATTGTTTTTTGGAATAGTCTAAGAAAAATTGTTTAATCAATCTCTACTTTTATGATCAGAAAGTGTTTTTATTTGCTCGTCATTGAAACAATTTTGAAACATAAAACCTAAGGCTACCCTGACATTCCAAACAAAATTGCCAGAGTTAATTAAACTCCTCATTATTTCTAAAGTAATATCTTCTGTCTTCAAGTACTGCCATAAAACCTATTTATTCCCCTCCATTCACCATGATTAGATCTTGAGTCTGCCGCAAAAACGAACTAAGTACAAGTCTTAAAATATTATTATATTATTATTAATATTATTAGCACCGCGTCTTACTACCCGTTCGGGTTATACGCACTTAAGCTAATGTGTAATGGTAGGGTGATTGTGAGATGAAATGGAGACCTACAGTTTAACGTGGAATCCGAACCACGGTGGAGGCCTGGCATTCCCCACATTCACAAGATGTCTTGTCAGAGGTGAGAAGGATTTGAATCAGATAAATCTGTGCCGGGACCGAGTATTGACCCGGGACCCCAGCTCAGAAGTCTGACACCTTACCCTAAGACCACCAGGTCACCCTTAAAATATTTATGTATAGTTTCAAAGTAATTTTATGGAGTTTTATTATTATTATTATTATTATTATCATCATCATTCATCATCAATATACTATTATATAGTCATGTATTGTGGAATAGCTTAGAGACTATTTATTTCCCACCATATCTTCTTACCTCGTGTTTGTCTACTGAGCTAAGGGTCCCGGGTTTGATTCACGGCATGGCCGAAAAATGTATAATTGGTGAAATGTGGGTTTAAACTTCACAGTGATGAATTAACGGCCGGGGACTGGATGTTGTTCTGTCTAGTCTTAAGATAGATTAAAGGCATATGAAGCTGCAACAGACCTAGAAAACCGGTATTGGAAAAATATGGCTTGAATAAAAAACTGACCCCAGGCTGGAAACAGGAATGGATGTAAAAATCTTACTACCCATCTGAGTTACAAATATTTTAATTAAGACTACGTGGTAGGGATGAAGAAGAAATAATTGAAAGGATATGTACTCGAAGGGAGTGGGAAACTCTTTAAGGAAATTATCCTCAGTATTCCTGGCAGGATTAGAACCCGGACCTCCCCGACATTAGCAATTAAGTTTCCTGCGAGTGTGACACCTTTAACAGTGTGATAGCAAATTAAGGTAGGCCTACCCCCCTCGATGGCTTCATAGTCTAAGGTGTCACGCTCTCAATAATCTGGACTGCCCATGACGCAGAGCTCAGGGTTTTAATCCTGGTCGGGTGTACTGAAGTTGTTTTTCCTAAATGGTTCCCCACTCTCCTTCCAGGAAGTGATGGTAGACTTCCTATAAATTCATTCTTCCTCATTACCACACTTAAATAAGCGTATACCTAAGAAAATTATTTTTTTTTTGTTAACCACTGCGTCTTACTTTTATTTTAGCACCGCGTCTTACTACCCGTTTGGGTTATACACTTATGTACTAATTACACTAGTGAATTAGGGATTATAAATTTAGAGGAAGTGCACCCGCATTTGCATGGGTAAGTGGGGGAAGAGTGGGAAATCTATTTAAGGAAAAAAGCACCTTCAGTGCAACCAACTATAATCGAACCCAAATGTCCCTGTCTTAATTAAGCCAGTCAAAGACGACACCTTAGATCCATCGGTCACCGAAGCGGGTTATTAACTAATCGATATTAATAAATTATTACATTAGTTTCGAATGCACACTATATAATTATTGTGAAATTATTGTTTCAGTAGGGAGTAGGGGCACTAAAATATTTAGTAAAGTTTTTGAAGTAGCTATGCTATGTGGCTGTGTTATACTAATGGATGCAGTATAATTAGTTGAACTAATGCATTGATAGGCCTTGTAAATAAATAAATATGTTTGAGTGTACGAGGAAATTGAAACTGCTTTCGAATTGAACCAAGCGTGCTACATAACTTATATATATTTTTGTTGTATTGGGCAGGACGTATATTAATCACAACTTGTGAATGTGGGGAATGCCATGCCTCCACCGTGGTTCGGATTCCACGTTAAGCTGTAGGTCCTCCATTTCATCACACAATCACCCTACCATTACACATTAGCGTAAGTGCGTATAACCCGAACGGGTAGTAAGACGCGGTGCTAATAATAATAATGATGTTGTATTGGGAGAATTTGGTTTAATACGTGTACAGCATTAATTCAGTAATAGGCCTAAGAAAATTTAATGTATATTTTTTCAGTCATGTAGTTTCGTACTCTAGGGGACCTAGCAGTCTAGAGGGAAGGTGTCAGACTTCTGTCTTATGGGTCCGGGGTTCAAATCCCGGTTCCGGCAAAGATTTATCTGAATATCAAATCCTTCCTTCACCTCTGCCAAAGTGTGTGCTTTCACGCGTTGTGAATGTGTGGAATGCCAGACCACCACCGTGGTTCGGAACCCACGTTACATTGTAGGTCCCCTCTGCTTTCAACTATCATGTTCATATATTATCCTATCATCTGGGCAGTGGAATTCCTCCATAAGCCAGGAGAGCAGAGGTAAGAGGTCGAATGGCCAAGATCTAGAGCATTGGCCCCCACTACCAGTTTAATACTCTCCGTAAACTAATTATCAGTCAATTTGGTCAATCACCTGCATCGATGGACACGCAGTCTAAACGTCAAGCTGGTCTGGTTTTGTTTAACGGTGATCCGGTGGTCAGGCTTCATATACCGGCCAGGTGAATTAAAGGTGTTTTTTTTTAAATAATTGGTAGCCCCATTTTCACCTTCACACAAATGCGGGCATATATCCACTAGTTCCCACCTTTCTCATAATCACCCATTTATTGTAATAAAATGCTGAGTTCCTGAACGGGTAGTGAGACTAGTGACTAAAAAAACTTGGTCAATCGTACGCGATACGAGACTAAATATATAGAGGAACAAAAATTATATTAAAATTATTATATAAAAGAATTAAACACATATCTGCTCAAGGTTTGACGAAATTTATGAGCATATAGGCAAGGGAATACCAATATCTCACCCACCAAGTTCACAAGAGACGTCATTTAGTTCGTTCTAGCATGAGATAATGCCGGAGCCGTTACAGTGTACAGCGAGAATAAAATTAAAGTGTAAGTAGGGGTGAAGTGAAGGGTCTCAATGTGGAATAATAGCGCGGCCCACCTCTCTCGTCTTGAAAGCGGGCCACATTATGACTCAGGGGCGAGTAAAACAAGGATATATTAAAATATACCTCACACAGTTTGAAATAAAGACGCTTCAATCAATATGTTCTTACAAATGCGCTTGATTATAGGTTTATTTGTATATTTATTAAGTATAAACTATGGTTTCGGTAAGGGTTAGACAACTAACAGCTGGGGAGATTGTAGAACCCTGATGGACAACAATTGATGAGGTTTTAATGCCCTGATGTACAACAATTGAGGAGGCTGTTAAGCCTGGATGGACAATAATTGAGGAGGATATGAAGGCTGGATGAACAATAATTGAGGAGGCTGTGAAGCCTGGATGGACAATAATTGAGGAGGCTGTGAAGCCTGGATGAACAATAATTGAGGAGGCGGTGAAGCCTGTATGGACAATAACTGAGGAGGCTGTGAAGCCTGGATGGACAAAAATTGAGGAGGATATGAAGGCTGGATGAACAATAATTGAGGAGGCTGTGAAGCCTGGATGGACAATAATTGAGGAGGCTGTGAAGCCTGGATGAACAATAATTGAAGAGGCGGTGAAGCCTGGAGGGACAATAATTGAGGAGGCTGTGAAGCCTGGATGAACAATAATTGAGGAGGCTGTGAAGCCTGGATGGACAATAATTAAAGAGACTGTGAAACCTGGATTGACAGTAATTGAGGAGGCTGTGAAGCCTGGAGGGACAATAATTGAGGAGGCTGTGAAGCCTGGATGAACAATAATTGAAGAGGCTGTGAAGCCTGGATGGACAATAATTGAAGAGGCTGTGAAGCCGAATGGACAATAATTAAAGAGACTGTGAAGCCTGGAGGGACAATAATTGAGGAGGCTGTGAAGCCTGGATGGACAATAATTAAAGAGACTGTGAAGCCTGGATGAACAATAATTGAAGAGGCTGTGAAGCCTGGATGAACTATAATTGAGGAGGCTGTGAAGCCTGGATGGACAATAACTGAGGAGGCTGTGAAGCCTGTATGGATAATAATTGAGGAGGTTGTGAAGCCTGGATAGACAATAATTAAGGAGGCTGTGAAGCCTGGATGGACTATAATTGAGGAGGCGGTGAAGCCTGGAGGGACAATAATTGAGGAAGCTGTGAAGCCTGGATGGACAATAATTGAGGAGGCTGTGAAGCCTGGATGAACAATAATTGAGGACGCTGTGAAGCCAAATGGACAATAATTAAAGAGACTGTGAAGCCTGGAGGGACAATAATTGATGAGGCTGTGAAGCCTGGATGGACAATAATTAAAGAGGCTGTGAAGCCTGGATGAACAATAATTGAAGAGGCTGTGAAGCCTGGATGAACTATAATTGAGGAGGCTGTGAAGCCTGGATGGACAATAATTTAAGAGGCTGTGAAGCCTGGATGGACAATAACTGAGGAGGCTGTGAAGCCTGTATGGATAATAATTGAGGAGGTTGTTAAGCCTGGATAGACAATAATTGAGGAGGCTGTGAAGCCTGGATGGACTATAATTGAGGAGGCTGTGAAGCCTGGATGGACAATAACTGAGGAGGCTGTGAAGCCTGGATGGACAAAAATTGAGGAGGATATGAAGGCTGGATGAACAATAATTGAGGAGGCTGTGAAGCCTGGATGGACAATGATTGAGGAGGCTGTGAAGCCTGGATAAACAATGATTGAGGAGGCTGTGAAGCCTGGATGAACAATAATTGAGGAGGCGGTGAAGCCTGTATGGACAATAATTGAGGAGGTTGTGAAGCCTTGATGGACTATAAATGAGAAGGTTGAAAAGCCTAGACAGCAAACAGTTGAGGTTGTTAAGCATACCTTATAAAATGAGGTTGCTGTAGATAAAGGGGTTTGGTTGGTGTAGGGTGAAAGCGACCCTGAGTGTAAAGGAGGGTGAGGGTAAAGGGCACTGAATTAATTTAGGCGAGGGCTGAAGAAGAGGGTAAGGGGGGTGGCGTACGGAAGAGAGGGTGTGTGAGACGAGAATATATGGAAAATAGTAGATTTTATCACAAGAAAACGTGACAAAGTGCAAAGCCAAATTGTTTACGAGGAAAATGCCGAGAAAGAATTAAAATAAACTATAAAATGGAATTGCTATGATTCCAAATAGTGATTTTAGCATTTATCTATCACTTTAATGGTATCCTACAATGTTTATGGTTGCTGTTGTTATGTCATTGGGTGGAAAAGATTCCCCTTAGAACAGTTTGCATGGCTAAAAATCGTAATTAATAGAATTATGTCAATAAGGGTTCGAATTATATTGTAATTTTCCCAATTTCACAAACAATATATATTTTTGGTTGTGCCGGAAGTAAAACCTGGACTATAAGTTTAGTAGACAAACGGCTGATAGAATGTGCGTAATATTTTGAAATATAGACGTACCACTGTATCGGTTATATAGATGCTAGACCTAAGAGTAATTTAGTGCAATATTTTAAATACAGTTTATTACAGATTTATTTTATGATGATAAAGGGATAAAATAGTTAAAAATAAGGAAAGAGAGAGGATAAAAAACAAAATGTGATTAATATGTCCTTTGCATAATCGATCAGGAAGTATACTTGACACCCTCCCAATATACTGGACTGCCGATGACGCGAATATCGGGGTTTAAATCACGATAAGGTGTACTGAGGGGTGTTTTTTTTATGGATTATTTCCCCCTCTCCTTCCACGAAAACGAGGCTACGTTTCCTTTAAAATCCATCCGCTACATTCCTAGCCCATTAGTGTAAATACGCAGACAGCCCTTACGTGGTGCACAATAAAATATATATCCCTGGCTTCCCGATCCGGTGTCAGGAGCACTATCCGTGCATCTAATTCTGTCAGGAGGACTAAAGTAGCGCGGAGACTGTTTTGTATCCCCTCGTATCAGGTGTAAATATCGGCAGTGACTGCAGTTGTAGTGATATATGTCTACAATAGTGATTCCTGAGGGTGTGTATCCCTCGTGTAAGATGTAAATCTCGGCAGTTACTGCAATTGTAGTGATATCTGTCCACAGTGGTGATTCCTGAGGGAGAAGGGTGGGGGTGGTAATACTAGAGAGATGGAAGCTATCGATTGTAGAGCAGTCACTGGAAACTCAACAACCCATCAGCTATACAGTGTGACCAAGTCACACAATGGTCGCCCAGCGTTCAAATGCTCTGCTACCGTCCAATTTTCATAATAAGGACAGTTAAAAAGATACAAAAGAAATATATGAGTTAGTATTGATAACGTTTTACTATATTATCAGTGATATTTTATGGGTATTGTTAATATTACTAGTGTCATCTGCATATCGCATGACATGACGTATGAATGAATATGTGAACGTAGAACTTGTAGCTTTTCTAGCTGTCTTCCTATTAAATTTAAACGTTGCTGTTGTATTAAACCTTTTTTGTTCACGTACCCCTAGATATAATTTATTTTTAACTTTATACCCCTAAAGTTGTCGGTGCTTAAGAATAATTTAATATATATTCTATCATCTTCATATAAAAGAGAGAGAGAGAGAGAGAGAAGAAACAACGTAGCTCCCGGGTCACATGTCATTACGTCTGGATCTTTTGTGGCAGATCCTAACTCTGGCCCTGAATATTCAGTGTTTATCATTATATTTTCTTTAGGTATATATAAATCTTACGTGCCCCCTAAGATGTTTTCGCGTACCCCAGATTGAATAACACTGCTCTAATACCCTCAGCAACATCCATAAAAGACAAGGTCCTTCCTAAATGGGTTTTATAATGTCGTTTATATGATAGGAATTAATATAGGGTTACGTCTGTCAACTTCATTTCAAAATGTTGTTCAAATTTCTTACATTCACCTTAAATCAATGGACTCCAACCCCCTTCAGGAAAACGTTTTTAAAGCATTTGTAAAGGAACAGAGTGAACAAAATGGCATCATACTGCCACTGGGAGGTACTAGAAACAAATAGATAACACACTTTTGAAGTAACTTGTGATCGTATAAGTGCCGTGGTCCTCCTAATTTATTAACTTAATAAACACTAACAAATTGACTGATAAACGACCTTTTGAAGTTTACTGTTGGGATTCAAACTTGTTGGAAAATATTAGCGCTTAAAATATAGTTTATAACTATTTATTCGAGGTAGTTAACGTGCACTCTCTGAACCAACTGATTATCTCAGTGAGCGAGATTTTCTATGAGAGGGAGCGAAGGGATCTTACAAATTTTGAAGGGAGAGGTATTTTCACATACCTTCTAGTGCTATTTTAATTGCCACAACCTACATGGTATCGACGGATCCGTAGGAAATTGTGCTAAGAATTTTAATCGCTCAAGAAAAATCCATCGATCTCAGCTGGGTTTGAACCCACGAATCATCAGGTCCTGAGGCGAGCACTTTAGCTCAAGACTAGTTTATAAACTACTTATCCGTAAGATAAGGAGTGATTATTCTATACTAAGCAACAGTTCAACTACATAATAATAAAGTCATGTGCAAACAAAGTTTATATTAGTAACGGTATTAGTTATTTTTCCATGATACGTAGGATTTTGATTTTACAGTAATTAATTAATATATTGGTTTATTAACTCGTTAAAATGTTCGTATTCCATTGAAAATTATCGAATGTAATCCCCAATCATTGTTTAAAAAAAAATCAAAATCGACGTACCCATATAAATAAAAGTACAAATTTCAGCAAAGGAGATGAAACCGTTTTATGAATGTGCGTGATTTATTAAGCTTACCCAGTTTCTAGAATTCTTATAAAGCTTTAATAAATAAAACTAAATTACATTGTTTGGAAATTAAAGTTAAAAGGTGAAATTGTGAAAACGTTAAATGTCTTTACCGAGTTTTGTGAAAATGTTTTCTTCAAATTTTTGGCATAATATCACGTGATAAAGCAATGAAAGCAAATTAACAAGATTGAAATATTACGTAGAATACGAGTAAGTTTTTTTTAGCACTAAATATACGACATTGCGTAGAATGTATACCAGACTCAAATTTAATTATTACTGCCCGAGTCACAGTCGAAGATATACCCGCCCAACAGCCTTCATGTTAAAATGTCTGTGTTCCGTGTGAGAGCTTGAGTTCTTCTAAATGGGTATCACCAGGTTCCATTAAGGGGCATTTAAAAATATTAACTTCAAACATGTGCTCACTATAGAGAAGACACAAATATTCTTTTCAAGTCAATCAACCTGCTTCCACAAATCTAGGTTCAGGTATTGACCCAAACCCCTCTTCACATTATCCTACCTGATAAAGAACTTAAACAGACCGAACATTATGATAACAATGATCCCTTTATGATTAACATGTTAAAAGTGAGTCGTTTAATAAATGCATAATTGGAAGTAATTTTATCACTTAAGATTGAAACTAGCGAACCCCGGTGTTGATAGACTCAACCCGGCTCAAGAAGTGTAGAGAAATTTCCGTAAGGCTGAGGATCTGGTTTGTAGATACATCTCTGTACCCAAGGTAGAACCGTATAGATACATTCAATAAAAACTGTGAGTTTACTATCGATGTTGCTAAAAAGTGACTATTTTAAGGTGTTGAATTTCAACATCATTCCAGACAGGGGCAGATTAAACAAAATTATTTGAAAATGTAACGTCTAGTATGAGTCTAATTACATTTTTGATATGATTTGAAGAACTGGCGCTGGCCACAGAATTATAGTACAAAACACTTTTATACTTTTATATAAATCCAAACATTAGAAATATCCAATAAAATCACTGAAATAACGTTGATGGACGCTTTGATAACCAAGCAGTAATGTTAAATAACAAATTTACTTTACGCAAAGCATAACTCTTGGAGTTGTTCAATAGCGCCGTGAGATAGAATAGATACTATAAGTGTTACTGATTTGCAGTGCAGGGGTCTCCCTGCCGTAGGCGCGAACGCGGAATCGTGTACACATTAGTTACGAAGAACTTCCAAGATTTTGTTGAGGAAGAGACCACTGAGGACCCGGTATTAAGGTTCAATGAAAGAAAATGCGAGTTAAGGTGAATATTTCACTAACCAAACCTATTTTTAACAAAAATAAATAAAATTTTGCTCCTGTAAAAACAAAGAGTTTAATTTGCTTCACAATATGGTGTGACCTCAACATTTCTTTAATATCTGTCAAGAATGTCCTGGATGGAATGTCTCTTCGTTTGAAAAATTTGTCATCTAATGCCGCTATGCTTATGACATATATTCAATTACTGTTGCTATCATTATGTGGAGAAAATTAAATTCTATGTTTCTACTGGAGAATTATTTGATTTAGTTTGACCAACAATATGTTTTGGTATAAAAGCTGCAATAACATCACCCTTTTCTCACATATCACCTATTGGGTATACTATACATCACACCGACGGCACCAAAATACAGTTCAAACTGTAGAACAATAATTTTTTTAGGACTTTCCGAGATAATATATTCGAATTCCTGTCAAAGAATTCAAATGGGCACATTAAAAAATAAAAGCAAACGAGAGAACTAATTAAATTAGGAGGTTTTCATTAATTAATATAATCTTACGAATTTATAGCATATGAAACAAGTTATGCATCTCTTACGTTGTGAGATGATTTTAACTTCGCCAACTTAAAACAAAATAGGGTGAGCTTTTAACAATATCGGTTACTCTAACATCTTAAATACATTCTCTGAAAAGTTTTTCAAGGCATGAATAGCGAAGATATCGTAATAAAATACATTTGAAAAATTAACTATAATAGAATAAGTTAAAGAATAGCCAACTAATTTTAGCTTAACTTTAGAGTTCACTGTCCTAACAACGATCGGTCGCGCTATCACTTTCAAATCGTTTCAATAATTACGAGATACAGTTACAATAATTATTGTTGGCCGTTCATTAAATACCGTTTAGTTTTTACAGATTAAAAGATTAATAGCCCACAGTTTCATTCTTGAAATAATTTAGCCAAGTTAGGAAACTGAACAAACATAAGCCTTATAACCAAACTTGTCAACTTTTAACCAGCCACTTCAATGGCTGCATGGTCTAAGGCGTCACTCTTGCAGTAGACAAGAATGCCTATAACGGGGATTTCGAGGTTCGATTCTTGGTCGGGTGCACTGAGGGTGATTTCACCAAAATGGTTTTTCACTTTCCCACCATGTAAATACGGGTACACTTCCTCAAAATATACCCTCCCCATTCATAAAATAATTAGCATAATTAGTAAATAAGCGTATAATCCGAACGGGTAGTAAGACGCAGTACTAAAAATATTCTTTGAACTGAGGCAGAAACTCTAGTTTCACATCCAAATTGCGTTTATATATATAATAGTAAGCAAAAGAAAGTATTTCACTTTACATTTTTTCAAGTCATAATAAATAACGCGCGCAAAAATAGCATAAACGGAACAGACAACTCTTAAAATAAATTAAGCGAAGAAACCTTACACAGCAAATGGAAATACTATTACTATTAGCACCGCGTCTTACTATCCGTTCGGGTTATACGCACTTTCCCTAATATGTAATGGTAGGGTGATTGTGAGATGAAATGGAGGACCTACAGTTTAACGTGTGATCCGAACCACGGGAGGAGGCCTGCATTCCCCACATTCACAAGTTGTGATTAATACACGTCTTGTCAGAGGTGAAGGAAGAGTTTGGTAATCAGTTAAATCTGTGCGGGACCGAGGATTAAACCCCGGACCCCAGCACAGAAGTCCGACACTTTACCCCTAGACCACCAGGTCACCGCAAATGGAAATAGTACAATTGAATTTTATAACTCCAAACAAAATAAAAGTTGAAACCAAAAGAAAATATGTAGGCAAATTAGCTCCGTGTTTCTAAATAGCCCTGTATATTTTATCTGTAGTTTTAAAAAGTATGAATTGCTTATAATGAACTAAATAACATTTTATTTTAACAATCCCAACGTGAACAGAGACAGAAACTCCAGTACAATATTTATGAAATGACTCAAGAGTAATAAATTGATTCATGATTTAACCAATTACGTCTCGGCTCACTAATACCAAGAACCCAGGCATTTAGGTTTAAACCGGTTCACACTAACCGTCATGGAACGAGTTTCCAAAAAAATGTTCTCAAAAAACTAGTTTAAGTTCGGTTTGTGTGTGTGCGTCTTTATTTCATGAGCATCGATGAGAAACAGCTGAAAATCGATTCCACTGAAGGGAGACAAGCAACGATTGACCTATTTTAAGTTTTTAGTGTCCTACTTAAACAAAGAGGTATAGTTTTATAGCTGTACAAGCTATTGTATAAATGTAACTCAACATTAATCAATCATTTCTGAGCAAATAATTAATACATAAATTGAGAATTAAATTACAAACATTTAAAATAACTTTGATGAATGAAAAAGAAACAAGACCATACAAATAAAATTTAAATTTGTGAACTAGCAGTTTAAATTTAAGTTATTAAGCTGAACTTTATGCAAATGAGAATTAATATAACTCAAGAACCACTAAATAACTAGTTGTATTAATTAATTACGGCATTATATATCAATATTAGTAGAAAAACTCAATACTCCAT
Source organism: Timema cristinae (assembly GCA_039000515.1). Lineage (NCBI taxonomy): Eukaryota > Metazoa > Arthropoda > Insecta > Phasmatodea > Timematidae > Timema > Timema cristinae. The sequence goes on from JBCFYV010002255.1 coordinate 35,473,568, forward strand.
CAATTTAATCTATTTCATATACTAGAAAGACATTTTTGATATAGAAAAGTTGTATTTACATCACAGTGCTTAGAGGGGTCACAATAAAAATTAAATTTAGGTAGGCAAAATAAAAATTACATTAACGATTTAAATATAAGAATCGCTAGAAATGACAAGGTGGATTGACATATGTGAACAAATTAACTACCAGGAAATGCAACTCTAACACGTAAAAAAACCTAATCCAACCCGTCTGTGTTATTTCTAATCGAGACAAAGTAAACAATAATTACAACTACTGCCACAACCGAACTAGTAATTAGAACGTCCAATTTACCGCGAATCAAAACAAAGATTGTCCATCGACCGTTGGTGGCATGAGGCGCTTAGGCACCCCTGCCCGACCCGAGGCACACTGACACTAAACACTAGCTCACTTAATCACTCGGGGTTCGAGACCCGGCGGAACGGGGAGCCGCGGCGTCATGTTGTCAACCTGCTGGGTGGCGGCACAGCTCGGCACTGAAGCATCACGGAGGAGAGAGTGGCGGCCGAGGGGAGAGGGGGGCGGCGTTGCTAGGAGACGCAGCGTCCTGAGGTGGCAGCGCTCCGCGGCAGACGGTGGGAACCTGTACCGCTTCCCGTTGCCATGGTAACGTGGGCAAGGTCGCCAGACTAGATTACAAGACCACCTCCACACGACGATTGGTATTACTGGAAACGTCAGTGTGACCTTACCACACGAGCAAGCTAACGTCTTGTTGTTACTGCACTGGCAATGTGACCTTACCACACGAGCAAGCTAACGTCTTGTTGTTACTGTCACTGGCAATGTGACCTTACCACACGAGCAAGCTAACGTCTTGTTGTTACTGTCACTGGCAATGTGACCTTACCACACGAACAAGCTAACGTCTTGTTGTTACTGTCACTGGCAATGTGACCTTACCACACGAGCAAGCTAACGTCTTGTTGTTACTGGCATTTGGCATGTGACCTTATCACACGAGCAAGCTAACGTCTTGTTGTTACTGTCACTGCAATGTGACCTTACCACACGAGCAAGCTAACGTCTTGTTATTACTGGCACTGGCAATGTGACCTTACACACGAGCAAGCTAACGTCTTGTTGTTACTGGCACTGTTTGTGACCTTATCACACGAGCAAGCTAACGTCTTGTTGTTACTGTCACTGGCAATGTGACCTTACCACACGAGCAAGCTAACGTCTTGTTGTTACTGCACTGGCAATGTGACCTTATCACACGAACAAGCTAACGTCTTGTTGTTACTGGCACTGTTGTGTGACCTTATCACACGACAATCAAAGCGTCTTGTGTTGTTTCTGGCACTAGCAATGGACCTTACAAAACACTAGCTAACGTCTTGTTTGTTACTGTCACTCAATGTGACCTTACCATACGAGCAAGTAAGTGTTGTGTTACTGGCATGGCAAAGTTGACCTTAAACACACGCAAGCTAAACGTCTTTTGTTACTGTCATGCAATGTGACCTTACCACACGAGCAAGCTAACGTTTGTTGTTACTGACACTGGCAAAGTGACCTTATCACACGAGCAAGCTAACATCTTGTCATTGCTGATACCAGGAGAATGGCAGTGTGACCTTATCACACGATCAATCTAACATAAAGTTGAGTGGGTTTTAATTCCTGAGAGCTATTCATTATGAGAGACGTGTTCAAAATACACTATTAAAACAGTTTAGTTTAAAATGTGTATACGCTTTCTAATAGTGTGATTTGTATAGTATTGGGAAAAATAAGGTGTTGAATGGAGTATTAGGAGCTTAAATTAAACAAGTATTATAAAACATCACCCAAATGCAATAAGTTTAAAATATACAAAAATTCATATTATAAAACATAATTATATAGATAAATGGTTAAGAAGCAATAACAATTATTTGAAACATTATATTGAATGAAACACACACAAAAAAAAAAACGTATATTTTAAGTAAATATATGAAAATTTATATAGTTTTAATTCCCAATAATGTGAATCAATATTAAATAAATAACTTTTTCAAACTTATGTTTAAATTTTAGCACCAGTAATCACGCGCCTGTTATAATATGATGAACCAAATAATTCTGCCAATCAACTCATATATGTCAAAATTATATAGCTCGGACTTGCACTCACAGACACAAATTACAAAAGATACGAGAAAGTATTGAGTTTTACAAACATCCCGCACAGAAGTAATTGCAATCCACAGTTTTCTTGGTAGGGCCAGTCGAACTTTAAATTCATGCATGAGAGACTTTCGCTTCACCGATATCTGATTTTTGAGGCATTAATTTTTTCATACAAAACTATTTTTGGGTTGCCAAAGAGTACCTTGCGCTGTTTACAAGCAAAAAAAAATGTAACACAGGCCCAACATGAAGGCCCTCTCCAGTATATTATATATATATAGGAAAGTGTTATTGATTTGTTGTAATATGTATGCCTGGCTCAGTCCTTATCAATCCATTAGTACAAAATGTATAAGCAACACACAAACATATTAATAAACCATTATTTTTATTATTTCTTTTAGCAATAAAATAGGCCAAAAATCTAATAAAGAGAATGTGATGTAAGAATAAAAAAATTATGTCTTGATATTATGATGGATCTAGAAGTTTTATGGCACACTCTAACTTAAAAAAAGGGGGGGGGGGCATGCAGTCAAAATGGTTTGAAATATATTTCGTTCAAGAGAATTGCGGCATTATATGAAACATTTTTTAAATTACAAGGAAAAGTTGTAATTAAAATTAAGGGCACTCTTGACAGATATTCAAGAATTGTTGTCATTTTTCATGTGTAGAAAATTAAACTCTATGTTTTGACTGTAGAAATATTTTATTTGTTTTGACCAACAAAAGATTTTATATAAAAAACTGTAAAAACATCTACCTTGTTTTTTTGCATCCCCCACACTCTAACCTTAACGTGAAGCATGAGAATAAACACTTACGCTTGAATTTGCAAACATGAATGCAAAATACGTGTTAAACATATATACAAACACGATGCATACTTATAACTTAACATAATTATATTCCAGTAGCAGCACAAAGTTTGTCATGTTTTAAACATGGTTAGACGAACGGCTTTATCTGTGCCAAAGCTAGTGACGCCAAATGTACCATTTCTAACGGCATCAGAGTCAGCCGTTCAGCAATAAAAGGTATTATGTGCCAAAACTTGGATATATTTTAAATAATTTTATAGTTTTTTTTTTTCATAAATGAATCGGTAGCAGTTTTGTATAACTTATATAAAAACAATATATTTCCAATGTTTAAGGAAGGATTAAAAAAAACTTAAACCAAGTTTATTTGCAATTTTCAAAACAAAAATTTGTTGACTAAAATAAAATAAAAATATTGCTTTAGTAGATATTATTATTAGCACCGCGTCTTACTACCCGTTCGGGTTATACGCACTTACGCTAATGTGTAATGGTAGGGTGATCGTGAGATGAAATGAAGGACCTACAGTTTAGCGTGGAATCCGAACCACGGTGGCGGCCTGGCATTCCACACATTCACAAGATATCTTGTCAGAGGTGTAGGAAGGGTTTGGAAATCAGATAAATCTGTGCCGGGACCGAGGATTGAACCCCGGCCGCCAGCACAGAAGTCTGACACCTTACCCCTAGACAACCAGGTCACCCTTTAGTAGATAAGTTAGGTTTAATTTTCTACGCATTGTGAGATCAAAAGTTCTTGAATATTTGTCATGAACAACAAAGCAATTTAAGAAGAAACTTTTTAAAGCAAAAGAAAAGTTTTGTTCAAATTTCAGGAAGCTTATTACAAATTTTCAAAAACTGTTGGTATTAATATGTGTAGAAAATTAATCTAAATCTATCCACTGAAGCAATACTTGATTTACTGTCAAAAAAATGTGTTTTGTTGTAGAAAAAATTTATTTCCATACCACCTTAAAAAAGAAACTTCAAAATGAACCGTTCACCTTTAAAGTTTTGAGTTGGCTCTTTTTTCTACCAAATTGACAGTGATCTCAGCTTTCTTTATTCCAAACTTTTCTCGGTCTCGATCTGTGAGCGAGTGCTTGCCATCACTGCAAAGATCGCGTTTCAGCATACTTCCAAAAAGAGGGGTAGTAACTCGGGGAATGTTCTCCCCCCCCCATCCTACCAAGCTTTACACTGCTACGTAAATGGTAAATGATGTTAGGTTTAACGGAATAAAAGCACTGGCGCTGAAATCAATAGGGAGGTCGACTGAGTTGGGCTAGGCCATAAATACGAGCGATAGGACGCCTGGAGGAAAAGATAAACACTGAACCTATGTCAAGGTTGACATGACACTACAAGAGGTTTTTGGGGAGGCATTAAAGTGCCTTTACAACACACTGATTAATCACACATGCCTGACAAACACATTCAAACAACAGCCCAATTTTAATAGGAAAAATATACTTCCTTCACCTGACAAGACATCTGGAATGTGGGAGAATGCCAGCCGCCACCGTGGTTGGATTCCACGTTAAACTGTAGGTCTTCATTTCATCTCACAATCACCTACCATTACACATTAGCTAAAGTGCGTATAACCCAACGGTAGTAAGACGCGTGCTAATATATAATAGTAAAAAATTATCTGTCAGCTTTAAAAGTTATATCTAATTTAACGTATCCATACGTCAAGTAAGGTGATCTTGAGCTATCAATTTTAAGAGATGGCATCAAAATGTATAAAATAACATTAATACGTGGTGGCCTCAAAACTACTAAAGTAAATAAAATTCCCTGACTTTTACCTGATCCTAAAATCCAAATTTCTCGACTATAGGCCCAGTTAGAGATTTATGAAGGAATTTTAAAAAACTTCAAAATACTCTATTTGTTATAAATAATTAGTTTTTAAATTCACTCAAACATAGAATTTACAAAGATTTGACAAAATAAATGTTTGAATATAATGCAACTAAGACATTTTTCTTACCTAGAAAGCCAAATATACAATTTTTCTTGATTGATTATCAATTTCCCTGAGATTTCCCTGCTTTTCTTGGTCATTTAAATTCCTTTTCCACGTTTTTTTTATATTTTCTCTGACTGTGGCCACCAGTTAATAATATAGTAGTATTAAAATGTTGTAAATGTTGACCACAAATAAAATGTCTTCATATCAAAATCCTCCTATAGCGAAGTACGTGTAAAACACTACACTAAGTTTTAGTTCCTAGATGTTTACTAATAGGAAAGCAGGACGAATCAATTAGCAAAAAGCCGATATTTAGGTCAAAACCCATCGTAATCAAACCAAGGTCTTCTACACAAATGGTTGAAAAAACAAACCATTTACCCATGGTATGTGCTGCAAATGTTATTTAACTACAGATGAGATAAGTATGATACAAATAAAAACAATCAAATTATATATTTTATTATGTCCCAAATTCATTTATCTCAACCACTCGGAGAGAGAAGTATTGTGATAGTAAAAAAAAATTAAACTCGAGATTTTGATAAATGTCGACGATACATGATCCTCTGAACCCAAAAAAAGTGGTTTTCGCGATTCCGTCTGTCTGTCTATTTGTATCTCGGCTTAGATCCGAAAGAAACCATTTTACCGTTCGGGCTAAAACCTGCTTTCTTAAGCTTCTCTCAAGGAATTTAGGGAATTAGATATACAACCGAAAATTAATGGTAATTTACTGAAGGGCAAAAAGATTTTAAAAATATATATTTTCTCAATATTCGCCCTAACGATGTTGGTCATATTTTGTATCTACATTGTTTAATATTACAAACAAAATGGCAGTTCTCGCTTTCCCATATATATATAATATTTTATTTATATTTATTTATATATATAAAATATTTTGAATATATTTTTATAAACCGAATAGTTTATTAATATAATCTTAACTATGCAGCTCATTAAAATGTATAATTGATTGCTATGCCCTTTGGCGGACAGAGATGATTATTATTATCACAAGGTTTCTGCAACAACGTATGTTATTTAATTCACGACTAGTGGTGGCGTGTTTCTGCAGCAATGTATACTATTTTGCCTCACAAATCTGACGAGTGTTTAGTAAATGGCTCTATTTTAAACAAACCAGAGAGAAAGTCTGAGCTGCAACGTACCATTTATTTTTCTTTGTGCACTGCATATTACTAGCGTCAGTGATATCCGCATTTTACAATTATATTGATTGGGTAGGGATGAGTAAATTAACATTTATTAGAAAATGAGAGTGAAGGAACAATTTAAGAAAAAACAACCTCAGTATACCGACGGATTTAAAACACGACCCCTTGCCTAATGAAGCTAATAATTCTCTCAAATTAACAGTTAAATAAACACTTTATGATCGGAGCATTTGTAATCAAGCAATAACTTCATGAAGTCTGCTTGAAGCACTGAACTCAAGATAATCCGTACGAGCATTAACACTAAATAGAGATTATACATCAGAAACAATTGGTTCAGAATAAAACATAACTAGGAAGTCCTAGCGACGAATAACCTACGCATAGCAGTGCAATAAATAGTTTGGTTAGGTTCAAAATAATTTGTTATTTAATTAGTTATACACAGGGCGTTTCCCATGGAGCAACTATGGAGGTTGTCTGGCCATTTTAACTGTCAGCATTCTACTATAATATAGGAGTGTTTATTTTAAAGGCTTTTTTCCTTGTCAGAATTCTACTATATGGTAGGACGGTATGTTTAAAAGACCTTTTTCACTGTCAAAATTCTAATATATAGTAGAATATTGGTACGAAAAAAGATCTTACAGACATTCATTCCTATTCTAACAAATGTGCAAATCATCGCAAGTCAACATTTTTGTTATGTTTTGTTATTCCCGAACAAAACAAAGCAGGTAGTTGTAACTTCAGTTCTTATAGTTATTCGGGGGTGGAGAGGGGGTAAGGAGGGGGAAATTAGGGATAAGGAAGAGAAGGGATGTAGGTGAAGTACAAGTGCAATGTTCCCGTTTTGTGACGAAACAGATGAGAAAACAAAAGTAAACTGTAAAACAAATATTCAAACCCAATTAAATTCGGAAAACCCAATTAAAATAACTTTCTGAGGCATGAGAGAGAACCCCCATTTCTCAGGGACTTAGTAGGAGCAACCCGATGGATCAATGGCGGAGCCATCTCTGTTCTTGGAGCACTTTGGGAGGTTTGAATTTCTCTTTAGGGTCGATCTCCCAGAGTCCCCAAGTCCCTGAATGAAGGGATTGGCTGAACTCGGTACCTGAACGCAGGGTTGTGACAGCTCACGGAAGAGATCCTTGATGCTTCCTGTGTCTAATAAATTCAGCAATCCTGAGAATCAGGCTGTGTTCACAATCACTAGTAAACACTTGTTTAGAAACGGTGAATACTCTTCGTGTGTGAGTCAATACATGTTCAGTGTTTTTAACATTTTATTTGAGGTATTTAACGCGAATTTAATGAACCGACTGATTATATCAGCAAACGAGAATTTCTATAAGCGATTGCGAAAGGGTCTACCAATTTTGCCGGTAAAGGTATTTTCACGTATTTTCAGGGTTCTTTTATATGCCAAAATCTACATGGGACAGACGGCTTTACTTCTCATCCAAAGGAAGATAAAGATTTGTAGACCTCGCCAGGGTTTGAACCCACAAACATCAGTCTGAAGCGAGCACTTTACCTTAAAATCCTCGAGGTCAACCATGAATTTAAAGAGAAATTAATGAATAAAAGACTTTGGCCAGCCAATTTTTAATTTATTTTTTAATTTGGCCCTCCTGTAATTAAATTTGCATTCAAGACTGTTGAAATTACTCTAATGTGTAGAGAACTAAACTAACACTAACTCACACTTCCTTTCACTACACTTTAAAACTTAACAATCAACTTCTGTTGAATTTGCACCAATTAATCATTTAAATGTCATGGTTGTGAAATTTTGTATTTTACCTTACATGTCGATAATATATTTAGGATGTTCTAAAACAAGGTACTTAGGAAGATATTTGGTCCGAAAGTGTTTAAAGATAATAGAGTGTGGGGATTACATACCTTGTACCCATACATCGGTAGGGTGATCAAATCTTGCAGATTAATATGGAAAATACTCTAACCCTGTTAAGGATAGTGACTGCAAACCCAATGGGAAGAGACCACTAGGAAGACCTAGACGCAGATGGGAAGATAATATTATAATGGATCTGAAAAATATAAGGTGTAATGAGGTTGGCTGAAATTTTTATTATTATTATAATATATTAGCACCGCGTCTTACTACCCGTTCGGGTTATAGCACTTACGCTAATGTGTAATGGTAGGGTGATTGTGAGATGAAATGGAGGACCTACAGTTTAACGTGGAATCCGAACCACGGTGGAGGCCTGGCATTCCCCACATTCACAAGATGTCTTGTCAGAGGTGAAGGAATGGACTGAATAAAACTAGCTCAAGGTAAGGGTAGGATGTAATGAGGTGGAATTAATAGAAATAGCTCTAGTAGGTAGGGTATAGGGTGTAAATAAAAGTGGGACCAGATGGAACTAACTCAAGGTAAAGATAGAGTGTAATGAGTGGACTGGATATAACTAGCTCTAGATAGGGATACCTGACGTACTTTGTAAGTGCGGCAATTAACTTTCGAGTTCCTAATGCCATAGAGTAAGTAAGTAAGTAATGTTATTTCCATGCTAGTTTGGTGTTTGTACACATCATATGAATGTGTTTGTTATATGAAGCTAACTTTTTTTAGTAAAGATAATTTTTGTTATTCTTATTAAAAAGCTAGTCAACATTAATTTAGTTTTACTATTTCCTTTGTTTCTTATTAAAAACATATAATATAACCATACATTACTCTAAATCAGTTCATTATTTAGTTATAAAAAAATGCAATAGTTTGCAACCATTATATATATATATATATATATATTATATTAATTTATATATATTATATATATAATATAATAATAATATATATATTATTTATATATATTATATATATAATAATAATAATAATAATATATACATTATATATATATATAATATATATATATATATACAGCTATTATGTATCACTACGCTAAGTGTCTGAGAGTTCCAGGAAAGATTGATCCTCACTTAAATGAGAACTCTTTAAGCAAATTCCCCCCCGACTAAGAAGAGGCTCAACATTCCGAGAACGTGGTAGATAGGCGATAAGTGAGGCGGTTAGCCCTAGGAAATTAAACCTAGAAGATGGTAGTAAATGGATGGATACGCGTAGAGCCGAGTAGTTTAGTTCCTGGCTGGAAACTAATTAGAAGATGTTGAGTGTCACCCCTTTCCAACCAAACTTAACATTGCCGCTGTTTCTTCAGACGTCCCGGTTAGAAAGCATAAGGACAAACTTGAACCGCAGAGAGATGCTCACTATTTCTAAGATCGGAATCGGAGCGTTATAGTGGTTTTAATATGCCAGGAAGACAGAGGAGAGCGAGAGAGAGGAAGGGAGAGTGAAGGAAGAATAAAGCGAGAGTCATCAACGATTAAAGAGACGAGAAACAAACATTGTTCCTCATAAGGACTGTGATTGCGTTATTCATGTAGAATTTACAATTAAATCATTTCAAGCCAATTTAAAATAAAGCTAACAAAAATTAATGGGCAGATAATAAATGTGTAAGTTTATCCTAGAAAACAGATATTTTTAATTAGAAATAGTATATATTTAATCTAGTTAAGTCTTTCTGAGGGAAAAATTCATTTTAAAATGTTTGTAAATATTATTATTAGTACTAAATAGTTTAAAAAACACATTATAATTTAATTTTTTCGAAGATTTACACTTTTTCTTTGAAATAATATGTCACCTATAGCTACATAGGTAATAGTTTTTATAGAGAGTGTTTCTCAATAATTTGTTACATTTCTCAGAAACTATCGTTTTCGAAACAGTAGATTTTAATATTTAAAAAAATTAAGTGCAAGATAAAATTATAGTTAAATATTGAGATAAAAAGTTGAATACATTCTAAAGGCTTCACGTAAGTAATAAAACTCAATACGCTGTAGTGAGATAGACAATGATCAAGCCACCATTGAAATCAGTATCTAGACGATTTTGATAAAGCTTAAGGGGACTGCTTCGGTAAGCGAGAAATTGCCATACATACGTCCAGCTCTAAAGCAATATTTAATTTTAAGATGCGTTATTTCAAAATATGGTTAGCACCAAAATAAAGTCGAAAGATTCCAACAAGGCTCTTTTTCCTTAACAACCTTATGGTTTGAGTTTCATTAATTAAAAAAATGTGCGGGAATGTGACTCATCCTCAATGACATTCTAAGTATTTTTGCGGAGCCATGAGACTAGGCTTTATGAAAAAAGGCTCTAGATTTAAATCTCCTTTATCAAATATAATAATTATTGTATAGGCCCACTACAGAAAATGTTAAGATATTTGAGAACTAGCAAAGTGATTTGCCTCTTTGGCCTGAGCTAAGAAGCTGCGTAGTTTTCTTTCTCCTATTTCTTATTAATATGACATAGAGTGGATGTATGTGAAGGGCAAAAGGGAGTATAGGTTATACATAATATAAAAATAGTTTCAGAAAACGACACAGACCATTGTATTTTTAAGCCATGGCCTGAAAGCAGTTAATACTTTCTCTCTGACCGAGGGGAAACCTTAACGACACTCAAACAATTTCCATAATAACTGCGAAAATACTTGTATACATTGCGAGCATAGTGTGAAAACACTGCCAGCATGGTGTGAAAACATCACCAGCATGGTGTGAAAACACTGCAAGCATGGTGTGAAAACATAGGAAGTATGGTGTAAAAAACACTGCCAGCATGGTATGAAAACATCACCAGCATGGTGTGAAAACACTGCAACATGGTGTGAAACATTGGAAGTATGGTGTAAAAAACACTGCCAGCATGGTATGAAAACATCACCAGCATGGTGTGAAAACACTGCATCATGGTGTGAAAACATCACCAGCATGGTGTGAAAACACTGCAAGCATGGTATGAAAACATCACCAGCATGGTGTGAAAACACTGCAAGCATGGTGTGAAACATTGGAAGTATGGTGTAAAAAACACTGCCAGCATGGTATGAAAACATCACCAGCATGTATGAAAACATCACCAGCATGGTGGGAAGGCCCTGCAAGTTTGGTGTGAAAACATTGCAACCTAGTGTGAAAACATTGCCAGCAGGTGTGAAAACACTGCAAGCATGGTGTGAAAACACATCGAGCATGGTGGGAAGACGATAAATGGAACTCATATAAATGACAATAAAAGCCAGGGCTGTGTTATACATTGTTATTCTTTATGATCAATATTTTAAATTTGGATTGCCAAAGTTATACACACAATGTCAAATAAACTTTCTATAAAGTAATCTGTAATGGAGCATTTTACAGCATTAAATGATGTATTGCTGATTTTTACGAAGGAGTCAGATTTAGGTATCATAAAAATAGAAGAGTAGGGGTCTTAATTAAGTCAAAGACTAGGCGTACCGATTCCACAGATTATGTAAACATTCAACAGACGTTTTTATGTATCTCGCAAGATCAGATTGAAGAGGGGGAAACAAAGAGCCCTTTTGTGGTGTAAAACAACTATAAACCATTTCACACTTCAGCATATTTTTTATATTTGTAAGAAGGTAGAGGAAAGGTGGAAAGAAACACATAAAATGAACGAACAAAATATGTATTTTACAATGAAAAGAACACAATTCACATTTTGCATTGCTGCCATTGGATATTGATGTCATTGGTCAGCTTTATTTGGAGTCGGGCTTGATTCATAAAATCTAGCAATAGTACATTTAATTGGATCTACTTCAGAACCCCTTTTTCTAAAATTGTTTAAAATTCAACCTTTATTATTATATTATTATAATTTGATAAGTTTTACTATTTAAAAAAAATTGTGGTTCCATACTTTGACACACAACGAGAGTATTAGTAATTGTTATTAGTAGTTTTAAAAATATCTTTTTTAATTTAATTTTTTTGGAAAACCTTATTTTTCATTTATTTGATTTATCAAAGATATTTAAACAGCACTTATGAAATCACTGAATATAGCAGAACAAGACATATAAACTAACTTTAATATGTAACAGACACAACATCTAGTCCCAGGCTATTAATTCATCATTGTGAAAGGGTAAACCAGATTTCAAAATGATAAATTATTAAGCCATGTTAGGAATCGAACCCGGGACCTTTATCTTAGTAAAAATACATCGAGTAAGCTGAGGTGTTTGACGAAAAACTTTATAATATTTAAAATAGTTTAGGTCAATTAAAGGATTTATTAATTTTATAGTTCAGAAGTCTGAATAAATTTGTTATAGTTTGATTAGTGCATATAAACATAAAACGTTATATCATCAAACACTTTCGAAGTACCCGTTTTACCGTAAACATAAAATTGTTTATTTGAAGTCAAATAATATCGTAATTACATTTTATTTCTCTATGTTAATCATGTGTTTTCCAAGTTTGGGTGAGATAGATTAGTTATTATTTTCACCGTCATTATTAATTGCTATACACATATTTTTTTTATCATCACGTCTTTCTAACGATATTCGCGTGGAAGGAAAGTGGAAAACCATTTAAGGAAAAACATCCTCAGTAGACGAACGGTATTCAAAATCTAATCTTTCCGTCGTCACAGTCCAGTGGCCTTTGCCTTATACGCACATATTAATTACGCTAGTGAGGTAGGGATATGGAAGGTAGAATTCATGGAAATGTATCCAATTTGCGTGGTGAGAGATGTAAAACCATAAGAGATACAAATTAATCCTAAAGTTGTGCAGGAATCACACAACACACAAACAGGTCGTCACATTATTTCATGTGATTTTAAATGGAGATAAGGCTAATGGTATATTATGCAAAAACAAAATATTATTATTTTTACATCAAACTTATTTTACTATATGAACGAACATTGGTCTCAATTTATCGCATTCAACCAAATTTAATGTGAGAATTTTGAAACATTTGGTAAACAATACATCAATAGGTTTCAACAAATATGGTTATTTAATTAAGCGTGTGTTTTGGGGTGAATTATTTTACTCGGCTTGATAAATTTTTATTAAACGTATTTTTAAACGTTGATTTAAAAAGTGAACGTAAAACTCAAATCCAGGACACATTATCTACTCGATGGAGTGTGTTGTATACGTGAAATTAAGGATCCTCTTTCGATTCCCACATTACCAAAAATTTTTCATTGGTTAAATGTGGGTTAACCTTTTTACAGTGATGAATTAACGGCCGGGACTGGATGTTTGTTCCTTCCTAGTTAAGTTTATAATAAGATAGCATATGAAGCGTGACTTGGTGTCTAGGAAAGGTGTCAGACTACTGCTGCGGCACGGGGTTCGATCCTCGGTCCCGGACGATTTATCTGATTTCCAACCTTCTACACCTCTACAGACATCTGTGAAGTGTGAATGCCAGGCCGCCACCAAAATGTTCGATTCCAGTTAAACTGTAGGTCCTTAATTTACATCTCACAATCACCTACCATTGAACATTAGCGTAAGTCGTATAACCCGAACGGTAGTAAAACGGTGCAAATAATAATAATAATAACATATGAAGCCAGCAAGCCGTTAATGGAAAATATGACTTGAATAAAAAAGCTGACCCAGGGCATAGGCTTGAAACAGTAATGGATGTAGGCCTAAAGTAAATGATAACACTCAAGCAAAAACTTTTTTACTCCACCACTTTTTAGGGGCTATGCACATACAAAAATTGCTGTTTGCGTATTAGAGATGAGAAAAATGGAATTTTAAATAAATGTACTGGAATTCACGTAGAGGTAAAGTGGAAAAATATTCAGCATGATCCACTCTTAGTACACTTGAACGAGAAATCGAACCTGATCTAACCGGCAATTCAGTACGCGATAGAATTTGCAACCACCGAACTGTCGAATGTTATTAATATTAACATTAATATTTATAAATTTTACTAATAATACATCCATCAAACATACACAAAACAATAATTTTCAACCACGAAAAATGCAACTCTATTATGATTACTATTTATCGGGAGTGAATTGATAACTGTCCTAAGTGACAGCAGGATAATGGAGAATTAATATTTTAAGTAGATCTTGTTGTATTTTTAAATGTCATAAACCTTTAATTAAATTGCAATCACAATAATACTACATCGATGCTATTTTTAGAGCATAATAAAGCTGAAACTTATTTTAGGAAAACATTTCATGATTTAAATAGGTTTTTTTTTACTTTCAAAATTTTTTTAGAGGCTAGTAAGAATATAGGTTTAAAAGTGAACATTGAAAATACTAAATATATGATCACACAGAGAACACAGATTGAGGACGATAATTTAGAGATTACTTCGAGCAACAATCATTTGATAGGGTTAATGACTTTAAATATTCAGGAACAATTTTAACAAGCGATAACGATTTTAGATTGGAGATTAGGAATATAATACAGTCGTGAAATGGATGTTATTATTCGGTCAGTAAGTTGTTGACATTTCACCTGGTTTCAAGGGGTGTTCATCTCAGAATATACAAAACAATAATGTTACCAGTATTTTTTCTATGGGTGTGAAACGCGTTCTCTTACCTTACATGACAACAAAATATATAAATTATCATGTTTGAAAACAGGGTACTTAGGAAGGTATATGGTTCAAAAAGGGATGAGGATACTGAGGAGTGGAGTAGGGTATATAATGATAAGTTGCATACCCTGTACTAATTCCAAGACATTGTTGGGATAATCAATTCTCGTAGATTACGGTGGGAAGGACATGCAGCGCGAATGGGAGAATCTACAACCTTGTTCAGGGTATTGACTGCAAACCTAATGGGAAGACCTAGACGCAGATTAGAGAATAATATTAGAATAAACCTGAAAGAGATAGAGAGTAATGAGGTGGACTGTATAGAACTAGCTCAAGATGGGAATAGGGTGTAATGAAGTGGACTGGATAGAACTAGCTCAAGAGAGGTATAGGGTGTAATGAGGTGGACTGTATAGAACTAGCTCAAGATAGGGATAGGTGTAATGAGGTGGACTGTATAGAACTAGCTCAAGATAGGGATAGGGTGTAATGGGGTGGACTGGATAGAACTAGCTCAAGAGAGGTATAGGGTGTAATGAGGTGGACTGGATAGAACTAGCTCAAGATGGGAATAGGGTGTAATGAAGTGGACTGGATAGAACTAGCTCAAGATAGGTATAGGGTGTAATGAGGTGGACTGAATAGAACTAGCTCAAGATAGGGATAGGGTGTAATGAAGTGGACTGGATAGAACTAGCTCAAGAGAGGTATAGGGTGTAATGAAGTGGACTGGATAGAACTAGCTCAAGAGAGGTATAGGGTGTAATGAGGTGGACTGGATAGAACTAGCTCAAGATGGGAATAGGGTGTAATGAAGTGGACTGGATAGAACTAGCTCAAGAGAGGTATAGGGTGTAATGAAGTGGACTGGATAGAACTAGCTCAAGAGAGGTATACGGTGTAATGAAGTGGACTGGATAGAACTAGCTCAAGAGAGGTATAGGGTGTAATGAAGTGGACTGGATAGAACTAGCTCAAGAGAGGTATAGGGTGTAATGAAGTGGACTGGATAGAACTAGCTCAAGATAGGTATAGGGTGTAATGAAGTGGACTGGATAGAACTAGCTCAAGAGAGGTATAGGGTGTAATGAAGTGGACTGGATAGAACTAGCTCAAGAGAGGTATAGGGTGTAATGAAGTGGACTGGATAGAACTAGCTCAAGAGAGGTATAGGGTGTAATGAAGTGGACTGGATAGAACTAGCTCAAGAGATGTATAGGGTGTAATGAAGTGGACTGGATAGAACTAGCTCAAGAGAGGTATAGGGTGTAATGAAGTGGACTGGATAGAACTAGCTCAAGATAGGTATAGGGTGTAATGAAGTGGACTGGATAGAACTAGCTCAAGATAGGGATAGGGTGTAATGAAGTGGACTGGATAGAACTATCTCAAGAGAGGTATAGGGTGTAATGAGGTGGACTGGATAGAACTAGCTCAAGATAGGTATAGGGTGTAATGAAGTGGACTGGATAGAACTAGCTCAAGATAGGTATAGGGTGTAATGAAGTGGACTGGATAGAACTAGCTCAAGATAAAGTTAGGTGGCGTGCTTTTGTATGTGCGGTAATGAACTTTTGAGTTACTACTGCCATAGAGTAAGTAATATTTATCAGTACGCAACTTACTAACAGGTTGTCTCCCATGTACCAAATATTGAATTTTGCTTAAGGCGATAGTGACAGAAAATAAATGTTTAGGGACAGCCCAGTTGAACATTGCCATACATCGTAGATTAAGTTTAGCTGGGGATGTAATAAATCATTTCAGAAGCTTTAGAAGCTTACAAGCTTGACGCGTCTTGTAATACGCTGGAGAGTGTAATCAGTGGACCACTGTAAGCCTTGATTCAAATACTCACCAAAAGTGAGGGCAGAATCTGCCTGAGTAGCGCATCAATTCACACTATAGACCCATCATGCTTTGCAATGCAAATTAAAAACCACTGCTTAGCAACATTATTCACTTTTATATTATTTTTTACAGTGGATGTTTTCAAATAATTGTGATGTGTCGAGAAACAAATCAAAACAAAATAATGACAAACATTGCTTTAATCTAACGAGTTATTTAAAATTATTTCACAACATTTGATGCAGCTGTCAAAATATATCACTTTGCGCACTGATGGGTCTGTGTGATTGGGTCCACCAAGCATATGTCACGTAAGAGTGAGCAAGTGAAACAATTTAAAGTCACACCCAACAGACGTCACGTGACCACATTTTAGTAGTTCTCTTGTTTTTTTGGCACAATAAGAGTATAGTCACTACTTAGATAGTCTAAACACTATACATCATTCCTGCAGATCCGACAAGGAGTATACGCTACCTCTTGATGCAATCAATAGTTCGCCACGGGGGTGGATTGGCAAGGGGCCCGGGAGCTACAAATATGACGGCGGCTCTTAACATACGAGTACATTTGGAAATACCAATGAATCTATGTTTCAGTGTAAGATGACGTGGTGAAAAGAAATATTTTTATTTTTATCATCCAGTAATTCTAATATCGAGGCCATTTCAGTTACATTACCGATGATTATGTCACTATTCAGTCGACTAAGAAAACAAAACTTCTACTTTTTACTGACATTATCAAAAATGTTTATAAATTGTTAGACAATAACTCGAGTCTATTTTTTAAATATTTAAATTTGTAATAAATCTGTGCCGGACCGAGGATTGAACCCCGGCCGCCAGCACAGAAGTCTGACACCTTACCCCTAGACCACCAGGTCACTCTGTTCCATATCATTTCCCGATAAGTCATAATTAATATTCAGACCAAGGCCACTCACTTCCCTACCACGAGTCACGTGGAGCTTCGAACTATTTCTTCTGTATTTTGTTTGAATTGTGATATATTTTTGGCGTTTCATTAATAAAATATATTAAATGAAGGTAGTAAGTGTGTCAGAGTAAAGGGTACAATTAAGGGGATCTAGACGGAAGCATAATAACCCTCAATGACTTACATGGGATATTTTCACTCTTTAAACATCTATAAAATCCTGAAATCTAGCTATAAAAATAAGTAAATACATGGATATTTAGTTATTCTCAAGGTTTTGACTGACTGTAAAAACAACTTGAAATTCAAGTGGTATGCAACCAGAAATCCCCGCTAACATATTTTGTCGTCAATGAAGGTTATCGTGTTTTTGCCCTACCCCCACAATTACCGTGTGATCAATATAAATAAAATATAGAGGACACAATCAATGTTGTTCCAGTTTTCCCAGATGCCACCCTTTTATATTCTCGTCATAGAGTTAAATTAAAAGTGGGTCCAACACATACAAAATACAACATATGCAAAATCAAAAGTTAACTTATTGAGCACACGGTTTCACATTTAAAAATCCTATTATTTTATGAATCCAATTAAAATATATAAACAAGAACTTTAAGTGAGTAGACGTGTCTGTCATGTGCACACACTGTAAATTCGTGAATGGTGTATATATATATATATAATTAATTTATTTAAATAAAGATTTATTTTTAAAAGCGTATTTACAACAACACAACACCACCAACAAAGTGGTCGTTTACTTAACTAAATGAACAAGAGTAGATTTAACCTATAGAAATATACTCTTGGATATACAGAAATATTCAGAACACTATAAATGTACAGACATTGAGGTATATATACACACAGTAAGGTGTTTATATATGAATATACATACAGTATGCACATAGTATAGTATATCTATATACCTCACACATAAGCAGTTTATATACACACGCAGTATATACATCCAAAGAATAGTATACATACACACAATATTATACAGAGAGTATAGTATATATATATACACAATAGATCTATATAATATAAAGAATATACATAACAATATGTATACATACACAGTATATAATATACACACAGTATGTATTATATACATACACAATAATTATATACTTACATAGATATATCATATATTATATTTAAATAAATTCAAAAGAATAGTAACTTGAAAGGAAATTATGGCACGCTATGTTAATCATAATAAAACTATCTGGAAGAGTACGGATATTTGTTGTTATAAATAAGAGCACTTCTAGCTAGTATTTCTGTTACCGTTGAACTTCGCTCACGCCATGTTTTTGAATTAAGGAATTTTAACAACTTAATTTAGCAGACCTACTTTTTTTAAAAAAAGATACGTTCAAGACCAGATTGGTAGAAGATTAAATGCGTGTGAAAGGTTTGGCTAGTAAAATAAATAAAGCCGATTTAATATTTTGTAAGTATCCACAAACACATAAATGCACAATATATTTGATTTATATACTGGTAACTAACGTGGAGTAAAGTAATTATGTATTAAAATAACTGTTTAAATTAGTATAACTCAACAAATATTTTTTTAAATACATAGTTAATAATAGTTATATCATGTCCCTGTCGTTACAAACAGCCTTAAGAATTATCTTTTGATAAACTTCTTGTTTTATTTAAAGTTAAAATATATCTTTAAATTATTGCTTGAATTTGAAGTTGATATCTTTCCTTGCTGATAAAGTTAAGCAGAAAAAACAAACCGTACCATATTCAATTTGCTTAACTTAACATTTTTCATATTGTTGTTCGCGTGGTTTAAGACGTGAGTTTCATAATATATTTAAAAATTTGAAAAAAACAAAACAAAAAAACCGACCTAGGTGATCGATCGATTGTTTATAAGTTTAAATTCAAATCACTTGGAATGAACTGATAAACTAAACATTTTTTTAAGCGGCCGCCATTTTGTAATAGATAATTAGATCGCCAACCTATATAAATATCTCACTAAGCTTAGTTCAAAGAATTCCTATGCCAAATGATTTTGTTAAAATTGGTGAACGTATTTTGCAGTAATCGTGGAACAAACATTTGATAGCAGACAGAAGTACCAAACGCTAGGTCAGTTAAGGTGGGTTTGGAGGCCAAACGAACAATAATATAGAGCAAGAGCATTCTCTATCGCTCACTTAGTGTAGTTACCTCGAACAAACTGCCGATAATTTGTTTACACCAAACCAGCGAGTCGTGAATATCGAATGCTTGTCGTGAACGCAGGTTTAGACCTAACGAGCAAATGCTCAGTTCTCATTCCTTCTCACTCTATTTATACCTCGTCCAATAAAAAATGCATAGTGATGACGGCAAACCATTTCGATTTATATGTCTTACTGCCAGTTTTCGGTAGCCTGTTTTTTTTCGTTCTCGGCACGCGGTAGGATACTAGAAGTGATTCGGTTTTTTTCTTTACCTCATCAAGTCGATATTCAAATGTTACCAATGGCATTCCAAGCATCTAATTTTATTGAAATATATTTGTATACTCCCAAGTAGAATCCTAAATACATCTTTATCATGTTCTATGAATTGTAGGCACAAATAATTATTTCAATCCATGTTTTATCTCAGTTCGAAATTATTACTTAGCAGGTAGACAAACTTGTAAGTAGTTGCATGGAACAAAAGGATCCTTTGATAAAACCGCTCAGTCGTACGAGCGCATCCAAATCAGAAGGAATGCTCTACACAGATGTTCGCGCACTCTTTCATAATTTATAACAACCAAGCGAGCATTCTTAGAGCATTTTTGGACCACTAGACCATTTGGGCGAACATAATCGAGCACCGCAAGAATTCTCGCTACATGTTTACCTCGAGAGAATTTAGGTGAAGTGGGGAAAGCTTAAGCATGCACTCGTTTGGTCTAAAATCACCTGCATAATACTAAATACAAGTGTTTTAATAGTTTAGAAATATTGTTTTATTTTTAATAGGTGAAAAAATAGTTTATTATTTTAAGAGTTAATCTTAGTTAATAGTTAAGGATGAATATAGGCGGAAAATAGCTCTCCTCCATTGTAGTTAAAAGTGAACGTTCAAGCAGCGATACATAATTTGGTATTATTTTCTTTGCCACGACTTCACTCTCTAATCGACAGTTACCTCTGTACACCGGATTACTGTTGGCATCAATTATTCATGCATCATCCATGGATCGACCGACCTGCAACATTTCTAAACCATAGTTATCGTTGTAATGATAGGAACACACCCATTCTGCCTAACACGTATATAAGAGCTGAGGAACTAGTACTCTCTGTTCAAACAATAGTAACAGATAACAAAAGAAAACATACTGAATTTCGGGGAAGTGCTCAGTCGTGTAAAAAAACATAAAACATTAGCGTATTAAAATATTTAGTGTCATTCATTGTTTTTCGTAATAAAATTATATTGTTTTAGATAAATTGAAGATTTGGGATGCAATTAAACAAATATACAGTTAGTGCATTGATTTTTTTAAACATAGTACAAAAGAATTAATTCAAAGAGTATAACTGCTGAGAAAAGAAGGTGAATGCACTAGACAAAATACAAAATACAATAATTTAAAAAAGTGATAAGATTGAAAAAAATCTGAATAAGAATAAGTCTCCTATCATGTAGAAAGGGGCAAACAAATTACTTCAGAAGCAATGCCACGTAACAAAAAACGAAGGTCACCATTAAAATCCAGGGCCAGACGAATAGAGGCATACTTGTTACACTCCACCAAAATGTGGTACACACTAAGGGGAGCATTACAAAGCTCACACACTGGAGGTGGATCCCCTCTTAATTAAAGTCCATGAGTCAAATAAGTATGTCCGACGTGGAGTTTTGTCACGATGACCTCTCTTATAGACTTTCGAGACCAACAAGGACAATGGAACCCAAGCATAGTAAACTATAAAGGCGAAAATTAAGATACACAAATTTTATACAATTTAAACTAGAGTATTGTTCGAATGTAAAGCTCTAGTTTCACAAGGTAAACCAAACATAGAATTATAATCGTCCACTGCAAAAAGAGACCTCACAGAGGCCTCCTACTTTGATCCGCCCGTGTAAATAAGACCAAACCATCCAACAACTGTCACCAGTTTATAATATAGTAAAAACTACATTATAAAACGTGTATAGAGAAGTATATAGAAAGGTCTATTAGATATATAAGTGGTGAATAACGTATTAAAATACCTCTCATATATAATGTGTCGTCGCCTTTGGAAACTTAGCAAGATCGAATTGGCATCGAGGTAAGCCTATTTTCCAGGGAGCAACCCAAGATTGAGAGAAGGTAATAGGAACATCCCACACATGTCAAATACCGACCACATGCGGATCCAAACCGTCTTTGCGTTACGCCATTTGGGAAAGTGAAACACAGGGCAGTAAGCAACATGCCATGACATGCAGTGAAGCTTCGACACCACGCAGTCTATGGGAGCGAACGACCACAGTTTTAGACACCCACGTCCACACATTTGTATTTGACAAACCATGGAATTAAAATAATCACGTGGTTGTCCACAAAAAGGGACTAACACACAGACAGGCGTATAGTAACCACAATACTGTTGATCACAACAACGGATATAGATTATTATTATTATTATTAGCACCGCGTCCTACTACCCGTTCGGGTTATACGCACTTACGCTAATGTGTAATGGAAGGGTGATTGCGAGATGAAATGAAGGACCTACAGTTTAACGTGGAATCCGAACCACGGTGGCGACCTGGCATTCCACACATTCACAAGATGTCTTGTCAGAGGTGTAGGAAGGGTTTGGAAATCAGATAAATCTGTGCCGGGACCGAGGATCGAACCCGGCCGCCAGCATAGAAGTCCGACAGCTTACCCCTAGACCACCAGGTCACCAACGGATATAGAAACACTTAAAACAGGTTTCCGCGAAAGTCCCAATTAAAAAGGGTTTTCAAAATTTCATAGCACCGTATAATAAGCCTTTTTTTTTATATAATCAAGTTTGTAGAGGAAAGCATCAAGAAGTTATTTTACTAAAAGAACAAAACGATCCATCATGGATTGGTTACAGCAAAAAACCAATTTCAAGAATTTACAAATATTTTATGAACTATTTTGAAAGTCAAAGAAATAAACTATGAATGATGGCAAACTTTTGGAACTATCTTATTTTCTTTTTAATACCGCGTCTTACTATCCATTCGGGTTATAAGCTTATGTACTAATTACACCAATAGTTTTAGGGATTAGGAAGACTATATTTAGAAAGTGTACCCGCAATTTCGAGGAGGGAAGTGGAACACAATTTCGGAAAAACCACTCTCAGTACACTCGACCAAGATTCTAACCTCGATTTTCCCGTCATCGGTGGTCTAGTCCAACACGAGAGTAGCGCATTTGGCCAAGCGGCTACTGATGCGGGTGGTATATTATTAAGTCAGTGAATGATTGAACGGGCCATGTATAAATTACCCAAAGCCAATATAAGCAGCATCAATCAAGAAATAAAATTTTGACTTTCAATGACATACATTAGGAGACTCTAAACTGGTTTAAGATAGAGAAATAGCTAACAATAAATTATGTCTCGGTTAATTGAATTTGCAATTATATTAATCGTGTGAAATACCATCGGCAAGAAAGATTTTCATGTGACGTCGGGTATTTTAGGGTTTGTCAGTGATAGGAAAGCTGAGGTCTGAATTTCGATCTAGAATACTAAGGTGATCTTTACTAAATTTTTACTACACCCCCAACACGCAAATTCTGATATTATTATTATTATATTATTATTATTATTATATTATTTAGCACCGCGTCTTACTATCCGTTCGGGTTATACGCTTAAGTACTAATTACGGTAATGGATTAGAAATTGTGAAGGTTGAATTAAAGGTAGTGAACCCGCTTTTGCGTGGAGGGAGAGTGGAAAACCATTTAGGAACCTCCCCCCCCCACCCCCCAGCTCACCCGACCGAGATTCGAACCTCGATCTCCCCGTCCTCAGCAGTCGGGCTCAGCACGACAAGTGCGTTAGCCAACTACGCCACCGAGGGGGGGGGGGGTCTAAATTCTGATACAATTCCTATAAATGCTACCTTTATCATCCTTAACCCATTAGTGTGTCGATAGCTCGCACGAGTATTAAGAGGCAAAATCTAGATAAAATCATTATTTGTTTTCAATATTTACAGAGTTGTTAGTGAATATTTAAAAATATATCCATGCCATTGAAAAATAAATCCACTTTAACAAAAATAATTGAACAAGCTCGGAATGTTTAATAAGTTATTATTATGTGTGTTACAATTAAACAAATAGTTTCTCTGAATAAACCTATTTTCACGAAAGTACATAGTTACTCAGAAAACGTGTTTTTTTTAACCCTAAACATTTCTCGAGAGCATTTTGCGTCCCCCCAGAGACGGTCAAATGGACGGGCAGTAATCACTAAGCCGGTGCTGAGTGGAGTTGCTAGAGAACCTAATCGACCCGACCTCTATAAACTTAACCGCTCACGTACGCACTTGCGGAACTTTAATTAAAAAGTACACAGAGCAGCGTCCTGTGATTGGCGCGAGGAAAGGAAGAGCTGGTGGCCAGCGGTGAGTGATTTGGAGGTCGCAGCCGGGAGGAGTTATCGCTGCAAGGCTGCTCTGGGAGTAGATTATAACATGAGAACACTCCAAGAAACAAAGGACTACAAAGGTAAAGTATGTGACTAATGTCACGTTCTTGTATAATGTTATCTTAGATTACCTCTCTATTTGAATTTAGTTAATAGGTTTAAATGTTGACAGCAACCGAAACCTCCAGATTAATGTGAGGTTCCCTCATTTGTTGATTCTCCATTTGAAAACTAGATATGTGATTTAAACACGAGTACAATGGAAACGCTTGTTACTATAGGTTAATACTGTGTGGGGTGACCTGGCGCTCTAGGGGTAAGGCGTCAGACTTTGTTGTGGGGGTCCGGGTTCAATCCTCGGTCCCGGCACAGATTTATCTGATAACCAAACCCTTTCTTCACCTCTGACAAGACGTGTATTAATCACAACTTGTTAATGTGTGGAATGCCAGGCCGCCACCGTGGTTCGGATCCCACGTTAAACTGTAGGTCCTCCATTTCATCTCACAATCACCCTACCTTAACACATTAGCGTAAGTGCGTATAACCCGAACGGGTAGTAAGACGCGGTGCTAATAATAATATAATAATAATAATAATATAATGTGTATTTATCTCCACCACTACATATCTATAAATTAATCTCCTTTTGTTGATTTTTTAATCGCCGCGTCTTACTACCAGTTTAGGTTGTACGGGTGTACCGTAATATGATTTACTCAATGGGATAGGGGTGAGGATGGAAGAATTTTAGAGGTAATCTACCCGCATTTGCGTGGAAGGAGAGTGGGAAACTATTTAGGGAAAACTACCCTCAGTAGACCCAACTGGGATTCAATCCCCGATCCTCCCATCATCGGAAGACCTGTCTCTTTCAAGAGTGGCGCCTTAGATCATGTGGCCACCGAAGTGGGTCGGGATCATTTATCACGTTGTAATGTTAAAGTGAAAAAATAAAACGTATTCAGACAAAATAATAAACAGAAATTAACTTACTTAAATGTATTTAATGGGACCTATGTTGATGAACACTTCACACTAATTTGTCTATTCTTGTTTCGATATTGAATTCGCATGCAGGAATCGATTCGGAGTCGATTTCACTGCTTTGTTTTAATATTTATCATTGTGGAGAATCCCTTTTCATATAAATAAATAGAAACAAAGGGCAGCAAATTTTGGATGGCGATGGAAAATAGATGGTGATTATTTGTACTATCCGTGATTTATATTATCCGTGCTCCTCCACCCCCTCTATTACCCTGAAAAATCGAGAGTCTACTATATTTAAATGCTTACGATCATCAAATTATTTCTTTCAAAACGTAAAAGTAAGATAATCTACTACAGTAATTAGTAAATAACATTTTAAATTATTTTTTCGAGGACTTTTGCGGGCCACCGGTTAGGAATCGCTGGTCTATACTTTAAGTGCGGAAAGTTTAAGCTTTCTGGGTCATTTAGGAACTTCTGAAGGAAAAGACACACACACACACATTAGTAAAATATATTAGGTGCATACCCCGTAGACATTTATTTAACATGTTACACAAATACACATTGCTTTACTAAAAAAGAAAAAAAAACTTTCAAATTCAAACATAAATAAGCAAAAATTCCTTAAAATTGTATCTGGACCTAACCCAGAAACCTTTCACTAACATGAGCCGCTATGTGGCCTCACCGAACGTCGGCCATAAAAACAATTCCAACGGGCGTGGTATGTGCATGACATGCAATTTAAACCTAAACTCGCACACACAGACACACACACACACAAATTATATCCCCAAATTGGATGAACCGAACAGCACAGCCATTTTTGTAGTGCCCTCAAACATTTCAAAATAAAATAAGAGAACAGCTGCGGTACCGGTTTGTGGTGTCGGCGGTTCTGGTGTCCATCAGTTCTATATTCATGGCAGGAACGTGCGCCGAGATAGAAACTAGAAGGAATATTCATGTGCGACGAACAAACAAAAAAAAGCCGTAAAATCGCTCTGAAAAAAATGGCTCTCGGGAAGTGAAAAGAACTAACCTACGGAATTCGACCAAGAGCATTATTAAATTATATTAGTCATACCTGTGTTAATGACTTAATAGTACTCCATATCTTTCTATCCGTCCAGGTTGTACACTTATTTACACATACTAATCGTACCCAGGCGAAAAATCAATTGATAGTAAATTTTCTTGTCCAAATCACAAGATTTGTAGTAAGACAATGGAGGAAAGGGGGGGAGGGGGGCTTAATATTGGATTTAAGGGAGGAACCTCAACAGCTAAGGGGCACCCACATACTGATACAGTGATACAAAAAAAATCTCTTTTAGCTCTACAGATTGCAGTCATGGAAAATCCTAAAAAAAATCAATTCGGACAAATAATTCAGACTGTGACTTTCAAAACTTAAAACAACATCCCTAGAACGCAGAAAATCTAGTGGGTTCACATGGAACTATTAAAAAAATAAGTTCATTAATTGAGTGATCCCCACCGCCAGAGTTCCCAAATCCATGTATACGACCGTGGTGTAGACACAGCAACAGAGTCCCTGATCCATGTATACAACCGTGGAGTAGACACAGCAACAGAGTTCCCTGATCCATGTATACGACCGTGGTGTAGACACAGCAACAGAGTTCCCTGATCCATGTATACAACCGTGGAGTAGACACAGCAACAGAGTCCCCTGATCCATGTATACAACCGTGGAGTAGACACAGCAACAGAGTTCCCTGATACATGTATACAACCGTGGAGTAGACACAGCAACAGAGTCCCCTGATCCATGTATACAACCGTGGAGTAGACACAGCAACAGAGTTCCCTGATACATGTATACAACCGTGGAGTAGACACAGCAACAGAGTTCCCTGATCCATGTATACAACCGTCGTGTAGACACAGCAACAGAGTTCCCTCATCCATCTATACGACCATAGTGTAGACACAGCAACAGAGTTCCCTGATCCATGTATACAACCGTGGTGTAGACACAGCAACAGAGTTCCCTCATCCATGTATACAACCGTGGAGTAGACACAGCAACAGAGTTCCCTGATACATGTATACAACCGTGGAGTAGACACAGCAACAGAGTTCCCTGATCCATGTATACAACCGTCGTGTAGACACAGCAACAGAGTTCCCTCATCCATCTATACGACCATAGTGTAGACACAGCAACAGAGTTCCCTGATCCATGTATACAACCGTGGTGTAGACACAGCAACAGAGTTCCCTCATCCATGTATACAACCATGGTGTAGACACAGCAACAGAGTCCCCTGATCCATTTATACGACAGTGGTGTAGACACAGCAACAGAGTCCCCTGATCCATGTATACAACCGTGGAGTAGACACAGCAACAGAGTTCCCTGATACATGTATACAACCATAGTGTAGGCACAGCATCAGAGTTCCCTGATCCATGTATACAACCGTGGTGTAGACACAGCAACAGAGTTCCCTCATCCATGTATACAACCATGGTGTAGACACAGCAACAGAGTCCCCTGATCCATTTATACGACAGTGGTGTAGACACAGCAACAGAGTCCCCTGATCCATGTATACGACATTGGTGTAGACACAGCAACAGAGTTCCTTGATCCATGTATACAACCGTGGTGTAGACACAGCAACAGAGTTCTCTCATCCATCTATACGACCATGGTGTAGACACAGCAACAGAGTTCCCTCATCCATGTATACAACCATGGTGTAGACACAGCAACAGAGTCCCCTGATCCATTTATACGACAGTGGTGTAGACACAGCAACAGAGTCCCCTGATCCATGTATACGACATTGGTGTAGACACGGCAACAGAGTTCCCTGATCCATGTATACAACCATGGTGTAGACACAGCAACAGAGTCCCCTGATCCATTTATACGACAGTGGTGTAGACACAGCAACAGAGTCCCCTGATCCATGTATACGACATTGGTGTAGACACGGCAACAGAGTTCCCTGATCCATGTATACAACCATGGTGTGGACACAGCAACAGAGTTCCCTGATCCATTTATACGACAGTGGTGTAGACACAGCAACAGAGTTCCCTCATCCATGTATACAACCATGGTGTAGACACAGCAACAGAGTTCCCTCATCCATCTATACGACCATAGTGTAGACACAGCAACAGAGTTCCCTGATCCATGTATACAACCATGGTGTAGACACAGCAACAGAGTCCCCTGATCCATGTACACGACATTGGTGTAGACACAGCAACAGAGTTCCCTCATCCATCTATACGACCATAGTGTAGACACAGCAACAGAGTTCCCTGATCCATGTATACAACCATGGTGTGGACACAGCAACAGAGTCCCCTGATCCATTTATACGACAGTGGTGTAGACACAGCAACAGAGTCCCCTGATCCATGTATACGACATTGGTGTAGACACGCCAACAGAGTTCCCTGATCCATGTATACAACCATGGTGTGGACACAGCAACAGAGTTCCCTGATCCATGTATACAACCATGGTGTGGACACAGCAACAGAGTTCCCTGATCCATGTATACAACCATGGTGTAGACACAGCAACAGAGTCCCCTGATCCATTTATACGACAGTGGTGTAGACACAGCAACAGAGTTCCCTCATCCATGTATACAACCATGGTGTAGACACAGCAACAGAGTTCCCTCATCCATCTATACGACCATAGTGTAGACACAGCAACAGAGTTCCCTGATCCATGTATACAACCATGGTGTAGACACAGCAACAGAGTCCCCTGATCCATGTATACGACATTGGTGTAGACACAGCAACAGAGTTCCCTCATCCATCTATACGACCATAGTGTAGACACAGCAACAGAGTTCCCTGATCCATGTATACAACCATGGTGTGGACACAGCAACAGAGTCCCCTGATCCATGTATACGACATTGGTGTAGACACAGCAACAGAGTCCCCTGATCCATTTATACGACAGTGGTGTAGACACAGCAACAGAGTTCCCTCATCCATGTATACAACAATGGTGTAGACACAGCAACAGAGTCCCCTGATCCATTTATACGACAGTGGTGTAGACACCGCAACAGAGTTCCCTGATCCATGTATACAACCGTGGTGTGGACACAGCAACAGAGTCCCCTGATCCATGTACACGACATTGGTGTAGACACAGCAACAGAGTTCCCTCATCCATCTATACGACCATAGTGTAGACACAGCAACAGAGTCCCCTGATCCATGTATACGACATTGGTGTAGACACGGCAACAGAGTTCCCTGATCCATGTATACAACCATGGTGTAGACACAGCAACAGAGTCCCCTGATCCATTTATACGACAGTGGTGTAGACACAGCAACAGAGTCCCCTGATCCATGTATACGACATTGGTGTAGACACGGCAACAGAGTTCCCTGATCCATGTATACAACCGTGGTGTGGACACAGCAACAGAGTTCCCTCATCCATCTATACGACCATAGTGTAGACACAGCAATAGAGTCCCCTGATCCATTTATACGACAGTGGTGTAGATACAGCAACAGAGTTCCCTGATCCATGTATACAACCGTGGAGTAGACACAGTAACAGAGTTCCCTGATCCATGTATACAACCGTGGAGTAGACACAGCAACAGAGTTCCCTGATCCATGTATACAACCATGGAGTAGTCACAGCAACAGAGTTCCCTGATCCATGTATACAACCGTGGTGTAGACACAGCAACAGAGTTCCCTGATCCATGTATACAACCATGGAGTAGTCACAGCAACAGAGTTCCCTGATCCATGTATACAACCATGGAGTAGTCACAGCAACAGAGTTCCCTGATCCATGTATACAACCGTGGAGTAGTCACAGCAACAGAGTTCCCTGATCCATGTATACAACCATGGAGTAGACACAGCAACAGAATACATTTTGCTATTTTTTTCTACGTGTATTTTCCTAAGATTTTGACAAGGACGAACTACGACGAACTTCGTATGATATACTCTTGTTTTGTTTTAAACGAATCTAATTTATTGTAATTACATTATTTCCTCGTTTAAATAATATATTTAACACTAAGATTTTAACAGTTAATGTTGTAAAGAAAAAATGATGTCAAAAAGTTGGGAAAAAAATTGTTTATTGTTGGGGCCTTGAATAATTTATTTCCCCAGGGACGCCACAGCTCTAAATCCGACCCTGGGTGGACTGGCTGGCAGGTTTCAAGCAGCCCTGGACTACAAATATGAATACACATTCATAAATACCACTGGAGCTATGTTTCAGTGTAAGCTGAAGCTGTAAGAGAAGTATCTATATCTGTATTATTAATAAATGTTAATATCAAGACAGTTTCAGCTACCTTATCGATGATTCCGTCGTTATTTAGTCCACTTAAGAAAACCATTTCTAATTTCTATTGAAATGAACAAAAATGCGTCTATATTGTTAGATAATAAATGAGAGTATAGTTTGGAAATATTTAAGTTTTTTATAACAATCCTCCAACCGCTAATTATCTATATTACAAAACTAGTGACAGTCTGTATTCATTAGACAAATATTTTTACGTTTACCTTAGAAGAGTGCTTAGGTGAGCATAGGCAAGGTTTTCTTGGTTTAAGTTAAGCTAGGTTTGATTAGGTTAAGTTAGTGGAAAAGAGTATCAAAATGAGGTATTTCGAATGTTAGTTTATTGTCACGATCCAATTTCAGATCCTAGATCAAAATACGTTTCAAAATATAATACGTATTGAAACGTACTTAGTTTTACAAATAGTAGCCAACGTTATCCAAGTCTTGCTGGCTAATGTCAAGATTATCCGGATAAGGTCTCGAAAAAAAGATGAATTACTTTCTATTTCTAAATGTATCCACTGCAATTGGATAATGCTGACATATCCCGAGTAATCTCAACACTATCCAGATTTAGAGCACTACCCGTAACATATATTATAAAAATATATTATATACTATATTAAGATATATTATATGTATGATATATTAAGATAAATATAATATATATTATATATTATGTACTAAGATATATATATTACGGGTAGTGTTCAAAATCTGGATAGTGACAAGATTACTCGATTATTATATATATTAGATATATACCGGTACTTGCGATTTTGGGGCCAAACTCGTAGAAACCTGTAAAGGAAAGAAATACATGTTTCTCTCTCTATCTACATATGCTAGTTTTCTCTCTCTTTCTCCACATACTCTACTTTTTCTCTCTACACATGCTGAGAGCGAAAGAATCAGCATGTGTATAGAGAAAGATTACGACATGTGGAGAAAGAAATATAAATAGCTTTCTTTCCTTTACATGTTTCTACGAGTGTGTCCCCAAAAATCCCAAATCCACCACCCAAATCCCAAGTTTGATAGCCGGTGAGCACATTTCCCAGAGTATTTTGTTGTCGCCGCCGGCGAGCGCGTGTTTACATTGCAGCCAACATAACAGCGTGGAGCGGGTCGATAGAGCGAGGGTCACCACGCCTCATTTCCCGACCCTACACACCTGAAACAATCTGCAGCTAGCACCCACCATGGACAACGGGCCGGTGAGCGCAGAATTGATTCAATATACGTTAATGTTTTACTTTATCGTGACACATCAGGTAGAGAAAATATTGTGAAAAATCTAATCCAATTTGGCTTATTTTTAACACCGCGTCTTGCTACCAGTTCGTATTATACGCTTATATGCTAGTTACGATAACAGTTTTAAGGATTAGTGAGGTTATATTTATAGGAAATGTGCCTGCATTTGCATGGAAGGAGAGTGAAAAACCAGTTTGGGAAACCCGACCAAGATTCGAACCTCAATCGACCCGCTATCGGTAGTATAGTCTACTGCAAGAGTAGCACGTTAGACCTATCGGCCAG
>JBCFYV010002255.1:35508038-35543038 GCA_039000515.1 Timema cristinae
ACTTTTGGTAGGAGGAGGAGGAGGAGGGAGTAATAAATGGGTCACCGTTGAAAGCGCGACAGTCTCTCGACGTGAATAAACCCAAGTTTTTTCCCTTCAAACTTTTTTTTTGTTTGTACTAATTGTTTTATGATTAACCAGCCCTTCATGGTTGACGACCCAAACAGAGGGTGTGGGGAGTGGGGTAATAATACCTACCCCTCCTAGAAGTGTGCGCCCGCAGCAGATGGAGTGTTAAGAGACGGTTCAATGATGTGTGTACCTCTCGCTCTGTCAGGCGCAATTTAAAAACGAGCTATGTCCAAAATTCTGTACAGTATCGATTGTTATTATTCATTACGGTGATCTTTCCTAACTAACAAATCATTACAGTTTTATATATGACATATTATTTAAGTTGTTGTAGTGACTTAGAGAAGCTCGTGTATTTACTGAACCAGTGGAGCCCAGTGGCGTAGCTAGCCTAACGAAGAAGGGGAGATCAGAATTATGGATATAGTTGTCTTACCTTATGTTATATTGGCTTTATTCGATGCCTTATCAGATATTATGATTGCATTCTCAACAAGAAATAAAAGCGTTACCACCGTTTCATTTTGAAACTAATTAATTTGAAAACCATTTGAACACGCATTGTACAACAAACAATGTATTCAGAGTTAAATGTACCAACGAAAAATGATATCTAGAAATTAATGCTCTAATGTACAAATGAAAAAACCTCCAAATAATTTCAAATTCCTCGTACAAATACTAGCACTAAAATAACTAAAGGTATTGTTTAATCACCTCGTAAAAGATTGTTGTTTTTTTGTACGTGAAGTTCTTACTGTGGACTTATATACGTAAATAAAAATAGTGTGATCTATATTTGATTTGTGAATTTAATCAAACTAGGCAAATGTTTTTTTGGCTCAAGTATAAGGAAAAGGTGTTTCATGACTGAATAGTAATCTTATACACCCCTGCCTTGTTCCTTGAATCTGCCCAATCCCTCTCACCCCTGTCACAACCATATTGACATTGACAGTGACAGTAGTATTTGAATAATCGTTGAAACTGAGAAAGAGGGACGGGAATTTAAAGGTGATGAGAACAACCTATAAAAAATGTAATTTGGTATAAAGTATGGTTAGTCTAAATAGGAAAAGTAAAATAGAAAAATACAATTTTCTCCATGTTTTTAAAAAGTATTTATGTCAGTTTTATGGTTTTGGGAGTTATTTTTAAATTACTTTCAACGGTCCAGTAGAATGCCTTAATGTTTTGACAGCAATAAAAAAAAAGTTTTACTTGTCAAAATATTAAGAAAATAAATACTTTACGGTGTTTTAAAAGTGACCAGTAAAAGATTTGAGAAGATCTCGTCTCATAGTCTTCTCCGGCACTACACCCCTGGTGGTCTCAGGGTATAATACGTCCGTCTCGCGATAAACTAGGAAGGCTGATGACAAAGGTGGTCGAAGTTCGAATCTCGAGTGGGTGTCTTTGGTGTGATTTTACAAGTATGATATTTCTCTTTGGTTTTCTCATTCTCTTTTCATGCTAATTTTGGCCGCCTAAACTATCTTTCCTGTTCCTTGAATTAAGACGTTAATAACCATTTGGCTGCTATCCGTACTGGTGGGAATGTAGATAGTCTCGTCTTGTCTGGTTTATGGGTTCAAATCTAAGTCAGGTGTAATGAGGTGTTTTTTTAAAATAAGTTTTCCGCTCTCTATCACGATTCAAATTAATGTGCAATTAATTCCTCTAAATTTTACCTTCCTTATACTTAGCCCATTAGCGTGAATATACGGATATTCCGGATGGGTAGTAAGATGGTCACAAAAAACCTTAGTACTAAACGTACTAAATTAATAAGAACTCAAATGAAAATTTAAACAATCTAAAATTAACGTCTTCATATAAATATTTGTTCAAACATTCTAATAACACGTCAGGCCTTCGCGTACAACAATATCTACAATAAAGAGAGAAAGCAGAAATCACTCTTACACAAATACAATATTTATACGAATTATATATAAAAATAACCAGTAGCAAATAAACACAGTTTTTTCCAAATAAAAGGAAAAGTTATGAATAAATAAACATTGATCAACTCAAAGTGATGTGCGAAAAATATCAATTTTGAAAGTTTTTCACATTAAAATAATTATTTCACATTTCATTGTTCAGCTTGAATCATTTTGTTTGTTTTTTAAAATTATATTGGCAATTAAATTATAGCAAAATTGAAGATGGTTTATTTACAAATCTAATAAAATGTTTACATAATAAAGAAATGATTAAAATAAATACAAATTATTCGTGCATTAAACGTATATTCATATTAATACTTGAGCAATTTTATTTCAATGTATCATTTTTAACAGAATTAAAAAATAGTCTAATTTGAGGTTAAGGTGAAAGCTTGTAATTACTATACACAAAATAACGTCAATATTATTTGTTTTAAGCAAGTACTAATTTTTTGTTATAACTGAGATAGACTTGAGAAAAGTTAAACAATAATAAAATTTATTAATAAATATTCCTCAGGATATTGGTGCTATACTGTCTATTTTGTCGTCATAACAATAGAAAGGAAAATATTTTACTTTAACGTCTGTTTAAGACCAAAGAAAACAACAAACTGTTATTTTTATCTGCAAGCTAAGAAAAGAGATTTGTTTAATCACCCTACTTAACACCAAGGTTATAAATAGCTTGATAGAGTAAAGTGTTCGCCTCAAGACCCAATGTTCATGGGTTCAAACACGGCCAAGGTCGACGGATTTTTATTGAGCGATAAAAATCCGTAGCACAACTTCCTTAAGAGGGAAAGTAAAGTCGTCGGTCCCATCTCGATTGTGGCATGTAAAAGAACCCTTGAAGGCAGGTAAAAATACTTTTCCTGGGAAAATTGATTGGCTCTTTCGCTCTCGCTCATGTAAATTATCGTGTGCTGATATAATCAGTAAATTTAGAAAGTGCACGTAAAATACCTCAAATAATAATAAAAAATATAGCATTTTTAGCGCCATATTTTATACCCATTCGGTTTGTACGAGTAATATAGCAATAGAAGGGTCGGTATTCAAAAATAACATTTATATTAACTTTTTTTTCCGCCCCGTTCACATTATACGCACCATTTTATTTATCACCAAGTTTTACTACATGTTTAGGTTATACGCATGTATGTAAATTATTGTAATGGAGTAGAAATGAGGAAGGGAAGTGGGAAATCATTTAGGTAAACCACCATCAGTAGACCCGACCGGGATTCTATCCCCGACCTCACCGTCGTCAGTAGGACAGTATAACAGGAGAGTGACGTCTTAGACCATTCGGCCACTAAAGCGAGTCACTCAATTATTAATTAGGACAGTAGAGTAGAAGTGAGGAAGGTAGAATTTAATTAGAAATGCTGCTGAAGACGGGGAGATCGAGGTTCGAATCTCGGTCGGGTGAACTGGGGGTGGTTTTTCCTAAATTGTTTTACACTCTCCCTCCACGCAAATGTGGGTTCACTTCCTCTAATTCAACCTTCCCAATTTCTAATTCATTAGCGTAATCAGTACTTAAAGCGTATAAACCGAACGGGTAGTAAGACGCGGTGCTAAATATTATTATTATTAAATAATTAGAAATGTACCCTCATTTGCGTGGATATAGGGGAGAAAACCCTTTAGGTAAAAAAAGATCTCAGTACACCCTAACGGGATTTGAACACAGATCTCCCACCCGTGGACAGTGCAGTCTATGAAACCTAAGAGCATTCGGCCAGCGATGCGGGTCACTTCAATATTAAATTAATTCCCTGTGCTACCCTGTCCCAAAGTATGTCTTGTAAGAGGTAAAAAAGATTGCTTTAGGGCACATGGCTAGTCTTGTAGCTAAAAAAATACTTTAATTAACTTAATGGCAAAAAACCTGTAAGATAATGACCTGACCAAAACACAAAAATATCTTGCATTTAATGGGAATTAAAATATAAAAACCCTTTAGAAAATATTTTGTAAGAGTTGAAACATTTTTTAACTTAATTTTTTCAATGATTTTAAGTTAATTGATTTAAAAGGGTAAAAATTTTAATTGAAATAGGAATTTGAATTAAAATCAACAAAACCTTTAACGAGTAAAAAAGTATAAACGATTTTAGTTTAACAAGTTTAAGAGCTGGTTTGTACATAAGTCAGGAAGATAATTACTGTAGTAAGCTAATTATGTAAAATAATTATAATGTTATTTATAAGGAAAAAGATCAAGCTCTAAAAGTTTTGCAAACCCGTAAAAGTATAAATAAATTTGAAAAATATGGAAAGTGCAGTCCAATTTTAATGTATATCCTTATATGAAGGCTATAAAGGTTATTATATCTACTTTTATGCATTTATACGAGAAGTAATGTGATCTGCATATTGTGTACATTTTTTTTTACCGATACTAAAGTCCTGTTTTAACTCAAATTTTTGGCATTTCATCTGTCTCTAGGTTTGTTCCGCAGTTAATGCCAAATGCGTGGACCAAATTTAGCTAAATTTGGCAGATACGTCCTTGGACTTCGGCCAAATAAAGTAAGTGTATATTTATTTTTTGCGAGACTGACTTCTTAAATCCCGTTAACAACGGTTATTATCTAAGAATATAATGTACTATTGAATATAATTTTAATTTATTTTCCGTCTAGTTTGATCACCAAGGAAAAATATCAACTTCAAATCCAAGGAAAAATTATAAGAGATATTTCAACTTGAAATCCAAAAATAAATCTTAAGACTGTAGTAACGATAAGAACACGACGTAAGTTACTTAGTATTTTTTGACAGGAGGAAGCGAGGTCTATTTTTTTTTAGCAGAGCGTCCTACTACCCGTTTGGGTTATACGCTTATGTACTAACTACACCAATGGTTTTAGGGATTAAGAAGGCTATATTTTAAGTAAGTGTAGCCGCATTTGCGTGAGAAACCATTTTTAAAAACCACCTTCAGTACACTCGATTGAGATTCGAACCTTTATATCCTGCTCATGGGCAATTTAACCTACTGCAATAGTAGCGCCTTAGACAATGTGTCCACCGAAACGGATAAGTCTATTGTTCACAGAATCACTAGTATTAGATCAATTTCTATCAAATAATAGACAACTAATAATATGATAAAATGACTAAAAAAAGATATATTTGTATTTTATAAAATACTTCCTTTGAAAATTGGATTGTATTCATATTCATGGTTTTATATTAAAGGAGAATAAAATGAATGAATTTTTCAAAAGTAATCCTAAGTAATCCTTGGACGATACAAATGTAACATATTATGTATGCCTTATATGTGTTTTTAGAATCTCTCAACCAGAGCCAGCAGACGTGCAGAAAAAGGCATCAGTCTCGTCTTGCCTAGTCTAGTTTACTGTTGGCGAAGAGGTCAGAGTTAGAGTCCCGGCCAAGTATATTGAAGTATTTTTTAATACATCGCTCTACATGCAAATGTGGGTACATCTTCTCTGAATTCTACTTTATTCATTCTTATGCCAATAGAGTAAATATTCAAAGAGCTCGGACGCATAGTAAGACGCGCAGGGAGGTAAAAATAAATGCAAGACCTACAATTAAATAAGATTAGTAGAAAAATGACAACTGGACCTATTATTCGATTAGTTAAATTTAATTTAATTATGTATGATCCCAGTACACGGCGATATCCATTCTAAAGTTAATTTCCACCTTTTGACACAACTTACAAACTAACCTATTACAGGTAGCCACTACACCTAATATTGAACGTCTAATTATAGTACGCTAGCCCCTCATCAAAGAGGATGTGTTATAAACAAGATTACTCATAAATATGATAGCTCGTGATCTTAATAAAATCCCACATTTGTAGCTGACGATTTCCGCACGTCCATCATGGACTCTGCCTTAAAATATGAGTGAAGAATGACCCTTGGCACGGGAAGATTCCTGGATAGCTCAGTGGTTAGAGCATTGGCCTACTAAGCCAAGGTCCCAAGTGAAATTCCCATGTCCAGGTGTCATATTTCAATTTTCAGAATATTATATAAAATATATTTACATTTTAACAGGTGCAACACTTTTTAAACAAATAGTTTAAATTGAATTAAATTATTTGAATTTGTTATGGTTAAATTTTTTCATTAAATAAACTAAAAATTGAAAATAAAAGTAGTAACTAATAATATTTCTTATAGCTAAATAACTAGTTAGTATAAATTATAGATGGGACGCTCGAATTCTCGATTCTTAGAATACCTCGAATCCCATGGTATTCGAGATATTATAGATTTGTAAAAATCTCACAAAAAGTATCTCAAAAATTCATAAATACCTTGAGATCAAATAACAATTCTAAGTAAAACTAAAAGGAAATGTATAGAATTGTGCAGTTGATAGAGTAACAAAATCACTAACAATAACAAATAACAAATGTATATAAAAAGTGTTATTTTTGTTATTTATGTCGAAATAAACATAACAAGCAAATTTTTTCTTTGTAAGTGTCACCAAGCCTTGAACAACTTTTAAAAATTAAATTGTACATATCTAACTAAAATTTTAGTTTTTATATTTAAGATTCGAAGATTCAAATTTGAATTCAAGATTAGAGGTTAAATTCGAGTTTCAAATTTGGATTCGAGAATCGAACTTGGATTCAAGATTCGAATTCGTAAAATATAAGGATTCGACGTATCTCTACTATAAATGAATCATACAATATTATGAATTAACACTCAGGGTAACCCACTTCGGTAGCGCATGGCCTAACGCGCTAATCTCTATTTGACTAGACTGCTAAAGACGGGAGGTTGGGGTTCGATCTCAGTTGGGTGCACTGAGGGTAATTTTTCTTAAATGGTTTTACACTCTCCCTCCACGCAAATGCAGGTTCATTTCCTCTAAATTAAGCCTTCATAATCCTTAACACATTAGTATAATTAGTAAGGCGTATAGCCTGAACAGGTAGTAAGACGCGCTGCTAAAAAACGCCGAGGACCGACGCAGCCAGGGGTGCAACACGTGCGTTGACACAGAGATGCGGATTCTGGGGAGAGTCAAAATTCCTGTCTGATAAAGCAACAATTTTGTTCTTGGCAGTTTCAGGGACAGCTGCTAGAAAATCACTGGTATAGGCCGGAGAAGTTGGCCGCCATTTAAATTATGCATAACAAACCATGTAGTCATGTTGTTGTTTTTTATATATGTTCGTGTTATCGGACACTATTGATATGAAATGTAGATAAAAAAAAGTGATATTAGAAACTGTATGAAAATAGTGAAATAGCTCACAAACAGTTAGATACAAAAATTAAGAACAAAAGTTGGAATGAGTAACAATTACTCGCCAATGAATAAGTATGTTCTGATATTAATTAATATTATTACTATTATTATTATCACCGCGTCTTACTACCCATTCGGGTTGTACGAACTTACGCTAATATGTAATGGTAGGGTGATTGTAAGATGAAATGGAGGACCTACAGTTTAACGTGGAATCCGAACCACGGTGGAGGTCTGGCATTCCCCACATTCACAAGATGTCTTGTCAGAGGTGAAGGAAGGGTTTGGCGATCATATAAATTTGCTGCCGGACCGAGGATTGAACCCGGGCCCCCTGCACAGAAGTTTATCACCTTACCCCTAGACCACCAGGTCACCTATTTTAAAAAAAAAATACTAGACTATATTGTAGTGCCCATTTGTTTTTATTTCCGAAACTACATGTATTCAATCTAACTACATTTAACCTTCCGCCTGATGACTTAAGAGCGGATTTCACCTATTTGTCCTTTTTTCCCTTGATCATACAACACATATTTGAGATATAAACGAATTTTATGTTATTTCGAGTAAAAATTTTTTTATAGTGCCTATAATTGCCTTTTCTGTCTGTTTTTGCCTATTTCAGCTTTGTCTCTTCTTTTTTTCTTTTCTTCCCCTAATATATAATTTTATTCTTAAGCCGCAAACCATTACAGGAGAAAAGTTTACCGTCTTCGGAAATGACAGATTTTAAATGTTTTCCCTTGACACGGTGTGAAGTAGTACGATGTTTTAAAAAATCATAAAAACACTTTATCTGACAATAGATCCAATTCCACTACTCAAAATCTATAAAAGTAGTATCAAGTGATTTAAATTTAAAATGAATGTGAAATGAGTGAAAACCTGCTTCAGCGGCCGCATGGTATAATCCGTCACGCTCACAATAGACTAAAGTGACGATGACGGGGAGATAGAGATTCGAATCCCAGTAAAGTTTAATGAGAGTGTTTTATCCTATAATTGTTTCCCCCCTACCACCAAGTAAATGACGTTACATTTCCTCTAAATTCAACCTTCCTCATCCCTAACCCAGTAGGGTGACTAGTACATATACGTATAATCCGAACTGGTAGTGAAACGGTGACCTGGTGGTCTAGGGGTAAGGTGTCGGACTTCTATGCTGGGGTCCGGGGTTCAATCCTCGGTCGCGGCACAGATTTATCTGATTACCAAACCCTTCCTTCACCTCTGACAAGACATCCTGTGAATGTGGGGAATGCACGGCCTCCACCGTGGTTCGGATTCCACGTTAAACTGTAGGTACTCCATTTCATCTCACAATAACCCTACCATTACACATTAGCGTAAGTGCGTACAACCCGAACGGGTAGTAAGACGAGGTTATAATAATAATAATAATAATTATTATTATTGTAATGAAACGTAGTGCTAAAAGAAAAATGTACTTTCGTTTGCATGGAAGGAGAGTGAAATACATTCACAAAAAACATATAAATACACATGGTCGGGATGTGAACTCAAATATCCCTGCCCCAGGAAACCATACCAGACAAAAGTGACGCCTTAGCCCCCAAAGAAGTGTGACGGGGAATTCGATTCAAACATATATACGGCAGTTCGTTGAAAGATTTAAGTTAGTCAAATAAACAACTTCATACAAAAATTGTAGGCCTATCTCACAGATTTAGCGTAGCTTGAGTACCTTGAGTTACTTCACGACCGCCTTCGGTGGCCGCGTGGTATGACGCGCTACTCTTGCAGTAAACTGCCGATGACGGAGAGATCGAGGTTCGAATCTCAGTCGGGTGTGCTGAGAGAGGTTTTTTCAATATGGTATTCCACTCTCCCGCCAAGCAAATGAGGATACACTTACTTTAAAGATAGCCTTCCTAATCCCTACAATCTTTAGTATAATTAGTACATAAGCGTGTAATTCGAACAGGTAGTAAGACGCGTGCTAGAAAAATTACTTATGGATGGACATTAGAAACAGATTTTAGAAAATACAAACTATTTTAGATAAATATTAACAAAAGTTTACAAAATTATAAGTGGTATTTTGTAGGTATAAGCGTTGCGAAGAAAAAGGTACAATTTACAATTCTCTTGATTCTGACGAATTCACAAACATTCAAGATTTTGCTCGAAAAAAACCGGTCATTTTTCAATTAACCTATAAAATGGGAACAAACCTTTCCTATATTCTCAATAAATACTCCTTAAAGTCAAGAATTAACGATCAACCTTTATAAGCAGCTTTAAGAATCTCAACTACTGAATTTACACCTTACATAAAAAAAGATGAAATATTTTTTTTTAATTTGCATTCATCTCATTAGGTTTTGTTTTATTAAAGAATCACTTTTTGTTATGTTTATTCTGTCTAACTTTTTATGTTGTCTATAATTGTTTTTATATATAATAGAGTTAATGTATAAAAATCGTACTTTATTTTTCGGCCCGTTATTATATTTAAATTCTCAGCCAAGAAATTTGCCCATGCGTGTCCAAAAGCTAAAATGTTTTTTATTTTTCAAGATTTTACTTTTGTGGTTCAAAAAGGTATTAGATGTTATATTGAGTTTGGGACAAAGGAGATTTTTTTTCCAACAAAACTAAAACCATAGTTTCCCTGTGGGCCATTCTTGAGTAGCAAGTTAGTGAAAGGTTTCTCTGAAGGAATGTCTTGCCAAATGTCCGGGCAGAATTAGAGGTTCCCAAGTCAACGACACTGACTGTCGTAAGTTCACAACACATGGTGTACATAAAATAAC
The DNA here is from genome assembly GCA_039000515.1 of Timema cristinae. Lineage (NCBI taxonomy): Eukaryota > Metazoa > Arthropoda > Insecta > Phasmatodea > Timematidae > Timema > Timema cristinae. The sequence continues at coordinate 35,518,111 of JBCFYV010002255.1, forward strand.
TGTCTAATTAACCGTTTATGCAGACGATGATTTCACACTTAGTAGTAGTTAACCACAACATGAAGGGGTAATTTTTAATTCTATTGTTTTTTACTACTTTTTTAAATTATCCGTCTAATATTATGAGACCTATTTTCCCCTTATTTCATTTCTTTCTTTCATTTTTTTCACTTTCCCATCTTCTATTTTCAAATAATCATACCATTTTCACATTCCAAACGCTTTTCAGGATTCACCGAAAATCGGCTTGTGGCCCATCAGTGGATTTCTAACCACAGTTTTGGAAACAAAGACACATAGGATAGGGTCCCCACTTGTTTCAGATCTTTGTGTTGTATCCCAGAGTATCTTGAACGCGGCAGTTTGGACGGGACCATGTATCCTCGAAGTGATTATGAGAGCGATGCGCGTGAGATCGCTGAGTCGGCTTCTAGTCCGCATTTCGCCGTCACATCAAAGGAAGCTCAGGTGTGACATATACTAGCATCCTCCGAACAAAACACTGTCGCAGGTCAGGAACGCACAAAGGATGGAGATTATGGGTCACATCAATCATCGCAACAAAACTAGTATCGGATCGGAGATTTTGTCTCAACCGTATTCTTGTATCGTCACCCGCTCCAGCCCTGATCGCGACGGGTGTACGATACAAGGATATAAGTTAAGATTATTATTATTATTATTATTATTATTATTATTATTATTATTATCACCGCGTCTTACTACCCGTTCGGGTTATACGCATTTACGCTAATGTGTAATGGTAGTGTGATTGTGAGATGAAATGAAGGACCTACAGTTTAACGTGGAATCCGAACCACGGTGGTGGCCTGGCATTCCCCACATTCACAAGATGTCTTGTCAGAGGTGAAGGAATGGTTTGGAAATCAGATAAATCTGTGCCGGGACCGAGGATTGAACCCCGGCCGCCAGCACAGAAGTCTGACACCTTACCCCTAGACCACCAGGTCACCTCTTAACTTATATATATATGGTGACCTGGCGGTCTAGGGGTAAGGTGTCAGACTTCTGTGCTAGCGGCCGGGGTTCAATCCTCGGTCCCGGCACAGATTTATCTGATTTCCAAACCCTTCCTTCACCTCTGACAAGACATCTTGAGAATGTGGGGAATGCCAGTCCACCACCGTGGTTCGGATTCCACGTTAAACTGTAGGTCCTTCATTTCATCTCACAATCACCCTACCATTACACATTAGCGTAATGGTGTTAAAACCGAACGGGTAGTAAGACGCGGTGCTAATAATAATAATAATAATAATAATAACAATATTCCTACTGGAAGACTTGTTGTGACATTGAGGCACAACTGCCTGTTAAAGCCTGGTGTAGTTTGATTCGCGTTTATACCACTGGGCGGTTTTAACGACACCAGAGGTAGCGGTCAAAACCGTCTGGACGAATACTTATGTTCTAACTTGATAACAAGGGTTTCATTCAAAGGCGTGGTTGCTAGCGTTTTAAATACTAGTGTAGAATAGGCCTTAGAGGTGTGCAATAACCTTTACGAGACTATACTACGTTAGTTAGAGTGTACAAATAAATAAAGCCCTGCTTGCAGAACGGGTCAAACCATTCCTTTGGGTGGCCAATAGGATGTGATAGATGTGTTAGAATATCTCCTTCACACATACACAAACACAATCTCATATAAAACACGCACGCGTGCGCGTGCACCGGGTTGCTTGATGGCCACCCTGTATTGGTTGACATAAGATAAATTCAAGTCCCGCAAGTTGGCAGAACGTCCCGACGCTCTTATTTTTTTTCCCACGGACATTCACTTTGTTTCGACATCTTTCAATTCCGTTCAACTTTTCCGGCAGAGAAGGTAGGGGCCAAGTTTTTAGCAGGTTTCTTACCCCCTCCTTCCTACAACCCCCCCTCACCACTTTCCCTCCCCAAGACTACTTTCCCATTAGATTAAAAAGTTGGAGAGCGAGCAAGGTAGAAGGACGCACCATTGAAACTTTATTGAAGACGTCAAAGTTATGTGAGCTTTTTTTTTTGTTTTTTATGAAAAGGACGTGTTTTCAACTTCATTGAATTTATCATTTTTTTTTTTTTTTTTTTTTGCCCGTTTATGAAAAGTATCTTCTTCAAGTCGAAAAGTTGGCATTATGAATAGAGGGTTTCGTAACATTTCTCAAGTTCGACTATTAACTATGTTTCATATGTGAAACAATTCTAGAGGAAAACTTAATTTGAGAGTAAATATTCGTAAACAAGTTATGTGCAATTATATTAGAAAGATTTAGAAGTATTACGTGATAGTTAAATATAAGAAAACCCGCTCTGGTGGCGTAATTAGCTAACGCGCTAGTTTCACGTTGAGCTAAAATGCCAATGACGGAGAGATCGAGGTTTGAATCTAGGTCGGATGAACTGGGGGAGTCCTTAAACGGTTTTACACTCTCCATCCACGCAAACGAGAGTTCACTTCTTCTAAATTCAACCTTCCCAATTCCTAACCCACTAGCGTAATTAGTACTTTAGCGTATAACCGGAACGGTTATTATTATCACCGCGTCTTACTACCCCTTCAGGTTGTACGCACTTACGCTAATGTGTAAATGGTAGGGTGACTGTGAGGTGAAATGTAGGACCTACAGTCCACCACGGTGTAGAATAAATAACAATAATAAAAAATATAAATATAAGAAGCTACGTTTTGCAATTTAATTACAACCACCATTATGAATTTTAATTATCTCCAGAAGAATGTTGAGAGTAATGAACGAAAAAGTCACTCGATGTAGAATTGAAAGCAGGCTTCTCGGAATCCAATAATTGCAGTTTGCTACACACGTGACTGGGTCTAATAAGTACTTCCAGCTCGGGGTACACTTTCCATATCAATATTTGATCAGAGTTTTTTTTTTAGTAACACCACGCCTTACTACCCGTTCGAGTTAGAAGCATGTGTACCAATTACACTAATGGTTTTAGGGATTTGGAAGGTTATATTTAGGGAGGTGTAACCGCATTGGCATTGAGGAAGAGTGGAAAACCATTTTGGAAAACCACCCTCAGTACACCCGACTGAGATTCGAACCTCAATATCCTTGTCATAGTAGTCTAGTCTACTGCGAGAATAGCACCTTAGACCATGCGGCCACCGAGGTGGATTTGATAAGAGTTTATCAATTTTTACGTAGGCATGTCGAGTACGGTAAATGAAACAAAATTAATTTAATATTATTATTATTATTATTATTATTATTATATAGCACCGACGTCTTACTACCCGTTCGGGTTATACGCACTTACGCTAATGTGTAATGGTAGGGTGATTGTGAGATGAAATGAAGGACCTACAGTTTAACGTGGAATCTGAACCACGGTGGCGGCATGGCATTCCCCACATAAAATCATTTCAATAAAATTATCATTTTAAATAATGTAGCAATTTTATATGTAGATGACCATTAGAGTAGTGAATGTATAAAGTGATATTTTAGTAAAAACTACTTAGTAATATTTAATAATTATAAATAATTTAAAAAAATAACATAGTCTCCATGTAGAACTCCTATAAATCATATTAAAGATAAGTAGTTTTTATGTTATTTTAATATGGCTTGCGTTATTTGGATATAATGTGTTTTTCTCTTGTGTGTGTTTCTAGCGTATGCCATCAGAGTTTGTCGGTTAGACATTCCTCTAGACTTCTACTGGCAGGGGCGGATATGTAACCATCTTGTGAGGTTGGAGTACCATTTATGTGCGGTTACATAGTCCGGATGTGATGATGATAGTGATGATTATGTGGTGCCTTCTGGGAAAATATATATTGCATCACCGGGAATCAAACCATGGACCTCTAAATTAGTATCCAGGAATGCTTACTACTTGGTTGGATTATTAATATCATTGTCATCAAACGACTTTCAATCCTGCTCACCAGGATACCTGTTGGGACGAGGAGGTATTGTGCGGTGCGTTAGACCTGATCGAGAAAGAGGAATACAACCGTGTCAAGTGCTTAAACGAACTTGAGAAAAACAAAAGTTATAACGTTGTGCTATCGGAAGAGGCCATCAATGAACCGAACGTTATTGTGCTCGATTGTGTGGAAGAGTATGAAGGCAAGGCAAAAACTTTGGAGATATTGTCAATAGGCGTTCTAGAGCCTCTCAGCGTGTCCTGAACTATTTTGGAGGTGACTCCTACTCATTTTATAGATGGTAGAAGAGATGATATTCTCTACTGATGTTTTTATTAGGTAAAAGAGTGATTAACTGTTTTTCTTGCTATCACAATTTGTTGCACTCTAAACTCTCACTTAAATTATTATTATATTATATATTATTATTATATTATTATTATTATATTATTATATTATTATTACACCGCGTCTTACTACCATTCGGTTATACGCACTTACGCTAATTTAATGGTAGGGTGATTGTGAGATGAAATGAGACCTACAGTTTGACGTGGAATCCGAACACGTGGTGGCCTGCATTCCCTCAACTTAATAACCCGTAGTGATCACAAGACCTATATAATATTAATATTGCTGCTTGTAAACAAAAACACTATGTTGTTGTTGTGGTTGACGCTATGAATGTTTTAAATTAATTAATTAATGATTGTCAATAAAATAGAATACTAAGAAAATGTTGTTATATATATTTATTTTTTTAATCCCTAGAACATGCTGTTTGGAAATCCCTGGATATTCAAAGACAGGGAAGAGCTGTCAATATTCACGTGACAACTTTCCAGGAATGAGACTGGTAGACTGGTAAATGTTATGCTTTATTTCTTACACATGTGAGTTAATATAACGTTAGCAAAAAAAAAACCTACTTGATTGTATTATATATGTATATATATATATATTAATGAGTAGAAAGGATAAACCCGTATATTATTGCAAACAGTTTCACCGTAAATTTAGTTTAAGGTACGATGGCAAGTTCCACACACACACAAATACATTTAATTACTATGATAAGCCAAACTTATATTCACATGAATTCATTTCTTAATCACTTTCATTCTGTGCGATCTAGTGAATAAAATTAGTAATTATGACTTTTTCAATATCTTGTGATAGCACAGACATATCCATATTTAGTTAATGGTATTATTACTACTTATACAATAATTTAAATATGATAATGGGTAGGAATAATTAAAGTATTTATGAGGGATAAGTATACCAGCATTTGTGTGGAGGGAGAGGTGGAAATATCCTTAGTTTAATAGGGCAGAATTCGAACTCCAACCTCGTAAATCAATAATACCTGATGAGCTCTGCTTAGTTACTTGTACATCTCACAAATTTTGTTGTTTCTGTTGTATACTTTAAATGTTTTAAATAAAATGTATTAATCACCTGCTGTCTGTCAATAAAATAACTAGTGAGAAAATATGGTTATTATTTTTTTAATCCCTAGAATGTTATTTGGGAATCCTTGAAGAGTCAAAGATAGGCAGAAGATTGCAATATAAATGTGTCATCATTGCCAAAATGAAATATTAATTAGCTCAGAGTAGTAAACTTTAATCTTTATTGATTACACATGTGTAGTTAATATAGCTTTAACAACAATAAAAGTATTCATTTGGGCTGTAGGATATGAGTAGAAAGGAGGAACAATATACTATTAATAATTTCACTGATGAATATTGGTTTATAATTTTAACTAATATGGGTTTAAGGTAATTGTATTTATTGGATAGGAGGGGGTGTTTGGGTATAGACGTTTAAACATAAACATAACAGTTTAATAATATTTATTTGCAATCATAATCTAAACAATTAACAGTTTTTTTTGATCGTGTGTGTGTTAATTCAACATCACTCTGCGAGAACTTACATTTATTCATCAGTAATATTGAATACAATTATGAGGATCTTGAATTTATTTTAAATGCCATACGGAACAATCACGGCGGCTATATTTTGATGAAATAATGTATAACTTTTACATATGTTCCTAAGTTAAATACCTAGGAAAAAATCATGGCTGCTATATATTTTGATTAATAATGTATAGCTTTTACATAAGCTAGTAAGATTAATATTCAATAAAAAATCACGGCGTCTATATAACTTTTACATAAATTCATAAATTGTAACGCTTTAAATATCTATAGAAGTGTGTTTATTAATACCATTAATACAATTAAAAAATAAATGAATCTATTTTATATTTCCGTCAAACACTAATATATTTTTATAAAATTTAATAACTGTCTCAAATTAGGGTTTTGTAATTCCTCAGGGACTATATAAATTTGTTTATTTAATGAATTTACTAACAAAATAATAGAAAATTAAATGAACAGATTCTATATTTCCTACAAACCGTTAAAGTATTTAATTGATTTACTATCACACACAATAATATTTTGTCATTATAGACCCCCAAAGATTTTCTCTCTCTAATATACTACCTTTTCACCACATGTGATTCTTATTTAATTTTGACATTAATAATTTAATACGGTACCAATTAACTTTTCAACTAGATGTAAATCTGTTCTAGCAATACATAAATTTGTTAACACTCTCAATGTATTGGAAACCCTGATTTGTGCATGGTTTTATACCTGCAGATAAAATAAACTGCTGTAGAACTTTCTGATTAATTCAAAATAAAGAGAATTAAATGAACTGTTATTTATTCTGTACAAACTATCAGTGTGAACTGTGACAGGTAAATTCGAGCTCATGGTCACAGATTTAATTAAACCAGCCAAGGCAGAAAAAAGACTACTAACAGTTTACAGATGGATGACTCAATTATATGGTTGCCACATCTTAACAACTAAGCGTTTTTATGAAAATAAGCAACGATTTTTCAACTTAGGAGGAATTCATTAAATTCACCATAATAATCGAAACAACAACACAAGAAGAAGGGGAGCTTGTGATGATATTCTGGACGGGACTGTTTCCCCTGGCACACTTGTTGCAACATTTGCAGCTGTATATGTGTCTTATTGTCTTCACAATATGACGTGACGATGTAGTCAAAGGGGCCTTCCCACGTTGGGTGATGACTGAGTCTTACTAAACTCCATTCACGGTAGGAATTACTCTCTGAAAGGTCTTTTTCCCTACCAATATCCTACTATATAATAGATTTATGGTAGGGAAAAAGCCTTTCAGAAGTCAATTCCTACGGTGAACAGACATTATGTATTCCGCCAATAAGGGATTTGGCCTTCACCAGCTCAACTCGTAGATTTCTATAGTATACAAATGAAACACATATATAAGATATATTAATTATTGTAGTTCCCCTTGAACAATTTCGAAAATAGTCCCCCTCAACTCAACTTTAGAGCCATTTTCAAAATCGATTACAAATGTACTCCCAGATACCGTAATGAATAAACAAATATGCAACAGAAAAATATTAGGATATGCAAAACATCCATGGTCACGTGACTGTTGCAGAGCACAAGACTTGACGTAATTGATAAATACGGTTTTTCTTTTTCTCAACTATAGCTGTGCCAGCTCCGCGTTTTCCTACCCGATCGGGCTGTACGCTAATGTGTTAGGAATGAGTAATTTTGAATTTATAGGACGTGCACTCGCATTCGCGTGGAGGGAAACCTCCCTTTTCGGTCAAAACCTTACTATAGGATTCCTTTACCGTACATAAGAATCAAATCGTTAATAGCACTTAGCACAGCACTCTTGGCGTAATAATTAGGAAACTAATCGGTATTGAACATGTAATGAATGCCCTGGGGCCCCGGAAAATTAACACCAAATGCTCTCTTCGATAGTTTCTTCACTCATTAGTAATCAGGATTCGAAATGACAACATTATACACTGCACACATTAAAATCATGAACGATGGTACGGGGAATAAATAAGCCTTACCACCCAGACCGAGTAACGACAAGGGCCCCCCGGCGAATAACTCACAGAGCCGTACTGAACCAGTGCCAGCCAGTGTGTTCACCCACCTAGTAGGGCCCCGGATGTATAGAAAGGGGGTCAATGAAAATCACAGCGAGACATTTCCAATAGCTCACACCTTATGTTAGACAATCGCCAAGAGATGATACTCCTCCCTTCCTAACAGACCGGCACGTCACGGGAGGAGTGTCCAAGACTGCACGTTCCCCCTACCCAAAACCCTTGGGGCACACATTAATGGGCACATATTAAAATCAAATGGGCTAAACCTATGAGCCACTTTGTTGGCCTCTGTCGGGGGGCATGGTCTCGGGGGAGGGGAATTAATCGGATGTTGAAAGAAGGTTAATTGGCATCACAATACACTGCTCATGGAAAATAACGTCGGGGTAGGGGGATGTGAAAAGCAGGTCAAAATTGGGGGGGGGGGGGGGAATCACAGCACTGTCATGAGCTATGTAGGTCAATTATAACGGTACTCAAACATGATGTGAGTGTTTAGACTCGTAATAGGAAGTGGGGTTCTCATAGAGCATACACACTACTCAGGTGAAACGCCAGGCACATATTTTTACATTAATGAGTTGTCTACCTCCCCTGTTTGCCACCGTCAACGTTTTTCGGCATATGGTGGCATTTCCGGACACGAGTTTCCTAACTAAGGTTGTTCCCTTTTGGCTCATCTACCAGCCGTGTAAATTTGTAAAACTCTATACCGATCCACCCTGTAGAAGTTTTAACTTGACTGATTACACTATAGCTTTATCTTATAAGCTTCACCATAATGTAACAAATCAACGTAATATTGCTACCTTTTAAAATAAGCCTAAGGGTACATAATCAAAATATAATAGTTTCCTTCCATTACTGAGTAACATCATCATTATTATTTTACAATGCCAACCAACCACCTCTAAAATATCAGTACAAAACTGAGTGCCTTTTATGTGAATGTGTTGTGGCTGTGGAAAAGCTTAATGATGCAAAATATATGTTACAGTGATTGAGGGGGAAGGGGGTGGGGCCTGATAAATGGATGCCTGGGGCAAATTGCCACTACTATACCTTCCATTTTCTGAGTAGGCTGTTATGAAACTCAATTCAGCAACAACAAAGGATCAGCCATCGATAATCCAAATATATAAGGGAAAAACATTTCAATTTGAGGTTACCCGCTTAAATGATGTACGTACCAGCTCCAATCCGATTGGACTATCTGTGACCCGGCCATGTGAAGAGGTGGGGTCAATTGGGACCGAAGTTAGGTTAGGTTTGGTTTGGGTTATGGTTATGAACACTTACGTGTTTAATTATTTCATTCCAAATATTAAACTATAAAAGCTCTGAGTTATTTCTGCTACACAACCATGCTGAACTTCATCTGCCAAAAATTAATGAAAAGGTTATTTTAAACCATTGCCTTAGGTCACACATGACACAAGGTACCTTGAACGGCGGGTCGCAATTCGTACCTCCTGTCAGTTCGTTGGTCACAGTTGATTTCCAAACCTTCGATGATCGCATTATTTCTAAAGCAAAGGTAGTCAAACCATCGTTCGCGGGCTACCAGTAGCTCGCAAAGCATTCTAAGTAGTTCACGTGGGAATATTTTTGCACAGCAGTAATTCACATCAAGATATCAGAGAGTGAGTTCGGCTGACAGTTTTATACACGCACGTCAGATGATGCACATGTCGTTTCACATTGTCGTCTTGCATTTCGAGGTTATGACTGAAATATGGTAGTCTCTGAACGGTTTGTTTCTGCATGTTTTGATGTACATTGTGCAGGGTTTTTTCTTTGTTACAATGAGTGCGATTTTTAATCTCAGTGGCTCACCCAAAAAAAAATGCAATTTTGAAAGCAGCTCTCATACTCAAAATATTTGACGACTCAGGAATAAGCCCTAATGCCTCAAGCATTCAATAGACTGGGTTGGCTGTGGTGGGGAGATCTGGGTTCTAATCATGGTCAGGTGCACTGAGGCTGTTTTCTATTAGATAATGTACCATTTTAATTCCACGTAAATGTGGGTACATATTCTTTAAGATTTCATCTACTCATCTCTACACCATTAATATAAATATTCGGATAGCTCAAGCGGGTAGTAAGACGCGGTAAAAACACAGAGGTTTCCAGAATTCATAAATGGAAAGTGGTTATCGAATAAACTTCTATTAGTAAATGGTGGATTTAGTAGTCCTATTTTCATATGAAAACCTTTAAGATAATACATTTTTTTGTGGTCAAAATTGATAAAATGTTATTATTTGATTAGTATTATCTATCAAAAGTGGCAGCTGAGGATAACGTTATCTGACGTTTGAATAAATTAACGTTGAGTTAATAACTTTTATAGTTTGTCAGATAAGGCCATTCCTTTGAAAATTTGACTTTAGGCCTGAATATCATATCTAATGGAACTTCAGATATTATGGAGAAACATATTAATATTTGTTTGCGCTCTTTAACTGTTGACAAACCTCCTCGATTTCAGTTATATCGGGAGGGAGTGTGCTGGAGTATGTACAAGCTACTGGCAACATTGACAAACCAGAGTTGCAAAAGTGGTCTTGTATTAACAATTAGTAGAATTAACCACAGAAACAAGAGAATGGCAACACTGTTTCTCAATTGTATTTTTATATCCACGTATACTACCTGTTCAGGTTATACGCGTAAGTAGGAATTATACTAGTGAGTTAGGGATGAGGACAGTTGGATAGAGATGAAGTGTATTCACATTTTCATGAAGGGAGAGTGGAAAACCATTACGAAAAACTCTATACACCCAACCAAGATTCAAACCCCAATCTCCCTGACATCGGTAGTTTAGTCAAACATGAGAGTGACGCCTTAGACCATTCGGTAACCGAAGCAAGTTTCCCCGATAGTATCCACATAGTTCTCTCAAAGATAATATTCAACGGAGTAAATATGAAAAAAACAACTAAATAACAAAGCAATGAAGAGTTTTTTGGTAATTATATCTAACAAAAAACCATTCGAGCATGTTTAGAAGTTGACGAGGTAATATCATTCTATTATTCGAGTTACATGACTACAGCCTATCAGTTTTCATATTACCGGGCGGAGATGGAGGGAACAACTGCAACACGACTAATGTCCTCTTCGAAACATCACCGATCATTAAGTATTCCCCGCACGATGTCGCGACTGTCGTAACGACCGCATTACCAGGTATCGACGCCATCACGGGCCTACAGTTAGTGCGTGGCCCGGACATAAACCAACTGCAGCACGTGCCAGTAAAATGGATCCCAGACGGAGTGAGCGCTCCTCGCGGGCAAAGTGGCACAAAAGGCGAATATAACTATTAATTGGGGATTTCTTTTTAGCAGCTAGTCTTGCTACCCTTTCGAGTTATACGCTTATGTACCAATTACGCTAGTGAGTTAAGAATGAGGAAGATTAAATTTTGAGGAAGTGTACACGTATTTTAGTGGCGGGAAAGTGGGAAACCAATTAGGAAAAAAATATCCTCTGTACACCCGACTGGGATACGAACCTCAATATACCCTTCATCGGCAGTCTAGTCTATTGCGAGAGTGACGCCTTAGATCATGTGGCCACCTAAACAGTTAACTGGGGAATTATTTTTACTATAGTATTAATAAAACTTTTAACAAAAAGACTACCCACTTCGGTGGTCGAATGGCCTAAGGTGTCACTCTCGTAATATACTGGGCTGTCGATAATGGGGATATGCTAGTTCAAATACTGGTTGGATGTACTGGGTTTTTTCTTAATGTTTTTCCACTTCCCCTTCACGCAAATGCGGTTACACTACCTTTAAATCACACATTACTAATTAATACATTAGCGTAAATAGTAAATATGTATGTACCCCGAATGGGTTAGAAGACGCGGTGCTAAAAAAACAAATTCCAGCAACTTCTTCTTTTGCAGAATGTCCTATTATTCGTCCAGGCATGGGTCTCGTCTTGTCTGGTTTCTGTAAGCTCGCCGATGCAAGTCACAAAAAAATAAACACAATATAAAATATATTTTTAAATTATATGCAGCAGCAGCATCTCGTCTTTTTTTTTTTTGCACAGCTTCTTACAAACCATCCGGTCTGTATGCATTTAATTACTTAATTGGATAAGGAGTATGAAGGTAGAATTTAGAGGAGATGTACCCGAATTTGAGTGAAAAGAAAGTGAAGAACCATTTAGAAAAACTTAGTACACCCAGCCGGGAAAAAGTACACTTAGTACACTCAGCAGGAATTCGAGCCCCACTATTACCGTCTCTAGATAACCAAATTAAACAATCCATACCTTTAGTCCGCGTGCCCACCGATGCAAGTCAAACAAACTAAATACCTGTTAAAAACTTCATACCAACGTGAACTAATCAACTGAGCTATGTGGCAAATTATTTTTACTCGTAATGTTATTATACGGTGACCTGGTGGTCTAGGAGTAAGGTGTCAGACTTCTATGCTGGCGGCCGGGGTTCAATCCTCGGTCCCGGCAAAGATTTATCTGATTACCAAACCCTTCCTTCACCTCTGACAAGACATCTTGTGAATGTGGGGAATGCCAGGCCTTCACCGTGGTTCGGATTCCACGTTAAACTGTAGGTCCTTAATTTCATCTCACAATCACCCTACCATTACACATTAGCATAAGTGCGTATAACCCGAACGGGTAGTAAGACGCGGTGCTAATAATAATAATGTTATTATAATTAAAGTAGGTTATTCCGTAATTAGTTTCCTGTTATACTTTTGGCGATAAGATTTATAATTATATAATTTAATAGGTAGGAACACGTTTCGGTGGATGCATGGTCTAAGGCACTAGGCCTACTCTTTCAGTAGCCTAGACTGACAATGACGAGGAGATCAAGGTTATAACGTACTGAGGATGGTTTCCACTATACCTCCACGCAAATGCGGGTACACTTCCTCTGAATATAACCTTCTGCATCCCTGAAACCATTTTCGTGATTAATACATGAACACCTACTTCGGTGGCCACATGGTATAACGCGCTACTCTGGCAGTATACTGGACTGACGATGACGGGGGGAGATAGACGTTCGAATCTCGGTCGGCTGTATTGAAAGGATTTTTCCAAAATTGTTTTACACTCTACCTTCTCGCGAATGCGGTTACACCTCCTCTAAAATATAACCTTCCTCATCCCTAAAACCATCAGCGTAATTAGTACACAAGCGTATAGCCCGAACGGTTAGTAAGACGCGTTGCTTTATATAAAAAAAAGTAAGTTTATGTACAATCCGAACGGTTAGTAAGACGCGGTGCTATTTTTTTTTTAATAGGTAGGGATTAGGAAGGGTTTAACTTAAAATAAATGAACCATCATTAACGTGAAAAGGGATTGGGGAAATAAACCGAGTAAAAATCACATCTGCATAAAGTGTAATGCAGGTCTAACGACTTAAACCACTCAATCACCGACGCAGGATCTTATACTACTGTTACTCTACTTTTATAGGAAGATATAATTATTATTGCTGATATAATTAATCTGGTTCAAATTAAATTATAGATAGGTCGTTGTAAACGACGCTTTAAAAGTGAATTGAAACAACTATATATGTTTACATTTCTGTTGGTGTAGTATTTGCGATAATAAATAAAAGTAATTAAACTCATCACGTGTGATTGTCATAAAGTGGTAATTGCTTACAGACTGGTAGGCAGGTGTTAATGTCATGTGCAGTTGGAGTAGACCGTATAGCGAGGCGACCACAGACGTAGCCTGCTCTTGACAATACGATCATAAACGGCGATGCGTGGCCAGAGAAATATAGATAACAAACAACCTACTAATCCTTGACTTAAGAGTCTTATTTGGGTCATAAAGTGACATATTTTGGAGGCATTGTTCTAGGGTTATACCTAGTCGTAAATATGAGATATATTATTATTATATTATTATTATTATTATTATTATTATTAGCACCGCGTCTTACTACCGTTCGGGTTATACGCACTTACGCTAATGTGTAATGGTAGGGTGATTGCGAGATGAAATGAAGGACCTACAGTTTAACGTGGAATCCGAACCACGGTGGAGGCCTGGCATTCCCACAATCACAAGATGTCTTGTCAGAGGTGAAGGAAGGGTTTGGTAATCAGATAAATCTGTGCCGGGACCGAGGATCGAACCCCGCCGCCAGCACAGAAGTCCAACACCTTACCACTAGACCACCAGGTCACCAATATGAGATATAAATCTTAGATTTTTTCCCCAATAAAAGAAAGGACTATCAAATGAGTCCATGTCTTAAAAAATGTGTTTTATTAATGAATTTTTCCTAAAAAAAAATTCGTCAAATGGAGTGTTTTCAGCATTCTGAACAAATTGGTGTGTTAATATTATATAGTCACCACTGAAAATCTGCCTTAATTTACCTAAAACGAAATACATTTTCTTGTAAGTTGAATCCGTCTTGTGATGCGCTCTTGCAGCTCCGATTTCTAACCGGCCACGCGGAGCTTAGAGTAAGAGGAGACTCAGCAAGAGCAGGTAAGGCGTGAGAGAGGAAACAAACGTCTTGCTGGATATAGTTGTTTCGAAGCGGCTGGCAGGTTGTTCCGGTCCCCGTTATTTTTTATTTCACTTGTGATTTTTCGGGCTGGTTTTTTTTTCCCCCATCATAGCAGGGCCCATCTAAGTTCCCGGCTTGTATCTGCGTTTATGCATGTGTGTGTGTGTGTGTGTGTGCATGTGTCTACGCGGGCGTGCGAGGTATGGGAGTAATAGGGAAAATAAAATATCTACGATACGCCAGAAATGTGTGCAATGCATATTTTGTATTTGAATGATAACTCGAAATTTTCCGCGATAGCGATGGGGGAAAAAAACGATAACGTTTCTTGTTAATAACTACAGTATGCTCCTATTGTGTCAGAATAAAGATTTGTGAACAATGCTTATCTGTGGAGCCATTATAAAATGGCCAAAAACGGCCTTTTCAATGCAGTTTATATCCAAATTTAATTTAATACTTCAACAGTGTTCAGTATTAAGAACTTCTATTAACTCTTTATCTCCATTTATGTTTAATCACTAATGATCTACGTGCAATAGTGTTCGTATAAATTTACTATTTCGAGCCGACTGTATCACAGAGTTGAGCATTTAATTCGTTTAGAGGATTTAAGTGCAATTTTTTTATCACCCCGTTTCACTACCTGCTCGGGTTATATGCATACATGATAATTACTCTAATAGAATAGGGATGAGGAATGAAATATTTAAGAGGTTATCTACCCGCATTTGCACAGAAGGATAGTGGGAACCATCTAGGAAAAAATACCTTCAGTAGACCCGACCGGGATTAAAACACTGATCTCCACATCTTTAGCAGGCCAGTCTAACACGAGAGTGACGCCTTAGACCATTTGGACAATGAAGTGAGTTCCAGGCCAAATCTTGGATGAGGGTGGAAACATCATACGGGGGAGTCTAACTCCGAACTGACTTAAAAGTGTAAAAAGTAGTAACCCTCGAGTCACATTGTAGATAGAGCAATGGGAGCTCGCGAGTATTAAAGACGTAGATATCTTAGCTTGGTCAACTAGCATATACCCACTCGTATGATAGTGTGGTAGGACAGTGACATAGGTTAGCGACCTTCTCAAATAGCTCTTAAAGTGACCTTAACTAAACATCACACCTTGTACTTTCCTAGTAATAATTGTGTAGCTTTTGGTAATAAATGAATGAAAACTAACCCACAACTTATTCCATCATTTCTCTACTCGACCCACTAAGATATACTGAAATATTTGCCTACGGGGAGGGGAGAGGGTAAGTGACAGTTCTTTAAAATTGTTTTCTTAATTGGACCTATTTTATTTTGTTAGCTATTGTTGTTTGTAGTGTGTTGAGATTCAGTATGTCGTTGGCGCAATTCGGTCTGGTCTAGGGGTCCTTGTGGGTCCTAAGTGTAATTCGGGTCTCATCTCGGGGGTCCTTGTGGGTCCTAGTGTAATTCGGGTCTGGTCTCGGGGGTCCTTGGGTCCTAAGTGTAATTCAGGTTGGTCTAGGGGATCCTTGTGGTCCTAAGTGTAATTCGGGTCTGGTCTGGGGGTCCTTGTGGGTCCTAAGTGTAATTCGGTCTGGTCTTAGGGTCCTTTTAAGTCCTAGTCCAATTCGAGTCTGGTCTTGGGGAGGAGGGTGGGTCCTTTTGGGTCCTGGCGCAGTTAGGGTTTGGTCTTGTGGGGTACTTTTGGGTATTTGGCGCAATAGGGTTTTGGTCTTGCAGAGTACTTATGGGTCCTTGACGCAATACGGCTTTGGTCTTGAGGGGTACTTTTGGGTCCTTGCCCCAATTCGATTTTGGTTTTGGGGGCTACTTTTGGCTCCTGGTTAAATTTTTCGATGCTCATGACAAATACTCAACAATTTTATTTAGGTATTTAACGTGCACTTTAAAAACCGAATGCTTATATAAGCACACGAGAATTTCTATGAGGGAGAGCGAAAAGGCCTAACTATTTTGCCAGTAAAGGTATTTAAACACACCTTCAAGGTTTTTTTTTCATGCCACAATCTACATGAGACCAACGGCTTTAATTTTCCTTCGAAGGAAGTTGTGCTAGCGGTTTTTATCACTAAATAAAACTGTCATACCACGGCTGAGGTTGAACCTAAGAACATCGGGTCCTGAGGTGAGCACTTTACCACAAGACCACAAGGGTGACAAATAAATAATCAACAAAATTATTGAGATTAATATGCAAATAACTTTTTATCTTAAGTATTAAACTTGCATTTTCTGAACCAACTGATTATATCAGCACACGACTTATAAATTATATACTAAATTAAATCTAGAACAAACACAACACCCGTTTCGCCAGCTCATTAATTCATCATTGTGATAGGGTGAACCCCAATGTCACTAATTATACGTTTTTCGGCGATCTGAGAAATATAACCCGGGACCCTTAGTTAAGTCGCAGACATGCTACCTATCAGAGCTTTATTATTATTATTATTACTATCATCACCACATCTTACTACCCGTTCGGGCTGTACGCACTTACGCTAATGTGTAATGGTAGGATGAGGTGAGGTAGGTGAGATGAAATGGGGGACCTACAGTTTAACGTCAAATCCGAACCACGGTGGAGGCCTGGAATTCCACACATTCACAAGTTGTGATTAATACACGTATTGTCAAAGGTGAAGGAAGAGTTTGGCAATCAGATAAAGCTGTGCCGGGACGAAGGATTGAACCCCGGACCCCCAGCACATAAGTCTGATACCTTACCCTAGACCGCCAGGTAACCAATATCGGAGCTGCATAAAATTAAAATGAATGTACATATCGATGTAATGGTTGATTTTTTTTTTTGCCAAAAAACTTTTTTACTGTCATAAAAACTACAAAAATACATTCTCTAATTCGCGTTCCCTTCCGTCCCACTTTAATATAAATGTACCAAATTCAGATTAAATTTCTAAAGTCCTAAGACCGCATTTTGGTCGAAGACTGTTACCAAATTCTCTTTTTCTCTCTGCGTCCTCCCATGACACCCTGGAGAATTACGTCACCAAGGACGTAGACAAATCGAGCTGTCACCGAGGAGGAAGATGCATGCGTTCCACGTCCAAGAAGCTGAGTATAAAAAAAGGTATACGTCCTCACGCACTTGTGGTGCGGTGTTTGATTGGCAACTGTTTGATTTATTTACTCCTCCACTAGAGCACACAACTTTATGTTTCTTGGTGACCTGGTGGTCTAGGGGTAAGGTGTCAGACTTCTATGCTGGCGGCCGGGGTTCAATCCTCGGCCCCGGCAAAGATTTATCTGATTACCAAACCCTTCCTTCACCTCTGACAATATATCTTGTGAATGTGGGGAATGCCAGGTCTCCACCGTGGTTCGGATTCCACGTTAAACTGTAGGTCCTTCATTTCATCTCACAATCACCCTACCATTACACATTAGCGTAAGTGAGTATAACCCGAACGGGTAGTAAGACGCGGTGCGAATAATAATAATAATAATAATAATAATAATAATAATAATTTATGTTTCTTGACAACTTTTTTTTTAGTTTTTATTTTATCACTGAGTCTTACAACCGGTTCAGGTTTTATGAATATGTTCCAATTACGGTAATGTGTTAGGAATAAGGACAAATGAATTTAGAGGAAGTCCACCAACATTTACGTGGAGAAAGGATGGAAAAACATGTAGAAAAAATCACTATAGAATACACCCGACCGAGATTTGAACCCTAATCTCCCCACCACCAGCAATCCAGTCTATTGCGATATCGACGCCTTAGGGCTTAGACCATTCAGCCACAGAAGTGGGTTTGCTTCGTTATTAAAATTAAAATATATTCTGCAGAAATAAATATGAGAAATTACGTTCAAATCAATACGTTGCGATGATTAAATGAGGCCCTAATTCTTCTAATATGTTTATATATTTCATAAAACATTGACCCACCTCGGTGGCGTAGTTATCTAACGTGTTTGTTTCGTGTTGAGCTAGACTGCCGTGTATTAGGACTGCTCCTGCGACCAACCCCACGTTTCAGTTTGTAATACAGTAAAATCTAGTAAGGTGGGGGTGTATAAAACGCGAGTTAAGGACAAGGATTTTATAGTTTTTATAGCAAAACTTTTTTTTGTCAATCTAAATAAAATATTGCTCCAGAAAAACAAAGAGTTTAATTAGCTTCAAAGGTGATACCAAGAGTTTTTGAATATCTGTCAAGGCTGTCCTGGAATTTAATGACAACTTTTTCTCTTAGTTTAAAAAGTTTGTCATTTAATGCTGCTATGCCCACGACAGATATTCAACAACCGTTGATATCACCATGTGAAGAAAAAACTGTATTTTTACTAGAGAAATATTTAATATTATTTCGAAAAAAATTCTATAAAAAACACTGACCTTATCTCGCAATCAATACCATCTCACCTTAAGGGCCCTGACTACCGATTGAGGATTTGAACCACAGCCTATTATGGTGAGGTTTTTCTTCACAACATTACTTACCTCCCTTTCTCAACAACAATGCAGGTACATTTAATATATTTTTACATTTCTCATCCCTATCCCGTTAGTGCAATTGAGTGTTGATCTCCCGGTAAAGATGGGCTGTTGTAGAACGCAGTGCACAAACTAACTACATCAAGCTTACACCCGGACGGAATGACCCGTGTATGTGGGGGTGTAATTGTGGACGTGTCGGGACTCGATCTGTACCTACAAACACTATATGGTTGGGTTTACACTTCAACTTAGTGTAAAACATTCGCCTCGGAGTCGTTAAAGGTTGAACTGTGGACATTTATGTTGCATTATTATTATTATTATTATTATTATTATTGTGGTTTAAAGGCCCATCGACACATCTAGGTCATTAGGGCCTTGAAATATATTAAAAACATAATAAAATCCCCATAGGGGAAAGAGATAAAACATTCACCATCTGAGACACTCCATAGGAGTGCTCAAATGGACTCTTGGTATAAATTAAGTGATACACCTGCTAAAAAAAACCACAAGTGTATCACTCCAATAAAAAGACATAACAAACATATTAAAATATAACATGTTAAAAAGACAAAACATGTTAAAATGATAATACGTTAAAAAGACAAAACATGTTAAAATGATAATACGTTAAAAAGACAAAACAACATGTTAAATTGTAATAAAACCGTTAAAAAGATCTCAATATGAGATAATATCCAAAAGAGCCACTTTATAAAAGTGACTCAAATGGCATTAAAAAGATCCGCCTGGCGTATAAAACGGAGTAAACAAATAACTCCATCCGCACTATCGCGTAATAAAAAACGTAAGTCACCTTTAAAATCAAGAGCCAGACGGATAGGGGCTAGTTTGCGACACTCCACCAAAATGTGATGCACACTAAGGGGAGTATCACAAAACTCACACACTGGAGGTGGATCCCCTCTTAGTAAAAAACTATGGGTCAATGAAGTATGCCCGACGCGGAGTCCCGTCACGATGACCTCCTCTCTTCTAGACTTTCGTATAGAAGAGGGCCACCGCGACACACCGTCCCTGATGGACCGCAGCTTGTTCTGAGCAGGGGTCGAGACCCACTGCTCGTGCCAGGTGCGTAAGACTCCACGCCGAACATAACCCTTTAGATCTAAAAACATGACACCCAAACTCGCCTCCGGAGGCATACGTGCTGCCTCCTTGGCTGCCTGGTCCGCCAGTTCATTTCCTGGAAGACCAGCGTGACCAGGAATCCAGCAAAAGGCGAGCCGGGTGCTTAATGAATCAATTTTTAAAATTTGTTCGTGAATCATCTGCACGAGAGGATTCCACGAGTAGAGAGTGGACAATGCCAACAGAGCACTCATGGAATCCGTGCAGATGAGAACGGACCGGTGACACTTACGATATACAAAACATAACGATTTAAAAATGGCATATAATTCAGCTGTAAAAACACTGGTTTCATTAGGTAAACCAAATTTAAAATTGGATCCTTCCACAACAAAAGCACATCCCACGGAGACTCCAGATTTTGAGCCATCAGTGTAGATGCGCTCAAATCCGTGAAAGCGAGTGGAGAGGAGCTCATTAAAAGACCTCTCATATACAAAGTTTGGGGTGGTCGCTTTAGGGAACTTGGCAAGATCAAAATGGCATTTCGGAGGGCGTATTTTCCAGGGAGAAACTCGACCTGGTGATGTAGGGATAGCCTTTGGCAGGACTATCCCACACGTGTCGAAAACAGATAGCATCCGGATCCCAACCGGCCTTGTACTACGCCATTTAGTTTCATACAAGACACGGTTAGGGGGATGAAATAAAGGGCGGTAAGCAACATTATTTGGCATGCAATGCAGTTTCGACACGTAAGATGCCAGGAGGTAAGACCGCCGGTAAGAAAGAGGGGGCTCACCGGCGTCAGCACAGATGCTGACGACTGGACTGGTACGAAAAGCACCAGTAGCCAGTCTAATGCCAGCATGGTGGACGCTATCGAGCATCTTTAACGCCGAGGGTCTAGCGGAACCATATACAAAACTGCCGTAATCAAGTTTTGATCTCACCAAGGCTCTATAGAGACGCATCAAGGTTTCCCTATCAGCACCCCAAGAGCGACCACTCACAACTTTAAGTAAATTCAAAGCTTTAATACACCTCGCTTTCAGGTCTTTGATGTGGGGGATCCAAGTTAGTTTAAAATCGAGTAAAAGTCCCAGGAACCTTACGGTCTCGGAGACAGGTAAAACAACGTTGTTCATTAAAATATTGGGGGCTGGCTGTATTCCACGTAATCTATGGAAGTGGATGACAGTCGTCTTGGCCGCAGAGAAACGAAAGCCATTACGAGATGCCCACAACTATAGATTGTTTACAGCGAGTTGTATCTGTCGTTCAGCCCTGTGGAGACTTGATGAACTGCAATAAATTGCGTAGTCATCCACAAAAAGACATGAACGGACAGGTACGTGCACGTTGTCCACGATGCTATTTATCGCGATAGCGAATAACGTAGTGCTTAAAATACTACCCTGAGGCACCCCATTTTCTTGAATAAAATCATCGGATAAGGTGTTGTTTAACCTTACCCGGAAGTGTCTATCAGACATAAAATTAGATATAAAAATAGGGAGGTTCCCCCGGAACCCCCAATTAAACAGGGTTTTTAAAATGCCGTACCGCCAGGTGTGTGTCGTAAGCCTTCTCCAAATCAAAAAAGACAGCCAAGAGGTGCTGTTTATGGAGGAAAGCGTCACGAGCTGCTGTCTCAAGTCGAACAAGGTGATCCACCGTGGATCGGTTACGGCGAAAGCCACATTGCATATTGGATAGTAGATTGCGGGATTCTAGATATCATATAAATCTTTTATTGATCATTTTCTCTAATATTTTGCATACACAACTAGTTAAGGCTATCGGTCTATAACTAGTTGGCTCTAATTTATCCTTGCCACTTTTATATATTGGGATAACGGTTGCTTGCCTCCACAGTGTTGGGAATTGACGAGATTCCCAAACACAATTGTAGAGGTCTAAGAGGAACGCCCGTCCAGCAGGGGGCAGTTGGCGCAACATTTCGTAATGGATATCATCAGGGCCAGAAATTGTATTGCCCGCCTGGGACAGGGCATAGGTAAGTTCCTCTTTAGTAAAGGGGGAGTTATAATCCTCCCCCCGACTTTGGCCAAAATCAATAGTAAGGCGCTCGATGCTGCGCTTATGCACCACGAACTCGTTAGAGTAGCTCGCAGTGCTAGAAATAGCGGCGAACATCGAGCCCAATACATTGGCGACCTCCATAGGAGAGGAGACAAGTGAACCGTTAGACATGAGTGCGGGTATATTATAAATGGTATTTTTGCTACTACGTACTTTACGAATGTGATCCCAAACCTTCGTTGTGGGAGTGGAAATAGTAAGGGTAGAAATAAACTGTCTCCAAGACTCTCTTCTGCTTTCTCGAATAATACGGCGAGCTCTAGCACGTAGAATCCGGAATGACTCCAGATTCTCCGAAGTAGGACGTCGATTAAAGATACGCAGGGCTCTTCGACGGTTAGAAATAGCCAGCCGGCACTCCTCGTTCCACCACGGAACAGGACGGTGGCGCGGGTTTGGCGAGGATTTAGGGATGGATGCCCTCGCCGCCGTTATGACCGTCGAAGTAAATTGCCCTGCCTTAACATCGACGTCGGGAGAATGGGGTTCGTCGAATAAGGCGAGCTCGCGGAATTTATCCCAGTTAGCACGTTTAAGAACCCATTGGGTTAACCGTGCTGTACTGGGAGGATCTTGGATTTTTGAAAGCAGAATTGGAAAGTGATCGCTGCCACATAGGTCCGAGTGAACCTCCCAAAGGAAGTGAGCAGCAATCCCGGGGCTACATAGAGCTAGGTCGATGGCAGAGGATACACCATTAAAGGTGGAGAAGTGTGTCTGGGTCCCGGTGTTCATTAACACCAGGTTTCCCGAGACAAGAATATCCTCTACCATCCTCCCGCGGGCGTCTGTAAAATTAGACCCCCACACCAGGTTATGCGCGTTAAAGTCCCCCAAGATGATATAGGGGGCGGGAAGTTGTATAAAGAGGGCCTCTAGTGTCCTCTTGGAAACACGTTCACCTGGTGGGAGGTAAATGCAGCACACGGTTACCTCCATAGGAAGGGAGGCTCTGACAGCGATCACTTGGAGATCAGAAACAATATTAATATTCTTATGATATATAGTACTTCGTGCGAATATAGCCACACCTCCGCTAGCCCGATCAAAGAAAGGCTTGTCGGTACGATACACATCGTACCAACGAAGCATCGGGTTGTCAGTTGGGCGGAAGTGGGTCTCCTGCAAACACAAGATGGAAGGATGCAGGGAAGAAATTATTAGTTTGATTTCCTCTGCACGAGCATAGAAACCCCTACAATTCCATTGTAGTAGCGACATAAGTTATTAGTATGAAATTTAGTTATCCTCGCAATCCATTTCACTATCCTTTAAGAATAAAAATTTGTTGAGGCCCTTTTTAGGCCCTCTTGCCTTTCCCAGTCTCTCCTGTACCTCTCGCTTCAGGAGAGGCTTCGGCTTATTTTGGGGAGACTGGGGAGTCGGATTCTCTTTCGAAGGCTTTAAGGCCTTAGACGCTTTTTTTATATTATGTTTTCCGGCGGTCTCTCGCTGGTCCTTCTTCAAGGCACCAGTGGGACTCACCTTAGCGGCCTCAACTGTTCTGCAACTCGTCCCCACCTCAGGAAGCACAGAGGTGGGTGTGAGAGGCTCAACAACGGCCGCCCTTGTTTTAGTACCCCGAGGCGGGCTCGGGTCGGTTCCCCGAGGTGGACCCGGGGGGGCTCCCCGAGGTGGATTCGGGGGGGTTAACCGAGGTGGACTCGGGGATGTTCTCAGAGGAGGGCCATGAGGAGAACTCCTAGGTGGCACAGGTGGTGGAGACAACATCTCCGAAGTTGTCACCTTGGGCACTAATTTCATCGCCACCGTTGCCGGCGCGATATTACTATTTTTTTCTCGATTAGAGGTCAGTGGCACGGGTCTCGAAGAAGGCTTTGAAATGTTAACTGCGCAATGGCAGTTGGGGCAATTGATATTCTGGGAAACTATCTGACTGTAAGAGGTTTGAAATACCGGAGCTTGGCTAGATGCGTATTCTTTGCGTGCTTGGTTGTATGGAATCTTCTTTTCAGTTTGTATCTCAAGCACTTTTTTCTCCACCTTCCATTTCGGACAGGCCCGAGACCAAGCAGAGTGCGAACCCTTGCAGTTAACGCAGAATTTAGGAGACTCACACGGTGTATCGTGAGCCTCCTGTCCGCAATCCGCACAGGTTGGCTTACCATGGCATCGCAGCTTCGTATGCCCAAATTCCTGGCACTGAAAACAGCGCCGAGGGTTAGGGACATACGGCCGGACCCTGAGCACGTGGAAACCCGCTCGGACCTCCTTTGGAAGGGTTGGAGTCGCAAAGGTAAGGATATAAGTGTCAGTCTTTTTCTCACTGCCGTTCTTTTTCACTACTATGCGGTATACTTCAGTGACATTCTGAGGGGCTAGCTCCTCACAGATTTCCTCAATGCTCACGCAGTCGAGGTCATAGCAAGTGACCACTCCCTTGCAAACATTGAGGAACCTGTGGGGTTCCACCTTCACCAGTATACGAGACGTATTGCTCAACGGTATTTCTTTAAGAGCGAGTATGTTGCCTGATTGGATGTCGGATGTTGTCTGAATGAGAATGGTGCCGTCACGAAGTTTTCTTATAGACACACTTGCCTTGGCTTCACCATTTATCGCTCTTTCGAGGATAAATGGGCTCACCCGTTTCATGTTCTCACCTTCGTCCACTCGAGACATTACCAGGAAGCGGGGCTGGGGCCTCACCACCTCCTGGATTTCTTCTAATTGAGGGCTAGACGGCCTTACCCGTTTCCGCCTCTTATCGATATTACGGCCCTGTGAGGGGCCGGGCAGTGAGTTGCCAGCAGGGTTTGGCAGTACGG